>CM069451.1:32356937-32776756 GCA_035610835.1 Ophiura sarsii | reverse complement strand
ATCTACATTGACTGTATTTTTCGTTAAAAAACCCAATCACAGAACTTTACTAAATCATACTGAAAATCTGCTTCCAATTTAAGGATTTTTTCAACATATTTGTTTCAATTTTGATCATAAAGCATTCCGTAGGGGTGTGTTCACTTTTGTGTACAGTTGCGGTCGTAGCCGGAGACACTGTAAACGGCGTTAACACGGTGTCAAACCATGGAATTCTATTTACGAACAAAAATAAACTATCCTGATATCAGAACAAATTATTTCAAAATTTGATTTTGAAGTTATTAGGAAACGTATTGCTCTGTCACTTTTAAGACATT
This sequence comes from Ophiura sarsii, assembly GCA_035610835.1. Lineage (NCBI taxonomy): Eukaryota > Metazoa > Echinodermata > Ophiuroidea > Amphilepidida > Ophiuridae > Ophiura > Ophiura sarsii. The sequence goes on along the minus strand of CM069451.1, from coordinate 32,776,436 downwards.
TTAGTTTCATGGTTACAAATGTAATTTGACAAAAAAAAACAGATTTCTAGGGAAAAGATCACAGATAGAGGGCGTTCCATGAAAAAGATCGCATAATGTAGACATGATACTAGGGGGGTGGGGTGGGGTGGTACCGCGCCATTTTTTGCGATATTTTGCGAAAACGATCGTGGTTATCACGTGATACGTATCGTTGAAAAAATAATTTACACTGTTTTAACGAAATGCACTATGGGATTGTGTTACCAGCCTGAAATCAAAAAGGTCGCAAACTTGCTTACAATTGTATAGATGAGGTGACCGTTGTTTACATCAGTAGTGTTTACATATTGATTAGCGCCTGGTCTAAAGACATGCTAGGGGTACTAGTCCATGACTACTGCATACATCATACTATATGAAAGCAAAACACACATCATAGTCACTGAGCGCCAATTTTAAAAGCACATGCCCTTATGGTGCGCACGCAAACCGCCGGGCAACCAGATTTAGTGCCTGGTCGTCTCATTGTGATTAGGGATGCATACCATGACTGCTGCACTATTACACCGTAAGCATGGTAAGTAATGATCAATCAAGTGTGAATTAAAGCACCGTTCCCTGTAGGTGCGCACGCAAACCGCCGGGCACTACGTCACCGGTCACACCATCTATATATTAGCCTAGCTATATCAAGCTAAAAGTGACATCTCTGAATGTATAAAGTGTGCAAAGGAGAAATTGCTGGGCACACTGGTAAAATGGTTTAACAACAAGTTTTGCTATCATTATCAAACTGAACTCAAGTTATATCACTAATTTATCGAGCAATAATATAATTGTTTACGCATTTCAATTGTTTAGATACAAAGTTAAATAAATCAAGAGTTAAATGATAGATAAATAAATGAAAGAAAACTATAAACGCAGCCTTTATAATTTATAAAAATTGACATAACAATGATGTTACATTAATCCACCATCAAGTTTAAAATAAAAAATATAAGGATAACAAGGAATATACGGGAATCGAACCTGTGATTGCCGATTACGAACGACATGGCCAACGTATGCACGCCACAGAGATCGATGATTGTGATTGTGATAGTTTTATTATTTAACCATATCCATTTATTTATAACGAACAGATTTTTATTGTGCCATTTTAGCCAAATTTGTGTGTTTCTCTCGCACATAATGTGTTTGTAATGTGATTATACTCCTTATTTTTGAAAGAACGGTAAAAAACGTTGACATTTTCGAACACAAAAAATAGCGTCATATATACGGTCCACAATCATTGCTCAACTGAACCATTGTGTCGTGACGTGACGTGACGTGACGTGTTGTATTATTCATGTTACGATCTGTTATACACAGCGAACATGCACCAGGGGTCATGGGTTAATGCGCTGTGTAATTCTACATTCCCGGCAGACATTCTGTTCAAAGGCACAAATAGTGGACTTGTTTAAAGCATTTTCTTTCAATTCTGAGGTGTGTGGATCGTGTTTCTTTATCAAATTGGTTAAAAATCCATCCATTTTAGAACATCTAAAATTTAAAATGAACTATACACCTGGGAAAGTATTATGCCAAGGGCATATATTTTGCACGTAAATCCAATACAAAGGTTCAGAAAATCGACTAAAATATGACGTCATAACCATTGCTTCGGGACAAAATGGCGCGGTACCCCCCCCCCCCCCCCCCACCTGATACATCAGCTCGAGAATAATTGTATCTTGAATTGCCATTCTCATTTAATGCATCAATTTAAAAAGAACTTTATTATTAGTGCTATTAATGTGACACATTTTATCTAAATAAACTAGAGTTAATTCTGAGCTTAGTTGAGTGTTTCACAAAACACAATATAACGATTTTGCTCAGACAGGATAATTTCCATTAAAATGATTAGTTATTTCTGTTCTATTCGTTTTTCATGCATGAAAATGCAATTATCTATTGATATTAATGACTAATATGTGGTCCGGTTTCTCCTCAGTTATATGGGGTTTAAAGGCATTAGTAACGTATTGATTAATTTTTGATATTGAAGTGAAGGCCGTGGCTATATTTAGTGTATCATTTATCGTCGAAAATGTCATCATATTTTATGAATAATTATTGTATACAATTCATTGGTGTAAATTAAGGAATTTTGACCCTAACCTGATAATATTGGGCGTAATAGGTGGACGGGCTGGTATGGAAAAGCTACGTTAAATGTGCAAATGTTTCCTCTTAAATAATACTTACCTTATCTTTCGAGCTATTTACCTTGCCCTTGTAAAAAGCCTCCGATGTTTTTATTAGATGAATAAATTTTATTTTGTTAAACTTTATGATCAATCATCAGCCATGTCAACAAAAATCTGTTGCTGCGCGCTTCTAAGCTCCTCTTGTTGTCCAATATTATATCAACCTATTTTCACAAAATAAGCATGATGAGATTGAATTAAATATCAATGCGAAGTTGCGAACTATTCCAGTTACATTCGGGTGGTTAAAGTGTTCTGTTGCTACCCACTTCTCAGCTCCTCTTGTTGTCCAATATTATATCAACCTATTTTCACAAATTAACCGTGCATAGATTGAATTAAATATCAATGCTTAATATTCCAGTTACATGGGGGAGATTACAGGGTTCAGGTCAATTGGGGGCACTGTTGAACAATGAGTAATGAATTTCATAGCGGAATAAAAAGTAGTAATTAGGGCAAGATTTGTGTAGACAGGTTAAGGCTAATTGGTCTATTGAATTCAGCATTTGCGCCCAAAATATTTGCTTTGCTTATCAAGAAAACATACAATCACATTCCAAATTAGAATGTCCAAAACTGATCAAATCTGAACCATCTGTTTGCCTTCATTGTTAAGACAAGTGGTTCTTTTGTTCCTCGTAATGATCAAACATGATATAATTTAAAAATAAATTATACTCTGTCGAAACCATTGATTGATAATTTACTCACATACATTACATGTTTAAATAGACGTTTATAGGATTTAAGCACATTTTTATTTATCTATTTGATGGTCATATTACAAAGTGAGATCGTAGTACTGACGGGATCAAAACATCTGTCGAGGCCATGCCCATTTTAGGTAGCTGTACTACAGGTTGAGTCAGAAAGAACGGGCACTTTTTTCACAAAAGTGTCACAATAGATGTACGTAGGCATGCATATTCCAAATTGATGATAGCGCTTTCAAGACCAAGATAGCGCTTTTTCACTAGTTTCATTGATCAGCATCTCTGAATCAGGCAACCAACAATACTACATGTATGGGTTATTGTCATTCCGTGGATTGGCTTTAAGATACCGGGTTCTATTCAAATGGTTGCAACTTTAGGACGCATTGTTCGAATTCAAAAATTCCTTTTATGAATGAAAGCAAGATATATGTTCTTTGTAACACTATATTTGGTTTTAAATATGCAGGCCTACTATTTCTGTGGCACTTTCGCCCAAAAGGTGTCTGCTTTTAGCACTAGTTCCGTGCTGCGGGCTTTAGTGAAATGCGACAACATGTAGGACAGAGTGTCTGCTAAGGTTCAGAGCTAAGAGGGCCACAGTTTCGGGTTATTGGGGAGGCACGAGCTAGTTCTACCAATACATCATTGTTGTGGTGTATAATTGCTCGATTCCATTAGCTGATAATTTAGCGATCATTTTCGGGTTTTTGTTTTAATACGCAACCGCCCATTTCGTGAATTTCTAGGTCAATTTGAATCAATCCAGTATGTGTGACGCACGAAAGAGATTCTGTACCTCTTTCATCATGTTCATGCCCCTGGGCTAGATTTACTGAAATAATAAAGCGCAAAATACATTTAACCATATTTCTTTTTGCGTTTAAGCTAGTAGGCTATCCAATTTGGGTTTAGCCTTGTATCTCCAACCTCCTCGTCGACCAATCCCGGATTTCTTTGATTTAATAATATTCGCGTATATCCAATCCGTGGTGTCACCAAACATTCTTACGTTAAATCTGGTCCAGGAGCATGAAAGAGGGCCAGAATATCGGGCGTGCTACGTGTGCCGTGTTATTAAGCATATACAATATGATCCCGTCCGCAACTTGTGTCCCAGGACCACAAGTGTTTATACAGCTGAAATGATATTCATGAACAAGTGTATGTCAAAACACTTAGGGGGTTGGTGGTCTGGTGGTAAAAACAAGGATGGCCACTAGCTTAAACAATAAATATGGGATATCCTGCATTCTTAAACTATTTTGTCAGTGTTATTGCGCTTTATTCCGTTCAGGGAGCCAATTGGAATACATCTAATCTTGTGGTCCTGGGAAACAAGTTGCGGACGGGATCAGATATATGCTGTTATTAACGTAACAATTGTTTCAATAACCTAAACGCACTTTAGTAAATTGCATTTTCATTGAGTAACGTTCTCCCAGTTAAAATGAAAATTGCATTTAAATGTCACGGAATCAAGTGAGTTTACACGCTAACGTTGGCTACACATAGTCACTCAAAATCAAATTACCAGACACAATTTAACACTTTCCACGCGGCTACTTACTAATTTTACCATATACACAATTTGTTCTTCTTCAGAAACCTTTCCCAATTTTCAAAGTATATCTCAAGAATGACTAAATCAACATTTTGGAACATTTTGGAACGGTCGTCTGCAGACGCCTGCCACGTGGAAAGTGATAAGATTGGTATGTAGCTGTAGGCTAACCAAAATTGTTAATCGGTGTTTCAGATTATTATAAGAGAGTGAACAAACCGATTTGACGTGCAATCCAGTACAAACCTGCAACTTGCATTATCGGAGTACTAGATTTATTTTCATACCACGGATTCCAATCCAATGATGTTCACATTAATATTCTGTAAACCTTAGATTCTCTCCAATGTATATTTGAAGAAAAATAAAATTATGATTGTTAAAATGGGTTCTCAAATTAATTGTGTGTTGTCGGAAAATGGAAAATATGTCATCCGATTGGATGTGAAAGGAATACCTTTACTGCTGTGCAGCATTTACCCACATGAAGTTTTATCTTGTTCACATCGTTATGAAGTGTGAATATCAAACATTTTCATTCAGATTTAAAATATCCTGAAACATAAACACCGGTTCAAATAGTTCATGTTCCATATTACACATTAACAAAATGTAGTGACCATAAATGGACAAACCGAACAAAACTGCGTTGGTACGACATCGAGTGATTAAACGGTATACTCGTACCTCTTTGATCATGCGCAAAACCAATTTTCTAATGTTGGCTATTATTTCTTAGTTAAAACGTGGACATTCTACGGTTTCCGGAATGTGTAAACATGATTACAATATCTGGTGTAAAAGTAATTCCAAGTTGCAAGTTTTCTGGGACAAGATGCCCAGTATAAAGAGATACTCTACCGTAGGGTGTCCCTAAAAAGGGAGCACGTGTTCCACGTCATTGCCCTCATTTGATTACTCAGTTTTTGGTTATAATCTTTATATAGTCTTAAAAAATTTAAGTTGGCTTTCAAATGCCGTTAGTTTGATTGTTATTGCAGCTTCCTGATCCAATGAAATGCTTGATCAATCACGGGAACTTAAAAACGGGTTGTGCCACTTTTTAGGGGAAAATGCTTGTGAGTTATTTTGCTCAGTTAGTGAACGGTATTTACTAATTGACGTTTATAAACACTGCACAAAAAGAAAGCATCCACTTTTTACGAGGCACCCTGTGTTTCATTTAAAGGACCATAAAGAAATTCAACAGGTGGAAAATAACAGGCATTTTCTCCCGCGCATTTTGACACCTCATTTGTTGCACCAATATTGATGAAGCAGTGGCAATTTGAATACAAAATGATGCAGTTTCCATTGTTGCACTTAACCCTATACCCATGAAAACAGTAAACATCTTAGTGACTGGCAAATAGTGGAGCTTTATTGCTGCAAACCCCCTCTCCATGAAAAGTTTCTGGAGTTTCTGTAACTGATGTTGCTCGTCGATTTGGATTTACTTGGAAGGTTGCACGGAAATGGAGAGACAGGTGTTGGCTTACAGACATTATGAATGATACTGTCATTGTAAAGGATGAGTCTCACACCAGTATATACAGGTGATACAATTGACGATATGAGATGTTTGTCGGATTATGATTGTCTTTTCATGGAGAGAAAGAAAAGGCACACTTTAGATTTACTATTTTGTTTACGCTCTACTTTTTATTTTTTTCTTCTCATTTATAGTTTTTTATTTTCATTTCTTTCGCTGAAAAGATCACATACATCATAAAACAATTCAAATATATATGTGGTGATACAAATTATATTTACCAAGGGGTACATTCATGTATGAACAAATGTTATTTAGATTGAATGTATTTTGTATATAAACAGGTAAATTTATACAGAGACAGTGTATTTTTCCTCTTTCCTATAAACATACATGCAATAACTTTGGCAATTTTATTATCTTATTTCTCAAAAAGTGATGTCCATTTATGCCACCGGATATTGAAAGCTTTATTTTTCAGGTCTGCATTATAAATAGTTTTTTCGTTGACATACACATTTTTCACCTCTTTCTTTCCATAGGTAAAACGAGGTTTTTCTTATTTATCCTGCTTTTGTAAATATTGAATTTCAGAATTAATAAGATATTGTTAAAAACATAATGTTTGTTTGTACTGGTAATTTCCAAACAGGATCATTTCTTTTTTCAACCGAATATTTGTGTCCAGATTGCTATTAATCCAGTTTTGAACTTCTTTCCAGTACTTTATAGTAAATTCACATTCCCAAAAGAGATGAACAAAGTTTTCGTCATTACAAAAGGTACGTTTTGGATTGACCGACTTACCAATTTTAACTAAAAGGGTATTTGTACAAAGGATTCTGTTTAAAAGGCGAAATTGAAACCAACGGAGTTTAACTTCCTGAGTACATTTCCAGTTATACTGACAAAGATTCAACCATTCTTTTTCAGTTAAATATATACTTAATTTACGGTTCCATTTTTCAGTACATTTAAACTTAACCTTTAATCCAGTAATATAAATGTTATAAAATTGTTTACAACCTTTGGATTAAGAATCATACTGGTATGAAAACCTTGAAAAGGATTTGGAAGTGTGGTATTTGAACTACAAAGGAGATTTGAAAATGTTTCATGAATAGCTCTTTTCATCCCATGATATTGGAGAAAATTTATTTTGATATTATATTTTCATGGGTATGGGTTAAGTGCAACAATGGAAACTGCATCATTTTGTATTCAAATGGCAACTGCTTCATCGATATGGGTGCTATTGTAACAAATGAGGTGTCAAAATGCGCGGGAGGAAATGCCTGTTCTTTCCCACTTGTTGAATTTCTTTAGGATTCTAAGAATCAAACACAGGGCGCCTCGAATAAAGTGGATACTTTCTTTTTGTACAGTGTTTATGACCTTCAGTACGACCAAATAACATTTCCTATATCAAATTTGCTTTATTCTATCTAAAAATATGCTTGATTAAAGTATAATATTTTCTTTTTTTTATGAAGAAAAATGCTTCAAATCATTCAACTTAACCACGATAACGCAATTTTACACATGGATGATTGCTTTCCAAAAAAAATGGCACAACTTTTATTTTGTTTGCTCGTGGTCAAACAAGCATATCTTTGGATACAATCAAGCAAATTCGATCAAACAAACTGTATACGAAAGTTTATTTAGTTATCATAAAGCTCGTACGAACACCAATTTCAAATACGACTTGTTTAAAGATAAAAATGACCCCCCCCCCCCCCAACAAAAAATGCACATTCTAAAAGTGGCACAAGCCCGATTTTGAGTGCTCATTGTTGATTAAACACATTTTTAGATTGAGAAAAATAAACACAATGAAATAAACGGCATTTGAAAGCCAACTAATTATCTTTCAGATTATATATATAAAAATTACAGCAAAATACTGAGCAATCAATGAGGGCAATGACGTGAAACATTTGCACCCTTTTTAGGGACACCCTATATTAACCATGTTGACATTGTTATTTTTAGCACAAAATAGTGGTGATTTTGGAACATTTATATTGAGACCTCCCAGATAGCAAGACTAAGTTGGGCCAACGTCGGGAACGGTCGGCAAGGTCGCGGTCGGAAAGCCAACGTCGGGCCAACGTTGAGTTTTCAAAATGACGTTGGCAATTGGTCGGTAGGCGACGGTCGGCAAGCCAACGTTGGCCCAACCACATTAAAAAAACACCAATGATAAGAGATGTAAAGATATTTATATAGGTAAATAACATGTTAATAGAAGTAACAGATTCACTAACGAGAATAAATGATGTATGTAGCTCTGCTGCATCGCCCATAAATCCCATAACTAGTTACCGGTTCATTACCGAGAGGAAGTGATGTATGTAGCTCTGCTGCATCGCCCAGAATTTCCATTATTTGCCAACATTGTGCCAACGTCAAGTAACTGACGTTGTGCCAACGTTGGCTTAAAATTACGTTGGCCCAACGTTATATTTTGACGTTGGCCCAACGTAAGTGCTTTCGTTGGCCAAACGTTGGCCCAACGTAGTATTGCTATCTGGGCTCCCCACTGTCTGTAGCAAGTGGCTGAGTGTTGAATACAGTGATTGCTACATATGTGGTATCATTGGAAAGTTGAGTGTCAGCTTACCAATACAATACGAAACGGATATATTACAAATATACAAAATATCGGACGATTGCAAAATTTTGGAAAGAAATGTTGCTGACACTTCGGTACAGAATTATTGTTTCATGTTCAACGGGTCTTTTTTGCTTGTTTTTAAATCTCGATATTGTAATTTAATTATTTTGCAGATTTTTTTAATAACCATAGGTTGCATCTATACATATGTCATATTTTGTACAACCAATCACACAATAGCACACGACATTAGGAGGCAATTACTTTATAATGGATATAATTTGAATGGGTTGCTACACATGAAAGTCTAACACATGAGTGAGTAAACACCGATTTCTCAAGATATTACAACGATAATTGTATCTTAATTACCCATCAACAAATCACACAAAAGAACTAATGCATTGTATGTATACGATAGGAATTTAATATTATCATTCTGTTACGGAATGCTCGTGAAGTTAATATCCTCATTCAAGGTTCATAAAACAAGGGTGTCCCAAAAATGTCAATACATTAACAAATCATATCTCTAATAGATACTTTACATAATGAATTGTATGGTAACATTCATATTCTGTTAGTGGTGTCAGAAAGCGACAGCTCCACTATTTTCCAGTCACTATTTAGAGGTAGATGTTCCGATCCTTTTTTTTGTCCATCAACATATTTTGATATCAGTAGAAACCCCATATTTTCTCATTATTTCTGTAAAATGTTTGGCGCAAGAATATCAATTTATTTATAAAAAGCCATTGTTTGTTTGATTTTCTTAAGGCGGATGCCCATCATATTTTGATTTCAGTAGACAGTAATGTTTGGCCCAAGATGTGTTCCGTTTAGACGTTATAGGCCAAAATGCAGTGAATTACTGCCAAAGGTGGTTAACCACCAGGCCAGTTTGTGTACTACTCAATGGATAATAATAATAAATAATAAATAATAAATAACATTTATACCGCGCCTTTGCCTAGGGATACAAAGCGCAAAAGCATGAAAAATACAACAGCAAAAAGAAAAACCATGGAGATAAAAAAAGGAAACCAATTAAGGAAACAGATGATTTTTGAGTTTGGACTTAAAACATTGTACACTAGTGGCATTTATAATAGCTACGGGTAATTTATTCCACATACGTGGAGCCACTACTGAGAAGGCTCTATCCCCAGCAGATTTCTTGGTGACAGGAACGACAAAATGAATGCTGTCAGCAGAGCGTGTTCTCATAGTGCTTTGAGATTGTTTCTTAACAAGACAGTCTTGAATATACTGGGGACAGAGCCCTTCCAAGGATTTGTACACATACAGCATTGTCTTATACATAATACGTTCATTTACTGGTAACCAGTGTAATTTAGCCAACAATGGGGATACATGCTCACGTCTGGGCTTGAGACACACTAGTCTTGCACACTTGTTCTGCAAGATTTGCAACCGTTTCAGATCTTTCTTAGATATACAATTTAGCAAAATATTACAATAATCAAGACGAGAAAGAATGAGAGCTCTAACAATGTTGTGACAGGTATCAACATTAATATATGGACGGATTCTACGAATGTTTCGTAGGAGCCAGTTGATGGATCTACACAACTTGGTTACATGGTCAGACATACACATTTTATTATCGAAAACAACCCCAAGATTGCGAATAGTCTTAGACGGTAAAACCTCAGTATTGTCAAGAAAAAGACTGACCTTACCTAACCTTTTCAAATCATAAGGAGATGCCACAACAAAGAATTCCGTCTTGTCTTGATTCAACTTGAGTTTGTTTTCGATCATCCATTGCTGAATGTCAGCAACACACCTTGCGAGTCTAAAAAGCGCACATTGAACGTCACCAGGAATATTGGGATCAACTATCAGATAAACTTGCATATCATCAGCATAAATGTGATAATCCACGTTATGATGGCGTAATATTTTGCCGACAACATGAGTGTAGTACACAAAACATAATGGCCCTGTAACCGAGCCTTGAGGAACACCGAAACCTGATTGTAGCGATGTGTTTACAATTCTACACAATGTGGGAAACACTTCATGTCATTATGTGCTTTTATAAAAAGAAGCATTGGAGTTATGCCACCCAAACAGTGGAATACGAATATTTTAAGGCTGACCCTTCATGTATATAGAATAGAAAATATCCAGTTGAAAATCGGGCCAGAAATCGGAACACCTACCTTTAAGTTTTGCCCGTTATGCAGCGTCCCACTTGGTATTAGATTAAAATATAGTTTCAATTTTTTTTCTCACATTTACATCACAAAATGAAAAAAAATACATGTTTGCCTAGCAAGCGCAGGTGTTGTCCTTTACCGTTTTTAATCATGGACACCAGTGAGTAGACTTTGCTTTATGTTTATTGGGAATTTTAACCGTTTTAAATTTATCATTGTTCTACAAAGTCATAAACAATTATAAAGAAAATCATTGAATGGGAGGCACTATTTATCCTCACTTTTCTTTTCTTTCTGGTATCTAAAGTGTTCCACATTTCATGAATTCCAGCGTTTGTGATGATACTTCATATTTCATTCAACTTGCTCACGCCAAGGACACGCCTGGTATTTTTCTAAGACACATCGTCTCAAACACAAAAAGCCTGTTTCCGTCATCTTTCCTTCGATGTTTAAAGCGGGACAGACATGGGTTGTACAGGTGGAGTATAGCCTACATTATCAGATGACAATTTTAAAAGTTTTAGTGCATAAAAATATTATTGATTCGGATTATTTTCGTAATCTTGGAATGAAATAATGATACTAGCAGAATACGTACTCTTCAGGCTTGCTACGAGAGTTTACATTTCCAAATATTGGTGCGAGCAACTTGAAGGTTCTATATTTGGCCTTTGTGCTGATGATGATTGCCGTTGGTCGCGTCAAGTTCCACCGCCGGTCTTCCCGTAGTCGTTGCGTTCGACGCATTTTCTGTTGTCATTCGCCAAGATTGCTGCGCATCTTCACCTGCAAAATGAATGGCGTAGAGCTTGGGTAGATATAAGCACGCAAGGGTGAGATAAGTGTTGAACAGAAGCGCCACGGTTAAAGTCAGCACCTTCTGTGAAACATCGATGGCTGTGGTGTATACAGGTATGGCAGCCAGGCAGACTATCAGTGTAGAATATACGCTGACAGCGATGAACTTGGACTCGTTGTAATTACTCGGGACATTTCTAGCCCTGAAGGCAAAGTAGCAGCATGCAATGATGATTAACATATTGTAGGAGCAAGATGCAAGGAACCCGTAGTTCAACTGGCAATAGATTTCCAAGTATGGTTTCCTGAAGGCTGGCAATATAATTTCTGGCTTCGATGGTGCAAAGTATATACACGAACATGCTATAAGGACCTGCGTGGAGAATAAAGATCAGGAAACATATTTACGGACAACATAACATTCAAAATTGATTCAAAAATTGATTCAAAATTAACGCTTTCCACGCGGCTATTAGTTTTACCATTAAATTATACAAAACAGCTTTTTCAGAAAACTTTTCCAAATTTCAAAGTCTTATCTCAAGAATTACTGAACCAATACTAGGCATGTTTGTACTTATTTTAATGCATTTCTCATGGTGATTCCACATATGCTGATGAAATTGAATAATGTAAACACTTTGTGAAGTTGTGGAACTGTCTTCTGCAGAAGACTGCCGCGTGGAATGTGTTAACATTCCCGTACCATTCTTTAAAAAGAGGTATTCTTTTAAATCTTTGTATCCCGATTGACAACGATACTGTATCAATTTTTTAACATGTACGACATTGTAGTGTAGTAAAAGATACAGGATACATAAAAGGGTCCACATTTCTATCGCAAATTAGTGTGCGTACCATCATCTGACTAGTGGTGTAACTATAGGGTCTCCAATTTGGGTGGGGGCATCAGGGGAAAGTCTGTGATAAGGGGGAATAACCGACTACTCTTTGTTAATAAACATAGAGTTTGTCATTTCATCAGGGAGCAAGCCTTCCGACAGGGAGGGCAAACGCCCCCTGCTCCCTCTAGGAACGCCTAGACTGACTGACTTCGTAGAAAAAGATGACACGCTCAATACAAAATAATAGATACCTTTTGAATTTTTAGATGGTGCTACCAATTTCATCAGTGCAGATATTAATGAATTGTCAGAACAACCATGCAGTTACAACAAAAAAACCTTTACTAACAATAAAATTAAAATTAATATTACAAATATTTCTAACCATTATATTTTATATGAAGAAAACAATGCGAATTGTAAAGGAGTATTTGTTTGATGTTTTTATTAAAAAAAATTGTTCATGGATTCCTTTCCTTCAACAGATATTGTTATTTTATAGCATTATTACTGTATTTTTGAAACCGGACATATGTGATTTTCATCACGCCCATGTATAGAACAATAACGAGTTAATTACATCAATCAATTGAATACATGTTTTACTTTGTTCAGATTCCGGGTTCAGATATTTTCTATATATGTGTAATGTAAAATGAAATAATGTCACCATCTGTGATTGCAATACTAGTATATATTAAAAAAAGTGGCTTGTGCCATCATATCGTACTAGACGGTGAACTGTTAATGAACAATGTTGAATGATTAAATTGAATAGGTGGTTTGCTAGTATGATCCCGAACCTTGCACGGTTTTACAAATTGTATTCGTTCATTTAAAGCAGAATAAAACATGTTTTCCACAACCTGACAACCGATTATCATGATTGTGACAAACTAAAATTCCTATGAAATGCACCTTCTGGTCTAATGAATAAAATAATTTGAGTACAGATTTTTACTCGCCCTGTAGATAAAGGTGACATGTTGTGTATGCAAACCGAATACTTTCATGCTTTGGAATGAACACACAACTTACCTCTAATATGATAAGCATTGCTGCAATCAAAAGCTGATGTTGGGAACTTGTGTATAGAGGACGCTTTCCTTTTGTAGCGTTAAAGATCCTCCAGATGCGGTTAACCTTCAAGAGCACTGGAGAGAATATCATGCACACACACGTTGTGGTACACACGTCCACTATGATACACGTAATTGTTGCTGGTCTCAAAAGAATTAGAAGGACGACTACGCAGGAGAAAGCCAAACCAACGATATTGATGCAGCTTAGCTCTCGACTGCTTGCTTTGATAAGGGCATGCTGAGAATAATAGCAAAGTCCAATTGCAGCGATTCCGGTTAGAATCAGTCCGAATCCTGCTCCAGCAGATGAGAGAATGTAAACCAAGCTTTGATAGCTTATGTAAGACGGTGTGATCGTCACACATTCTGTAAAAGTAGCATCGGGCCAATGCGTAATGGGGCATTTAAAACACATCGCAGTAGAGGATCCGTTCGAGTTGATAACAATGGCAAAGCTTGGACACCGTTGGCAACCTAAGCAACATTTCTTCGTCAATGGAACGCTGATATACCCAGGTTTGCAATCTTCGATGCAAAGAGATCGCGGTACCTCTCCGTTATGGGTGCCCCATTTAATCAAGTCCTCGTTAAGTCGAAGAGACTTTGCCATGTTGTCAGGATCCCATATTCCAATTTTAACCAGTTGATCAACACCATCTCTCGACTGCCAATTTTTCAACTCATACCTGCCGGAAACATCACCGTTGTTGTCAAATTGAAATGTTTCGTTAAGACCAGACATAAATGAGACGCCTTGAAGGTTGTCTTTAAGTGTCCACCCACTAAACGCGTCAGTACAGGAACTATTACCTGCAGCACAAGTACCTTGAAGGCTTGTGTCTAGTGCGTATGCTATTGCATGCACTCCGTTAATGATGCGCTTTGCTATTGGATGTGGTTGCGGTGTGCGACAACTTTTCCCGCCTAAGCAATCATCGTCGAGGGCAATTTCGTTTAGGTAGCTCCTGTACCACTGGCTGGTATTCTCTGGATGTTGGGGCAACTGTTCGTAATAATCTTCAAACTCTGTCAAAGACACCCTACTGAAGCGAACGAACAGAGCCCCATCTGGTAAAAGACCACCTAAGTCTCCCTTATCGGGACCCCAACTGTCACTCCCTATAAGTGTAAACTTACGGTCGATGCCTTTAATCGCTCGCAGAACAGTTTTAGCTGGGACAGATACTGCGAAGAGTACAATCACCGATACTTTATCACTGCTTCGTAATTTCTCTGTGATTTCATTCTCTTCACTTTTTGAGGAATCCTTAGATACGGGCATATTTATTGCGATACAGATGTCATATTTTTCAGCCAATGATTGAATTTGACGCGCGCCATGAATTCCGTATGCGTCTATGGAGTAAAACAGAGCGATATACCTCCAATTGTAGCGCTTTAAGAGATCAATGATAGCGCCAACTTGAAACCTATCTGGCGGGACAGTCCGAAAGAAAAATGGAAACCTCTGAGTGTTACTGAGCTCGTCACTGGTAGCAGAGAATGAAATAATAGGAATGGTATATACACGTCCAACCTTTGCTGCTAGCAAGCTCGTTGAACTCAAGCCTGGTCCAATAACGGCTAACACACGATCCGATTCTTCGCGGATAAAATGTGGGCAAGTTTCAGCGTAGTCGATATACCCGGACGGACTGGTCATTGTTAGCATCGTCCACAAGGCAATGTCTTCATTACCGCAGTCATTTCTGATCTCGTATCCAAGAGTGACATTCTGTAATATATCACGTCGGTTGTTAATGAGATCCACAGCGTATATCATGCTTTCTACCAAACTGATGGCATACTCCTGTATCCCTCCATCACACGGCTTGTCTCTTGATTCGTAAATCGGGAACATTCCGCCTATCATTACATGTCCAGGTTTGACGTACATCTCACAAACACGTTTGGTGAAATTTGTCGTCGAGTCTTTAACAGCAACACTCTCGTTTGATGTCAGGATGAATATCAGCACCACTATCAACAGGATATATCTAAACATGGTGACAATCTCATGCAGGATGCGAAATATTAAATCGTTATATAAGTATAAATAACTATTTCATTGCAATCCGATAAATGAAGTACGATTCGTCGAATGATTCGAGCAGTTATTGTTGTGACTAAAAACAGGCGAATTCCGTTTGCGTCGTGCTGCGACGACTATCACAGACTTTAATGAACTGGGTTGGTTACGTTAACGCATGATTGGTGTGCGTGGATGAGCGTCGTATACAGGAAGATTGATCATGCTCTATTAGAATCCTGTTTAGTTGTAATTTGTAAATTGCTTGTGTTTGGTTTCAGATACGAGAAAGATGCTTGCAGAGCTATAGAATTTTTACCGAATATCGAAATAAAAATGTAATATAATAATTTAATAACTGGTCTATAACGAAATATAGTGAAACGCGAGCTAAGAGAAACAATGATAATTCGTTTCAAGCATCGTGTGTTTTGGTTTATTGATGCTCTATTGGACCAGCGACCTTGACTTATTGTCACAAGTTTGCTGATATTCCTTTGGCTAAAGAGAGATGTTTTCCGTAAAATAATGTGAGCGAAAAAGAAAAGAATTATTCCAAAATGTGATATATCAACCACAAGGACAATTTGTATATGAACATCGTTAAGTTAATGGTTTGCTTCTATCATTCAAGAAAATAGAGAGTAATTTAACTCTTTTGAATAAGACATTTCGTTGGTGGTGTTAGATAATGACGTATATGGAAAACTTTAGTCGTTTTTGTGATATATTAGGCTAACCATAACTTACTGTTTTGAAATATCGTTTTCTTAATTATTTTCATAAAGTCCCAAAGCCAAAACAAAAATTAGTTAATTGGTAATACAAAATCGTTTTAGTGTACAAAAGAACTAATACAAAATCTTGTGTTAACAGTGACGTATTACGTACAAACTATACGTCACTATGTAATACCATCAACAATTTAGACTATATAACACGATGCTCCTTCAGATATAAGAAAATATGTGCAGGGAAATCGGGTCGCCAACCTATAATCAAGTTAATTAATGGTATTGAAACCGAGTATTAAATGGATTTGGTATTCATAATTGATGGCGAAGATAAGTTGCCTTTAGTCCAAGGTCAAATTAAACGCTATTTATTTTTAATTACCCCAATACAATCATTATTACTGACATCAAGTTAATTTGCTTTAATCGCAGTACAGAAATCATTCTGAAAGAAGCTCTTTGACATTTGTAAGGCCAATTATCAGGATTATCATGATTATAAAAACAGTTTGTCCCAGAAGACCGCGTGCGTAGCTTTTAAAAATTCGCATGTTATCCCACAACCTTTTTATTCCTCCAATTTTGAAAATGTTGGTGAAGTCAAGTTGTGACTGTATGGAATGTGGTGGTTTTTTTAAAAATATTAAAACAGTATCTGAACTTAAGAAAAACAATTGACTCCAGTGATTTATTGGACTATGCCTCTTGAATTTTAATTTCACACTGTCAATATCAGCTTCATTTTCTTGTTTTATAGAGTCCGTCTCATGTTGTTTTTTAAAGCAGATTTCGCATTTCGCATAGCATTTTTTATAAAACATCGCGAAATCATAGGCCTATCACTATGTTAAATTATTCAAAATATTAAAATAAAACATATCCTAATTTGATTGATCAAATCACTTTTTTTTCTTTCTTTTTTTCTCATTCATTTTATTTTTCATTCAGCTATATTTTATACATAGTTAGGCCTATATAACATAATAACAATATATTAAACATACTAGTATCAAGAAGTTACAAATATGAGCAAAACATAACTCTACAACCAGCGAACAGCATCAAATCACTTGCACACTGGATTTAGAGCGATTTTAATTACCTGTACATAGTGTGTATAGTCAATGGGGAATGAATTAGTGTTGTGGTCCCTTGATGGCCACACGAACGCGGTTTCGCCAATTTGGAGGTTTCGCAAATTTGGAACTGATCACACTGTAGTCTCATCTATCTAATAAATGAAGAATTACCTTTTAACTCGAAAATAATCTTACTGGGAGTAACATTTTGAATTAATTACATAATCCTATGACAGATCTTATCTTGGATCCAAATTAAAATCGAAAGCTTGTTTTTACTTGTTATCTACTGCTAATAGCAATGAATTCACTTGCTATCTACTGCTTATAGTATTATATTCACTTACTATTTAATTGCTGATAGCATTATATCCACTTGCTATCTACTGTTGATAGCATTATATTCACTTGCTATCTACTGCTGATACTACTGATAATATTATATTCACTTGCTATCTAACTGTTGATAGTATCATATCCACTTGCTATCTACTGTTGATATCATAATAGTCACTCTACTGCTGATAGCATTGTATTTACTTGCTATCTACTGCTGATAGCATTATATTCACTTGTTATCTACTACTGCTGACTGATGATAGGATTATACATTCTCAATTATATTCACTTTCAGCCATTCACTATCAGCCATTTACTACTGATATAATTGTATTAACTTACTATGCACCGGCTATCTACGGCTGTTAGCATTCACATGCTGTAGCATCTGGCTATCTACTGCTTGAAATCTATGATTATGTGTTAATGTTTCTCTGAAATCTGACTTACCGAGATTATATCATCTTTAACATTTATAATTGTATGTTAACCTTTTTCTGAAATCTGACTTACCATGATGATGTTATCTTTGAAATCTGGGATTCTATGTTATTTATTCTGCATAATGTTTCTACAGATAATTATCTCAGTATCATGAGAAATCGGTGACCATCCGAGTTTTACTGATATTGAGATAATTATGTTCTGTAGGAACACGTCCTTTAAGCTTCTGAGATAATATATCATCTCGGTAAGTCTGATGTCAGAGAAATATATCATGAGCTATAGCCCATTCATAAGACAGCAATATTATAAGATTCTGATATGAGATATCTTCATAAGACAGCAATATTATGAGATTATGAAATGAGATATCTTTATCAGATAGCAATATTATGAGATTCCGATATGAGATATCTTCATAAGGCAGCAATATTATGAGATTATGATATGAGATATCTTCATAAGATAGCAATATTATGAGATTCCGATATCAGCTATCTTCATTAGATAGCAATATAATGAGATTCTGATATGAGATATCTTCATAAGATATCAAAGTTATCAGATTCTAGTATGAGCTATCTTCATAAGATAGCTGATTGCTATCTTTATAATATAGCAATATTATGATATCCTGATATGAGCTATCTTCATAAGATAGCTCATATCAGAATCTCATAATATTGCTATCTTCATAAGATAGCAATATTATACGATTCTGATTTGAGATCTTCATAATCTTCTATAACAACCTTCCTCCCAATTTCGCAAACTATTTTACCACAAACCGTCAAATACACGCACACCACACAAGACAAGCACACAAATGTCATCTTCCTCTCCCAACGACCACAGCTGAAAAACATCAGATACTCTACTATGGTACTAAGCTCTGGAACGCTCTTCCCAACACTCTCACAAATATCACAAACAAACATACATTTAAAAGGCAGCTAAAAAAAAAAAGCTACATTACTACCAATGATACACACACCAACATTTCTCTTAGTAAAACATAAACTTTGTTCGCTCCTCTTTTCTTCTCATCTTCCTCTGTTTTCATTCTATCCTCTCTCCTTCCCTCTTGAAGAACATAATTAATGACTTACTTTAAACTTGGCAACTTGTGTATCTTGTCATGTACATGTGTTCTGTTATTGTTCTCCTTTTGTTTCTGTGTGTCTTTGTCAAGTATATTGTTTTTGTGCTGTTCTGCTAGATCTTGTTTCCTGTTTTCTGTTCTCCCGTCATTATACATTCTCTATTCGCTATCATTCAATTTTTATGTCTAGGGTCCCCATTATATAAGCCCGTCTATCAGGGTTTCCACTGGGGTTCCTAGCCTCTACTTCATATTGTATTATTATTTGTTTGCATTGCTTTTGCTGAATAAATTGAATTGAATAAGATAGCAAAGTTATTTCTGGTATGAGCTATCTTCATAAGATAGCTGATTGCTATCTTCATAAGATAGCAGTATTATGATATCCTGATATGAGCTATCTTCATAAGATAGCTCATATCAGAATCTCATAATATTGCTATCTCCATAAGATAGCAATATTATACGATTCTGATTTGAGATATCTTCATAAGATATCAAAGTTATAAGATTCTGGTATGAGCTATCTTCATAAGATAGCTGATTGCTATCTTCATAAGATAGCAGTATTATGATATCCTGATATGAGCTATCTTCATAAGATAGCTCATATCAGAATCTCATAATATTGCTATCTCCATAAGATAGCAATATTATACGATTCTGATTTGAGATATCTTCATAAGATATCAAAGTTATAAGATTCTGGTATGAGCTATCTTCATAAGATAGCTGATTGCTATCTTCATAAGATAGCAGTATTATGATATCCTGATATGAGCTATCTTCATAAGATAGCTCATATCAGAATCTCATAATATTGCTATCTCCATAAGATAGCAATATTATACGATTCTGATTTGAGATATCTTCATAAGATATCAAAGTTATAAGATTCTGGTATGAGCTATCTTCATAAGATAGCTGATTGCTATCTTCATAAGATAGCAGTATTATGATATCCTGATATGAGCTATCTTCATAAGATAGCTCATATCAGAATCTCATAATATTGCTATCTCCATAAGATAGCAATATTATACGATTCTGATTTGAGATATCTTCATAAGATAGCAAAGTTATAAGATTCTGGTATGAGCTATCTTCATAAGATAGCTGATTGCTATCTTCATAATATGGCAATATTATGATATCCTGATATGAGATATCTTCATAAGATAGCAATTTGAGGTATCTTAAATTTAGTACGATTCTGGTATCAGTTTGTCTTCACAAGATACCAACATAGTAAGATTCTGGCATGAGCTATCCTAATACAATAGCAATAATGTATTACCATCTGATGATTCATTTCGTAATATAGTTTATTGTATCGCCTACAACAACATCTTTGATATCTTCAATAGACAACGTATGTATGTTATGATCTCTACCGACCAGAGCCCTGGTGCAGCCATTAAACTTAAATGTCGACATCAAATCACCCCGAGGACATCCTAGTTATATTAAGAAAGACGTGGTTGCATGATCATGACACGGTATCC
Source organism: Ophiura sarsii (assembly GCA_035610835.1). NCBI lineage: Eukaryota > Metazoa > Echinodermata > Ophiuroidea > Amphilepidida > Ophiuridae > Ophiura > Ophiura sarsii. Next base: position 32,755,655 of record CM069451.1, on the reverse strand, counting down.
GAATAAAACATTGTGTTATGCTCTGTGGAAGTGATATGCGCAATGCTACAATAGCTCCAACCTATAATTGCGTTATAAAATTGTATGGAATTCTCTCCTTACTTTCAAATATATAGATTTAGTCAATCTTTATGAATGAAATGACAAATTATGGAATTATCCATGAGCATATTCCTGATTTCTGCATAAAAACTATTTGGCTATGCTTATTCTATTCACTCTAACGACATCTAATTTTCATTATTTGTCGTTCTATTTATCGAGTTATTTATTTGATTATTTGTTCGATCATATTCATTCATTCATTTATTTATCTATTTATTTACGTATCATTTATCTCTGTATAAAATGGCTTAATATCTGAATATTTTATGAATACAAATTTACTCAAAGTTAACCATACCCAGTTCATCGACATAGGCCTATTATGTTAGTGAAAATTGAGCATCAATAGTTGCAGCGTGAAACCTAATTTAGAGATATGGGGTTCTAACTAAAGTTCATTTTGTAATGGGGCGTGTATGGCAAGTATATTGCACAATAGAACAGAAAAACCGGTCGTTTCGATCGAAAAACCAGGTGTTCAAATCGAAAAACCAGGTTTATCAATTCGATTGTCATAGTTTTTTGATAAACTTGGTTTTTTGGCTGATAAACCAGGTTTATCCAAAACTATGACAATCAAATCGATAAACCTGGTTTATCAATCGAAAAAACAGGTTTTTCGAATTCGATTGTCATAGTTTTTGAAAAACCTGGTTTATCGACCGAGAAACCAGGTTTTCGCCGATAAACTTGGTTTTTCAATTCTATAGTCATAGTGGTTTTTTTGATAAACCTGGTTTTTCGATTGAAAAACCAGGTTTTTCGAATTCGATTGTCATAGTTTTTGAAAAACCAGGTTTCTCGACCGATAAACATGGTTTTTCGTCGAGAAACCTGTTTTTTTTTCTTCAAAAAACTATGACAATCGAATTGAAAAACCAAGTTTATCGGCGTAAAACCAGGTTTATCGGTCGAGAAACCTGTTTTTTTGTCGATAAACTTGTTTTTTGAATCAAAAAACCATGTTTATCGTCGAAAAACCAGGTTTTCTGTTCTATTGTGCAATATACTTGCCATAGGCGTGTCAGTCATTTTGGTCATTTAACACTTCCCATGCGGCTTAGTTTCACCATATATACAAAGCAGATGTTTTTAGAAACTGTTTGCAACTTTCAATGTCGATCCCAATAATTACTGAACCAATACTAGGCATGTTTGTACTTATTTTAATGCATTTCTCATGGTGATTCCAAATATGGTAATTGAATTCAATAATGTTGACATTTTTAAAACATTTTGTGAAATTTGGAATGTCGTCTGCAGACGACTGCCGCGTGGAGAGTGCTAATATGCAGCACTTACTCATTGGTTTTCATATGACCTTTCAAGATAACTATCTGATTGTCAATTATGTCTGTTGGAGTTTTCTTTGAGCGCCCTAAACGTTATAGAGAAATTCCTAACCAAAATCTTAATTTTGACCAAAAATGACAATTTTCAAAAAAAAAATACAAGTTTAGGCCTACGATGAGAAATTCGTCCCTAGATTAGTGCATAATCAAGCAATTGTTTGCATTTTTTACTCAAAAATATTGTTGTTAGCTTGTCCCAAAAAGTGTGGATCAAAAAGTGATTGTTTGTGTTTTCTCAAAATATAAACATTTATTTTGGTCAAAATTGATGCCAAAAATGGATTCTTTGACTCATATTCTTTCCAAAAATGTATACTTTTATATGCATTTGATTAATAGTTCAAAAATTACAACACTCGATCAATTCAACAAATCCAATCAAAAACTTCCTGGTGTGTAAACCCGGCACTTGTTTCAAAAACTGAATTTTACATTTCTCTATTTATATTTCAATACTATTATGTGTATTCTCATTAATACTATCATAAGTTACCTTACGCTTTATCGGAAGCAATCAAATTCTCGTGGTTTTTTGCTTATTTAAGGGGTACTCAGGGAAGTTGTTGATTTGACTTTTTGAGTTTTGCAAGTGCTGTAATTTTTATTATATAAAAGTATACATTTTTGGAAAGGAAATAGATCAGAAATCTAAATTTGGTGTCAATTTTGACCAATAATGTTGAATTTTTTAGAAAATCACAAAATTCTTTTTTGACCCATTTATTTTTGAAAAGCTGACAAAATTATTTGTTAGTAAAAAATGCCCAAAATTGCTTGATTATATACTATCAGGACACTAATCTAGTGCTCATTTTCTAATTTTTTCTTTTAAAGCTGTATTTTTTTGAAATTTTGACACAAAAAATGCCACAAATGTGATTCCCCCCCCCCCCCTCCCCATTTGTTGGCCATTTTTTGTTAAAATTTCAAAAATATAGCTTTAGAAGAAGAAAAATGAGAAAATCGGCACTAGTTTAGTGTCTTAATAGTATAATCAAGCAATATTGGGCATTTTTTACTCAAACATAATTGTGTTAGCTTGCCCAAATAAATTTGGTCAAAATAGTGATTTTTTGTGATTTTCTCAACAAAAAACAAACATTTTTGGCCAAAAATGGATTTTCTGACCCTAATCTCTTCCAAAAATGTATACTTTTATATGCATTTGATTAATAGTTTAATAATTACAGCCTAATTCACAAAATTCAAAAAGTGACTTCCTTGAGTCCCCCCCCCCCCCCCCCCCCCCCCCCTTAAAATTGTTGTTTTGGTATTATAGTTGAGTCCGGGAAGGCACGTTGGCGGGAAATAAAGCGGAGTTTCACCCTTTTCAAATGCTGCGACAGTTGCGTCGCGCGCTGAATTTTCCCGTGCGTAATAATTGGACGTGCTGCTTATCCAGGATATAGAGCGTCCTTGCTGCTTGTCATCCGCGACGCAGACGCAAGAAGCAAAAGAGTCAATATTTTAAAAACCCGATCCTAGGCAAAATGGTCTTCTTTACGATAATCAATAATAGAAAAAATAACAAATATTTGTTTTTAGTTATGCTGTCTGAAAAAATTGGGTCAAAATAGCTTTTTTGTTTAAATTTTCAAATGGGTATTAATGTGTCAAACTGATGTCATAATCAGATTCCACGTTCAATTTCCTTTCTATAAATGTATACTTTTATATACTTTTAATATTTTCAGTAAAAAACAAGGATCAAAAGGGCAAGGGTTGACACCTCCCTTAAGTTGTAAACTCCAATGTTAGATTTTTGTGGTTGCTAAAAAGCTAAATCGGGGACGTTCAATCCCTGTGAAAATGATTCGGACGAACATCTTTTACCTCAAATTAACATTGGACCACTTTTTGTTTCATACTTCCGCAATCATAGGTCTTAGATAAGGCAAACTATACAATTTGTACAATCCTTATGACCTTGTAGGTTGTTTCATACTTCCGCAATCATAGGTCTTAGATAAGGTAAACTATACAATGTTTACAATCCTTATGACCTTGTAGGTTGTTTCATACTTCCGCAATCATAGGTCTTAGATAAGGCAAACTATACAATTTTTATAATCCTTATGACCTTGTAGGTTCCAATAAAAACAAACGAACACGAGACAGTTAATGTGACTTGCAATAAATAAAAAAGGACCAAACAAAAGTATCGAGTAGATATTGTACACCAATTATGCTATACAATAAATTCCTTTTAATATACAAGACTTGCAAAAACCCATTTGACATTTGTTTTGCATCAAATCACCGTTATCGATTATATGTAAATAATTCTATGCAAAATGATAAAATCCACATTGTTTATAACTGATGGTATATGGATAGGCCTACACATAAACAATTGCCACATTTCTCCTCTCTTATACGGGTCGCCCCGGTGTGACGTCACATGCCGTTAACCACAAACCAAAGAGGGCCTCTGACCATGCTTACACAGCGTACACATCGTGACGCGATCCCTTGGGTATGGGCGAGTAGAGCGTAAAACTGATAGGTAGTTAAAACGTCTGGTTTGTTGTCAACGGCAAACGGTACAAAGTACCCGGATGACCGGGGCGACCTATAAGACCTTCACTGTATTTGTCTCACATAAGGTTGAAATTATATTATTGGTATTTCATAAAAAATAGTGAAAGACACGATACCATTTTGTTATCATATTCCCTAAAGTAGATCCGGTACAAAATGTTGTCTAAATTTATGACAATAAGGGCAGTAACAAAAATAATGTGTTTCTCGACCGGTCTTTTAAAAATTCGGTGATGGAGGCCCTTATTATTTGTTACAAATTTGTTATTAATTTCTGTGCTTTGTTCACATTGTTGAAGCTTTGTCGTCAATCATATAAACGGGGAGGCCCTCATAATTTTTTCCTCATTGCTCTACCTCTAGCCTGCAAATCTTGTGTTTATAAAAAATGATACCCAAGAACTTCTTATCATCTCTTTTCATCACAACAATTCATGAAACAAAGTTAAAGAGGAAATAACATTTGATAATATTTGAATGAGGAAAAGAAATTGTTCAACTGTAAAAAGGTAAAAATTGCATTTTTTAGATAAAAAGAGAAATTGGCACTTTTTGGTCAAAAATATAAAAACTAAAGATGTTTATGAACACATTTAAAAAAACGTTCCTAGAGAAGTGTCTTTAGATGAATTTGGTCCAATTTCGGCATTTTGTACCCAAAAAATGATTTTGTTACGTTTGCAGCAAATTTTGAGTCAAAAAAGTGATTTTTTTGGTCGACATTTTGAAAAACAGCATTTTTAGTGAAATTTGATACCAAAAGAGGATTATCTGATTCATCATCTTTCCAAAATGCATACTTGTATACATAATACACTTTTATACTATTAGGGTTAACCCCACCCTTAATCGTTTCTTTGGCTGCAGTATCGTGGTAAAAGGTTAATCATTTGAAATGAGCTAAAATTGGGAAAAAGGTTGTCATCAATTTTCAGCAAAATTATGCCACACCTGAACTAAAGGGGATGATATCTTGAATAAGTAAGAAGGAGACATGACCACCAATATATTGCCAGTATTATTAGATTTAGATACTCTGTTGTTTACATATTTTTATCAAACACTATATAACTCATTGTGGGTCACCTTGTACAATGATTGCACGGCTAATAGTTGGGGGCTAAGGGATTATTTGGTTCACATTCTTCTAAAAGCACCAAATTGGGCCCATATGTTGCTCATACCATACTCTTTTGATTTTTGATGGGTGGCAACATTTGAGCCTTCTGGGACAGCCATATTGGCCAATTCCAAAATGGCCACCATACTGGGGGATCAAAATTGCTTCAATTAAGCTGACAAGCATATACCAAATTGTTAGTCTGAGCACAAGGATTCTAAAAATGTATAGTTTGCCTCACTTCCGATGTGTGGTTACTGAGATATTAAGCAAAACGTGAACAGTTCGTTGACCTTTGCTTTTTGGGTCAAAATTTGAACATGCTCCGATTTTGACAAACGATATCTCAAATTGTTCGTCAGACCACAAGGGTTCAAGGAATGGTAGTTGTTACCACCTAGAGTCGTTTTTGTGCCTTATATAGGGTCAAAAGGTCACAATCCCTATATACGCCTATATAATTTGACCTTTTGACCCCTGTACAAGGCACAAAAAGTTGGTGCTTTTAGAATAATGTTAACCAAACCTCCCCTGTGATGCCTTTAGCCCCACATATCGCCCTACACTCTTTAGGAAATGCACTTTGGTTTCATTATTATGAACGAAAAGCGCGAAATTAATTAAACTCAAAAAAGTCCACTTACGTATAATTATCTAACAATTTCAGACTGTATAGAAAGAACGTGGTTTATAATATTTTACAAATAGTCAAAAAATAAAATGCTAATATGCCTACTTACACCATAAGATTAATAAACAATACCAGTACAATATTGCAAGCCTACTACTTGCGGCACATCAACTAGTATCAAAATTGTATGTTATAAAAGTTAAAAATTAGTCACGTCTTCGTTAAAATATCAAAACATACACATTTAGTTAGTATCTTACAATATTCATTTTGTAATGAAAGTACTGGCCACAATATTTACAAGAATTAGTTATATCATCATTCGAACCTTAATGTAGCGCCTAAATCGAGAAAAACATTGCATAATTACTTCAGGTGATCAATCAATAAATCGAACAATTCCTAAAAGGTTTCATTAAAGGGATATTCATAAATATGCGGAGCAAAACATATTTGCGTTAAGTTAAATTTGCTTCAAAATGAAAACCAAATCGATGAAATTTTCTACCAAAATAAGTTGCATTAATTACTATAGACATGATAAGGGGAAAATTGTATATCGCGATTCGTACATTCCTTTAAATTTGAAGTGAAAGTTCATATAAACATGTATAGTATTATTATAATAAAGTAAAACGAACCCCGATTTTATGTAAATTGAGGGGCAATATCATCACTTTTAAATATCCCTTTAAATGTTTTATGTTTTGCTAATTTACAATAATGACGCAATATTCATGACCTCATGAATATATTATACATGTTAGGGTCACAGGGCCAATCTAATAAAAGGCCATCAGTTTATGAATACAAGGGGGCAGGTTAAACATGTTAAAGAAAAACTTTAGTTACGCGGTAGTCAATATCACGTATACTGAATGTATTTCGTGGAAGCAATATTGAAATAAAGTGTACTTTAGGTCCGAGTATGCATCAACTACACGGTGAAATAATATTTCCTATAATAATCGAATGGTGCGTTTTATTCCGTCAAAGACTTGAAACAAGTGTGTGACCTAAACATGCACCATCTCCCAATATTGTATAATCAGTGCAATCTTATGATCAATATAAATCATATTTCATAATAAAAAGCATTTTACATCATCTTTTCGTGTTAAAAGCATTTTACACCATCTTTTCATGTAGTCACAAACCATGACTCGTTATAACATAATCCAGTTGATTTTAAATCATGACGCTCCGTGTTCATCACGAAACCATCGGGACGACACCATCGGGTCGCGATCCAAAATACGAATCCGAATAATACCAAATGCTGTGACATATTGGTTATAATTATATGCTATTGCTATATTCCACTACCGAAGTGTCATTGCCTCACTAATTTAGATTCTAACAAATATTAGGTGCTGCATGGTCCAAGTACTAACTGGAGCCACTGGATCCATTGGAATTTGGTTCCTCAACATTGAAATCTGTCGCTGTCATCGCTATCGGGTTTTCAAAAGACACATGTGAAGCGTCAGCAAAATCTGCAAAAGAAACGGGAAGAAATGATCATGTACTACGATTAATAATTGGGTATATGTATCATTGGCGGCGCCAAGGGGATGGGGCATGGGTATAGCAACAGCCACCCTCCCTCTCGTCACGATCATTGCCCCTCTCGCAAGTGTTTCCCGTCAGCTGAAGTCCCACTGGCAATTTTGTCCTCCCAAACAAACGAAAATGTTGACTTTTAATGTCAACATTAAAATTAGTTTAAATGTTAAAATTGGTTAAGGTTTTTGACAATAAAAGGCAAAATGTTCACACCCTTAGAGCGTATCTTGCCCCCCAATTTCCTCACCCCCCCCCCCCCAAAAAAAATAGATGATGATTGCGCCGCCACTGTAGGTCTATCTAATGTATTATGGCACAATCTTGTAATTGCTTTCATTTCATACAGCATACATATAGGCTTATTTTTAGCCTGGCACGAGAATATTGTTCGAGTCTGGTCCCATCAGAACCCAAGCGTGTGTCCGCACGGACCAACCAGCTCAACTGGACAATAATGCAGTCGTTAGCTTTATAATGGTGAGTATGAATATACGTAATAAACAAACTAATACTAGCCGGTCGCTGGTCGCAGCAGGTGGCGACACCTAGTACTCGCTAGCTAGATATACTATCGCCGTATAGTCGTACGGTATTTCAGAGTTTTTTGGCCGCGCAGACGGCAATCTGGATAATGGCTGCCGATTGGTTATGCTAATTTGACGCAAAATAACCTTTCCTCATTGGTTGAAAAAGTACGGTGCTCATTACGTCATGAGCGACCGATCGATCGAATTGAAATCAAATCAAATTAACTGGCCACGACCGGTCGTAGAAGCGACCCGGATCGCGAATCGACCTTAGTATGTCATCAGCATAACTAACTAACTAACTAACTTACCAGGTATATCCATTTTCTTGGCACCCATTCCATACTCGTTCCCAATAATGTTCCTCTCGTCTGGAACAAAATAGGGGTCGTCTTTATAAAAGAGGACCCTTGCTCTATAGATAAATATCGCAGCCAGCACAATATAAGCGTTGATGGTAGCCAGAACGCTGATGGAGGGACGATGAATGTCTCGATCGGCGAAAGCTCCAACGAGTATCCAGATGATCATCACTATGACAGAACCTGCAGAATAATGCAACAGGTTAATTGTGAAGAATTTAAATAAGTATGCACAGATGTTTTTGCGTGCAAATGTCACTCAGTTAAATATGCCCCTCATAAAATGAAGACCTATAATAGCCTAGGATAAAATAAATGTTACATATATGTATTATAGATGCACCTGCGTCTATTTTGAATACATATTAATTATTCGACGAGAGCTAACCATTATTGTATGAAAGCATCGGATCGTGATGTTTTAATGAAGTATATATAAGATAAAAAATTCCACGTAGATCTTTTCCAAATAGAGTCATCCCTAACTGTAGCAGCTTTTTCAGTTTCAGTAGATTCACATATAAATTGATAATAGATCTATACTTCGATAGGAAAATATTGAAATTGTTCAAACCTACCTATATTGGCCAGCAATATGGTATGTATCTGATAAAGCGACATCGACACCATGTGATTGATACGTCTCCTAGCAACAAGGGCCACACCCAGTGTGAGCACCAGCATTATGTACACCCAGATGAATGAGGCTTGTAGCTCAGATGTCGTGTAGGCACACTCTTGCTCCACAATAGGTAGCGGCGTACCAGATATCTTCGGATTGGCAGTTGGCATTCCTTTGTCTACCAACCCAGGTGGTTTCAGGATAAGCCATTCTACGCCCACGATCAGTTGGAATGCGCTGAGGAACACAAATAAAACTATTTGGCTACCAGTCTGGATGAAACTGACTTTGTTACCAGTGATCATACGAAGACGCCCCATGCGGTACAGACGTACGGTCATCAAGAATAGTCCGGCGTGACACATAGCGAATCCAAGCCCTGATAGGAGACGTTGCATACCACACATGGGTAGGGATACAGGCACGGCGAAGACAATTGCCAGAAAGAACATCTTGAGCAACCCAATCAGTACCATGAGTAGAAGAAATGGGGACATAGCTTGTGCAATGGGTTCATTCCAGCGGATGACGACAAGGGCAATCAACACAAGTGTTATAGCTATTCCGATCGCGGCAAAGACTATGATCACATAAAACCAGGTGGAGGTTAACTCTGAAGCACCTATGCGAGCCGAGTTGATGGGCCGTAATGCAGGCGTGGTTTTGGAGCGTGCAGTTGGAACGGCTTTTTCAGTCTGCTTGTCGGGTTTTGTCGTCACGACCACTGGTGGTGTTTGCGTTTTAACTGGAATAGATATTAAATGGAGGATAGTGGCAACATGTTAGGTGATATAGCACACGTTTTATGAAAGCATTATATACTCTGCGGAATGCCTGGATCAATCAAAAACAAAAGAAATCTGCACTGAGGAATTTATTCTTAACATTTCTTCCAGATCAGCAAGTGGTGGTATTTCATCAAGAAAATTGCAAGGCGTAGGAAGAAGCGCCAACCCCAAAGGGATCCTCTACGGGCCGGACCCAAATTGGAGCGGAATCTGACCTAATATATAGGCGTATTTTAATATCCAATTTCCAATTTTGGTATTTGGTTGTAATTTGTTAGTTTTTTTGTTGTGACCTACTATACGCAATATTCCATCCTGCTTATCAGATTTTTTATTGGAGGATAGGGCCTATACTAACAAAATGTAACCCAAGGACCTTCGCCAAGTGTACCGCTACTGAAATCCTCACAGACACACCCCTACACCACTATAACATACACCATCCCCGGCGTCCACGCCCTTCATTGGTTAGCTAACTTGACCCTCGCATACCTGTTGTGGTGGTTGGTATCGGCAGCGTGGTTGGCATCAGTGTGGTTGGCATCAGCGTGGTTGGCATCAGCGTGGTTCTGATTGGTGTGGTGGTGGGTTCTTTGGTCGTGACCAATGGCGTAGTGGGAGCCGCCGTCGTCGTGGCGAGAGTTGTTGGCTCAAAACACTGCTCACATACGCTACGATCTGTACACTCTGAAGATGGTGTACCAGGTATCAATTCATCTGCCCCTCCTTTAAAAAGTGTCACCTGGCTGTCCATGTCCAGATTTCCGGGTTGCCAGCTTCCAACCTGTTAACGATAATTGTAATCACTCTGTAATGCTTGTAAGACGTACATTTATATTAACAATTAGTTTAACCTTAATGATTATGAAGGTTTGTGTGAGGGGGAGTTTTTAGTGTTTTTGTTAGATTTGGTTTGATCAAAGCACGCCCAAGCCCTGAACAGTTGAATCAACGATATATGAAGGGCTACGCACACCTGAGACTAGTATATACTAGACGCACACACAGGCCGAATATATATGGACGTACTCCTTATATATTTTACGGACATATCAGCCAGATGTCTTCACTTAACACTTTCCACGCGGCATGCAGGCGTCTGCAGACGACATTCCAAAATGTCACAAAATGTTTCAAACATCTCAAAATTGTTGAATTTCATTACCATATTTGGAATCACCATGTGAAATGCATATAAATAAGTACAAACATGCCTAGTATTGATTGATTCAGTAATCCTTTGGATTGACCTTGAAAGTTGGGAAAGGTTTAGGCTGAAAAATCTTGTTTTGTAATGGTAAATCCAATAGCCGCGTGGATATTGTTAATGATTCCCACTATCTGCCTGATAAAAAAGCTTGAAGCATCTCCTCACATCTTTCAGCTCTGGGACAACTACATAATACAACAACATTAATGCATGAAAATGATTCGACACTTTCGACACTCCATGGCGATATTCACACAACTAATTTGGTCAAAAGCCTCGCTTTCGATCAAAGTTCCTATTTATCGAAACCAATGGGGAAAATGGCAACATTTATTATACTTTTTGATTTTTTTTTAGAGCAATTTTGGACAATTTTGGTTGTACGAGTGTAAAATGTAAATTTGAAGTTTCCGCTAGACTATATAAAATGAGTGAGTTGAGCTGTATTAAACTAATTTGTCATCAGCCGGTCTACGTGGTGCATGTTTGATGACCTATAAAAGAGAGTGCACGATATGTTACATTTGAGATGAAATCATATTAATTTATACCGTTGGATCCAAATGTCATTGATCAAACCATGCGCACTAAGAAACCAGCTCTTAAGTAAGCCTCTTATCCCGCAAAGTGTATATATCGAGAGCCAATTTAGTGTTGTGCTTCCTGAATGGTAACAGCACTGTACCGCAAATTTTGTATGGCGATTAACGATGTATTCAGCTATTGAATATTGTGCACTAACGTTCTCTTCGTAAAGGGTTCAACAAAAGAAAGTATACCAATTTGTTTTATGTCATTGAGTAACATTCAATTTTCTTTTGACCAAACATGCTAAATAGGCATTTAGATGAAACTTTTAGGCATAATTTGATACCAAATTTTCCCCCTAACAACAAAGATAAACCATGATTAGCACCATTTAAAGAAGAAGAAAAAAATCCTATTTTCGAAAGTCTCATTTCCAATGCACAGCACGAGAAGAAAGGACCAATTGGCGTCTCTGTGTGTGTGTGTGTGTGTATAGCCAGGATTGACGGGGCTATCGATCGCACAGTGCAAATGCCTTGGGTCGTACGACATTGTGTGTGTTAACAATTGGTCCTTTTTTTTCTCGTGCTGTGTATTGGAAATGAGACTTTTGAAAATGGGAAATCTTTCTTTAAATAGTGCTAATCATGGTTTATCTTTGTTGAACCCTTTATGCACATAAACGTTCTCTCTCTCTACGTACCTTGACAAAAACATTTGTGCCCTGGTAATTCCACACATCAAAGGTTGGAAGCACTGTGTGGTCCTCACTAAATCGGAAGGTAGAACCGTCGCTCCTCGTCAATGTCACGCTCTTGATGGCCAACCTTAGCTCGTCGGCAGTAGCCGCTATGAATTCCGCGCACATTCCCGTCTGCAATCCGGGACATTTCTCTCTCAACAGACTTTGCATTCCCAATGCCATAACATGAACGGAATCTATGACACCGCCAACTAACGCGCCATTCGATACGATATCCTCATCACTGATAGAGGCATCCAAAGGGCACGGAGTCAATGTCGTACGTCCGGTTGAGCTACACATCAACTTCGTCTCGATATGCTCTTGAAACCATGGATTTCGCTGGTTGTTGGCGACGCGGAGTCTCTTGACATAATCAGAAAATGCGGCTGGAATAGTTTCTTGAGCTTTGATGGCCAAGGCGCCCTTGAAGGAACGGATGGCGCTATCCCCACCGCCACCAATAATAAACCCGTCCGTCGATAACTTGTCTGGATACGCCAGAATCCAGGTGAGATGGCGAGCGTTGCTACCGCGGATGACCAGCTGTATTTGAAGCGCATTGATATCGTTGGAACCCAAAAAGGTCACGATAACGTCGGATGGCTCAGAATTGAGGAGGTTATCAAGAACATTGGAGGCATTTTGGGTGGACATTAGTTGCTGCGTCGCGATACAGATCCCGAGCGCTGAGGCAGTCTCTATGAACGCTATGGCATCTAGATGAAGGTACAACAAAGTAAATGTTAGAAAGTTTATTAATAATGACATCGCGCATTCGATATCACCACATTTTGGCAATCATTGAATATGTGCGTCACAGTGAAAACACTCAACTTCTCTTTTTCATAGATAAACATAGAACTGCTTGATACACATAAGGTTGTAAAGCTCCACCAAAAGTCATATGTAACATATTGCGATAAGATAAAGATAATAAAATTACGTATTATTTCAAATCGAACAAAACCTATTTTACCATTTGCATTTTCTCTCCCGTCAGGGGTGTCGGTAGAATCGATGGAGTAAACAACAGAGACGTACTGCCAGTTGTACTTTACTAAGATATCAACAATAGCCATTGCCTTCGAGTTGTCGGATGCGAACGGCCCGCTTCGGTAGAGGTAGGAGTCGGGTGTGGGAGGATCATCTCCCGGGCCGTAACTTATCTGATAACGAAAAAACAACGTAAATAAGGTGAGGCAAATCCCTTGATGTTATGACTTAATTCTAGATCGACACATTTATGAACGCATTTTTACGAGGAAAAGAGACCAGAATCTTTTACAATAAGACAAGCAAAGTTCCGATACCGTATTCACACCAACGGGAGCTACATTTTGAGAGCCCACAATACACACAAAATAGTAAGTACAAACATGCACGGTGGGTGTGCAAAATGGTAGGAATGGACATTCTGGGAGTTTTAATACACACAAATCTAATGATAGGGTATACCCCTCTAGAGGCCATTTAAAAGCACCTGGAAACGTTTCCATTCTGGGGGTACTCCCAAAATGTCGAAATACTCCCACAATATCAAATCGTACTCATATCTACACCCACAATGTACCTCTGGTAAACTCAATATAAAACGGTTCCACAAGTCCTTATGATGTTCTGAGCAATCATAATACGCATTTTACGGTACACACATGTAACGTATAAATCAAGGATGGTTTGGGATGCACATAAATCAACGTAAGTCTTGACGTTACATCTTTCTAGAGTCAGTGCGGCCCATTACGATTATCGTAGTGAATGGTCATAGTGTATACAAATTGACATAAACCCTGAATAGTGCAAAAACGCAGGACTTTAACACATGATTGACACAGTCCCATTACATCCATGCTAAGTGTTAACGGCCAAGAACCCATTGTAATCATGAACGTATTCTCATTATTTAACATAAATTAGAGGAAAGGGGGGGGGGGGGGGGGGGGCTTTTAGACCAGAGAAACTGTAGCTAGTTTTCCACGGCTGACAATATTATTAAATATTACATTTTACATCATAGGCATTTTTAAAGCATATTTGATTACCTGTGTGTATTTGTATTGACTCGTCAACTCGGAAATACTCATCGTGACATTGTCTGCTTCCGGTCCAACCACACCAACTGTAGAAGACCAAATCTGATTGGTTGACAGCGACATGTGTGAGCCACTCAGAAGAGAGGATAGATCACGGACAGCCCGTGCACTGCTTTGACAAGTATCGAGCAACGTGGTACCCAATGTGACTCCCGGAAGGACACTTGGATCATTGTTCATCCTATCAACCGCGTAAAGCATGGCCTCTAAGTTGAGGAGACCAGATAGTCTGAAATTCCCGCACTCGGATAGATGATCACCAGTTTCATGGAGTGCGAAGAGCCCGGGGATCTGCAGTTGGCCTTCTACCTGTATATAGTCATCCATTTTAATTGGTGCCTTGCATTCGGGGCAACGACCTGTACATTCACTCTTAACGCTGAAGTATTGGACCTCTTCGTTACCGTTGTAAAATTTGATTTGACCCGAGTATAATGTTGTTGTTCCCGACTCCCAACTGCCAACCTGTGGTAAACATATTTGCAATAATTATTCTCAACACAGAGGCATATTAATTTGTTATTGACCTATATTGATGGCAATGACTGCAACATCAACAGCTCTTCAGAGTACGGTACATGAAAACATCGGACAAGGTAAATAACCAACAAGTTCTATATACAACGCTTTGCCAAAAACCCCACCTATGTATACATAATTTATAATTTGACAAATTTAAATTTTAAATGACAACTTACCTTGATGTGATTCAATCCAGTATCTGTCATCTGATAATTCAAGATGTCATACAAAGCCGGTCCGTTACCATACTCGTCAAACTGGAAAACATCTCCGCCCTCTAGCGGTACCCTGGCAGCTCGTACTTTATCCTGCAGCACTTGCGGATTCTCTATCACCTCATTACATAGATGATTTGTCTTCTCGGGACACAGTTCCTGCAAAGCCTCGTGCAAACCAGTGGCAAATGCTTTGACCGCTAGAATTATATAATTCACTTCTGGTTCCTGTGGTTCGTCTGCAAGGGCGCTTTGTACGTCCCAAGGACAAATAGTATCGTAGTCCTGCGGTACATCATATCCGTAAAGATTACACTCATATTTGCGGGAAATAAACAGCTTCCACCAGGGATTTCGGACATTACTGTATGGATTCAGGGTAGCTAAGTATTCTTTGAAATTCGAGTCTTCGACTTGACGGAATTGCAGCGTGAGAGCGCCTTTAGCAGTCACATTAGACATTGCTGTCACGTAATCACGTGATCCCCACGTGTCCGTACCAACCCATTGCAAGTCGTTGACGCCTATGGTGTTGGCCGCCGTGAGTAGATCCCTTGTATCAATGTCAGATGTCAACAACAAAACAGCATTCGCCTGGGGGTTACCACGAAGAACTCTAACAACAGACTGAAAATCATCTGCGCCGAACCCAGCTGTTATCTTAGGACTCATGGCGATACAGATTTCCTTGGCCTTGGCTTTCTCAACAAAAATACTATATATGTCATTTCCATACTCATCGTCTGAGTACACAACAGAGATGTATTTCCATTTCAACTGTATCAGAAGATCTATCAATGCATCTGCTTGATAACTGTCAGAAGCCACCGTCCGTTGAAAGAATGGGTAGGTTTCATTGTTATCCAGGGCAGTAGTTGTTGCTGCATAGCTCACTTGAGGCACCTGTTGGTAACATATTATATAATAATCGTATACAGTTAAGAAGAACATGAGTCAATTACTCCATATTCATTCACAACAATCTCTTTCGCCCAAAGGCTCCTCGGGTAAATAGAGAATTAATGTATACTACAGAAAAGCAACATTGGAGCACGTGTGGTCCAGTGGAGTAGTTGCTGGTCTCATAATCATAAGGTCGTGAGTTCTAGCCCCGCTGGTGCCAATGTGTTCGTGTCCTTGGGCAAGGCACTTAGTCTACATTGCCTATTGGGGGTTACTATATAGGGGTTTATGTATGTTTGTTCATGTTGGTTTATGTCGCAACTTGGCGCTGATTTAGCTGATGCCTGGACGTTGCATTGTTTATTAATGTATTTGATGATTTGTAATGTTGTTACAATTCAGCCAGTTGGCTGCGATGACAATAAAATTTAGACCTTTATTATTAACATTGATCTTATCATATAACGCTCAATATCTCTTTTTATACCCAATGGATTTTTTTCTCTGTCGAGGCGCCCCTGAAGTCGCTCGTTCACCTGATGCCTTTGGGCGAAACAGAATGTTATATATGTTGTGAATAAATATGGAGTAATATGATATACTCCTGTTCTTCTTTACTGTATATTTAATTATGGCTCTCCGACCGAAAGGATCGAGCACTCTACGCGAGGAAAGAAGAATGCAACTCTCCTTGTAAGTTGTAGTAATCTTATGTAGAAGTATGTATAGATACTGAACTATTTTCAATTCTATAAAGAATACTAGTAATAGGTTCCCCAAATTTTCATAAGATTAAATATATAAAGAATCTCTCACTTGAACCTCCTAAAAAGGTTCTTAAACAATTGAAGAACCAAACAGTTCTTTATTAGACTAAATTGTTTCAGTAACATACTTGGGAGGCTTGTTGGCTCTTTCGTACAGTCTTCAAAGGTTTTCCTAAGAGAACAAGAAAGGTTCTTTATTTCTTAGGGTGATTTAAAGAATGTTGAAACAGTGGCGTATTAACTGTCATTCATGGTAATTGCACCCATTCGGGGGAATTTGATAATGCACTCGCCACTGGTTTAATATACAAATACTACATGATTAGAGGGGAAGTGCAATCTATTTTCCCGAGGTACTGGCTACAGGCCTACCACCCCGAACCCGGAGGGTGAGGGGTGGTAGGCCTGTAGCCAGTACCGAGGGAAAATAGTGTGCCCTATTGCCCCGATCATACCATGTAGTATTTGCTTTATTACACCTCACTGTGACTCTGGGGATGAGGTTGTAGGGAAGTAGCCAAAACTACCACACGGGAAATAGCTCAATTTCTTCAATAGCTCAATTTATTATCACTGTGGCCAGCTCAATTGACCAATGAAATTGCAGTATTTATGCCTATTATCTCATGAATATTTATGAGGTGTAATAAAATAAAATATCGAACCTGCAATGGAGTGACAACATCGGCCAGCGCCAGAGTGACATCGCTCGTCTGCTCTCCAATAATTCCACTGACGATAACTCGATTCTGAGGGTAACCAGAACGATATTCTACCGTCGCACTGATAAAGTTGGCAGCATCTCTTCGCGCCCTTTTTTCGCTTCCACAAGTATCAAACGCTACACCACCGAGGTCAAGGTTAGGAAGTACATCCGGGTCATTGTTGACCTGGTCAATCGCGTACATGAAAGCCTCCAAGTACTGCATGTTGTATTCGACCAATTCATCGGTGCAATCATGTTCATTCTCAGCGAGTTCGTGAAGTTTGAAGAAGCCTATACACAGTACAGAAAACATGTGGCAAAGAATGATTATTTGAAGGGAAACTCATGATTTAGGTGTTTCAGCAAAAGTTAAACTATAGCAGAGCAAACACTACTTTGAACAAACCCGTATAGAGCCCTCTTTGAATATAAATACATCTTATTTGATCCTTTCCCTAAAATACTGTGATTAAAAGCGATTAGTAACCATTAGTAAACTTCACCCTTTTCGGAGTGGTTTATCGAGTTTCACTCTTTTCGAGAGCGAGGTTTGCAAGAGAAAAGTAAGGACACTCGCAACAACAGCAAATTACGACCAATAATTGGGCTTTAACGGGAGGGGGGAACGCTTTTTAGCCGTATTTTCATATAATTACATGTAGTTCGCCGCTGCAAACGATTAAAGGTGGAAGACCTACTAATCCTATCAAGAGGTTATTTACAGTTATCTGCGTTGATTGCAGTATTGTTTGTCGTGATAACCAGTCCTGATTAGAACAAGATTGCTTTTATACGGCATTTGAAGCTTACAAGGAGTTATCATTAACTCCTTGATGCAACTAACTAACCTCCGATATAGGCGTCTCCGTTTTTCACCTCGGCGACTTTGCCTTTGTCCGTTTTCTTACAGTCAGCACAGATGCCCGTACATTCGGATATTGCATGGTCTATGAGCAATCCAGAACTGTCGTACACCTTCATTAGCGGGAATCCTTGTTGTAGATAGGTGTAAGTGCGGTAACTTCCCACCTGCAACACATTAAAATGGTTGAATAGTTACAGGAATGGATCATTTGTGTAGTTAAAGTAATCTTGTTGATTCGTAGCATCTTGAATGCATGCGCTCATAATACTATGGGCAGAGGGGAAGATCTAGCACAATACGTACAAGAAAATGCTACCGAAGAAGCGATCTATATACCTTCGGTTGCTCGTTGACAAAGCGTTTAGAGTGTGGCAACAAAAATGTGTACAATACGGCCTTATAGAGACATCAAATTTTACGTTTGATGATGAAGTACGAACGATAGGAGGGGTGAGAGTGGTAAGCGTTATAGTTATTTTGAAGTATAGATGGGGTGACGTCGGGCATTTGGTTGGCAGTTGCCATTGTTCTTTGCACGGCGGTGTTCGCGCGCATCCTGTTTTGCTTAGGACCCGTGCATTTAAAACTCGCGCCAAAGCATTATAAAGGGCAATAAGGCATAGCGGACAGTGTTGTGGTCATCAATGCTGTTCCCTCAAGCATGTATCGACAGTCCAGTCCCTTCGATCGTCGCTTTTGTTGATAAACATTGTTGTCACCCCATCTATAGAAGCGCAAATGGCGTTAAGTGACCCCTTACCTTTGTATACGAAAACCCACTGCCTTCCATCGCCTCCTGGTAGTTAAACACCTCAAATTCCGTATCACCGTTGCCTTGGAAATCAAACTTGATAACTCTATCATCGGTGACACTGTTAAATACAATGGTTCTCAAAAAGTTGAAGAGTTCCTCTCCGCCGGCGTCTATCGCATCCTGGCATATACCGGGAACCCCAGGGCATTTTGTGACCCTCAAGTTATGGATGACTTTTCCCACCGCGTACACGGCGTCAACAACGTCGGCTATATGGATGTCTGTGACGTTTTCTGCGCTAACCATTTCATTACCTGTTTGAGAAAGAAATGTGAGGCGCCGTGTTTACAGGGTATGGGGAAATGCCTAATAAGATGCCTAAAACCAACAAAATATCCCCAAAGTTTATTACACGATCTTGCTAACTAACTAACTTAAATGTTCTGATTGGTGGTCCGATTTTCAACTTGGATGTTTTCTATTCTTCGTGAAAGGTCACCTTTAAAATAGTTTGAGTTCCATAACTCTAATGGTACTTATTTAGAAGCACAAGGTGACTTGAAATTTGCCCATTGAGTAGTACACAAACTGGCCGGGTGGTTATATCTATTCAAGGGTGCACCTTAAACACTATCTAGCAAGGACACTTAGCTGTGTGTCAAAATCATCCCATATATTAAACTTGAAGTGTAATATTTCAGTACGAGTTGAAAAAATGTGTTGCTGAATCGCTTCTCATTATAAAAATTCATGTTTCCTACAATATCTGCTTATATTCAATTCCATGGAATTGAAGAACACATGTGCCTTCTTCAAATCCCCATACAAAATTCCCATTGGATATTGCTCATGAATAATTAATAAACCTCATTCTCAGTCTGTATTGCGTAAGCAACTGATTGAAGCGCGATATTACTGAAGTAAAATTGTATTTTTCTGACTTACGACATAGCCTTGATCACCATGGCTGTTACGATTGTCACATTCTTCAACCAGAAGTGGTTATGTCCTTTTTTCGACCACCCGGGGGGGGGGGGGGGGGGGGTCTTTGAGTATGATGCTCATAAATCACTTTTAACAAAGTATGAGTAAAGATTGAGACTTTATTTGGATTTTCTGATTTTTCAGCTTTAATTGAACTTTTAAACTTGTTTTTCTTAAAATGCAATTTTTGGACAATTACAGTTCTGGTTCTAAAGGGGACGACTGTCCACCACATAAATCCTGTCATTTCAAGTTAAAGATTACAAATATGTACAACTATATCTTAAAGAGTTGATGTAAAACATACCTGTGCACGGATCTAGTAATGAATCTGTTCCTGGCAATTTACAGTTGAACTTCGTCATCCAATATTCCTGGAACCATGGGTTACGAGTGTTTTTGAGCGGATCCAGTCTTGTAAAGTACTCTTGGAAATCGGGGAAGCTCCTGGTTAGTTTACCAACAGCAGTAACACCTATGAAGAAGAGTGAGGCACAATAAGTTGACAATATGTAAAATTGTTAAATACTTACACGACTTAGGCCAAAAAAATTAAATACTTTGTCTCAGCGCCTTTTGGCTAAAAAGCAAAGTGCTATGCGATTTTTTTAAACATTTTTTTTTACCAAAATAAAGCTATGATCTATGCGCTCTATTTTTTTTTTAAATAAAAATAATAACACTTAGTCAATAGTTGTGCTTCTTTCTTTTTTAATAAAAGTAATCAGATATGATCAATGCACATTGTATGTATGCTTGTGTTCTCTTTATCTCTTAACTTCAAAAAGTTAGTTGAATGTGTGTTCTCAGTCACAAGGTTACCGAGTATCAACGAAATTGACCTTTTTTTCTTTCTTTTTTAATCGGAAAAAAAATTAAAGAAAAAAAATATTGAAAAAAAAAGAAGCGCGAAATCCTATTTTAAAAGCAATGCACGCGGGCTGCTGATACAAAGTATTAAACAAATTTGGCCTTATGATCAATGTTTTGCACAATTGTACATCAGGCCCCCGACAGCTTTGTTTGGCGGAACCCGTTCGAAAAATCAACCCATTAGTTTTCTGTGTGATGCCAAGTGGCACTCGGAGCCATCAATACTGCGTACTGTTCACCCATGGGGACCGCCATGGAATGCTCATCTGAAAATCCAGCATGCTCATCTACCGCCCGCAGTGTGAATTTTGGAGATAGGCACGCTAGCATCCGGGCTTTTCGCAACCAAATTTTGTCCATTCTCACTATCCCAAAATGCTTTGCATCAATGAAGCAAATAAGCCGCCAATGTGAACTACTGCGCAAGCGCGTAAATTAGTTGCAGACGATAATTCAAAATGGCGGATTTTCTTGTACTACGATAGCCACCGTTCGGACTAAAATTGTAGCTTAATGAGGATGTCTTGACATTATGACCCTCAGCCAAATATGTTTTCCTTAGAGATATACCTACATTTCTGTAGGGCCTATATGTGACTTTTTCTATCTTTCAAGATCGCATAGAAACTACCATTTATACGTCCGTAAAATTGACACATAATACGACTGTTGTTTTTCGTTCGCACTAATCTCTTACACAGCTGCTAGAGTACCACTATCAAGTGTTTACATATGTGCATCGTGAACTCCAGTATTTAAGTGTCAGAGATTGCCTAACCATGCTAACGGTGACGCATGCTGTTTAATTTTCAGACCAGATTGCCTCGAATAATGGCAAATCGCATAGGGGAACCGGGTTTCGCTGGCCGTTTCCTATCCCGAGTTTATATATCCCTGATCGTATAGGCCTACTATTACTCCTATATTTAAAAATCTATATATACTCTTGGTAGTTCAACCAGGGATTCTATTAATTTTGGGATAGGAAAGTCCTATACTGCACATATACGTAGATAACAGGTCCCGTTTGCATAAATTAAAAATGCAACAGCGCCACTTTATGATGATCACCGGAATGCAAGGAATTTTTAGACTTGCATCAAGTCCGTATAGGACACAAACAATGACGGTATGGTGTAATGTGAGAGAATGAATAAAATAACATAAAATAGATAATGAAACATTCCAGATTGATTATTATTTTACATATTACTTCGGGCCTAGTCTGCTTCGTACGACTCTTTTCCTTTTCCTTGTAACTCTATGAACAACTATCTTTGTGGCCGGCGACGCGCGCTGTGGAATGTACCGATAGAGGGCTCACTCACTGTAACCGCTCCCCATCCTCACCCCGGGATGCGGTTCTCGGATGGGAGAGGTTTTTGGTATGGCGAAGTATCAGAGGGTGTTGTTCGCCCGATAGTGTGACAGTGAAATTAAACAAGGTGTACAACAAGTAGACTACTTCGGGCCTAGCTTTAGATCGAGGCATCATCCTCGCCCCAAGTGTACGATGCGAGTGAGGACAAGACAAAAATCTTCGGCAGGCAGGCCTACCTTTTATATGATCCTTGTACATGGCAGTAAATTCCTCATCTTGCATAGGCCATCCATCTGTAGCAATCAAATAATAGTTCCCTACCATGTCTCGTGCGATCAGATGATCCATAACAGCGCGGTATTCAGCAGGGTCGTCGGTGATGATTACAATAACCTTAGCATCAGCCCGGTTATTTACTTGAGCAAAAAGTGTATCCCATCCTGCCGAGTCTTGTACCGATGAAGGCATCGCTAGGTACTGGGTAAGACAGATTGAACGCTGAACAAAAAAAGAAAAGAAAAAAAAATAATTGAAACTTCGCACGCCAAAATAAAAAAGGTTTACTGTCAAGGAAACAACAGCAGGAGCAGATGTATAACAGGCAGATCTGCAAATTTCTCGTATCGCATCGCAATTTGCACCTTAAAATAAAAATCGTCAACTGCGATACAACTTTCAAAGGCTGGTGCAAAATTGAGATAAAAGTTTTTGCAGCAGCCCCAAATCAAGTTGCTATCGCGATTCAACTAAACTTGCACCTTGACTTGAAGGAATTGCACCTTGCAACGTGCAATTTTGCATCTCAAGAACAAATTGAAAGTTTCAGCACTGATAATAGGCAAATCATTGTCTGCCACCAGTGCCAACTCACCACACCATACAAGTTTATAGGGATGTTTCCATTTTCCAATACTGCCCACACATTTGCAATTCCCGCGAAAGACAGATAATGCAAACTAATTGTACTTTGTCTTACTCTTTGAACATTAGCTTCATTAAACATGTTAAAGGTGAGCCATCAACAATTGTTGTTTTGCGTTGAAGCTGTAATTTTTCGAATTATATTCATTACTATGGTTTGATCAGTTCCAAATTGGAAAAGCCTCCTTACAGCAGAAAATTAATACAGAAGGACGCGGGCGCGCATTATGAAGGCAACAAGCAGAGGCTGCTCGCGACGCTTAAAAATTGAAGCCAAAGAACGAAAAGTGAACCATGACAACAACAAATACGCACTTCCCGAAAAATGTCGCTCTACGCGCGTGGTTGAGTGCGTCACTTTTTCTTGTAGCGTCTCTGCGTGTTGATCTGATGCACGCACAACAATGCGATTCTGTCACGGGCGCGTAGATGTGTGCGTGCTGATTATATACGCTCAACGCACAAGTTGCGTCAAACTACGCAAGTGTTACCGCGTTGTCATGACGATATTGTCCGCTGTCATGGTAATTTTGTCCGCTGGCGGCTTCAGCGCGCTGTGTGTATTGGAATGCGGAATGAGCAGTCTCTAAGTAATTAGTCTATGGCAACAAGCGCACTGTGCATCATATGCGTGACGTGTGCGTGCGCGCGTGCGTACAAACCACGTACGTAGTTAGTCTATAATGTGGCGTGTGGCCATAATCTCGCGCATACGCTATTGGATTACGTTTGCGCGCGGAAAGATAAACACCGAATATTTCTTGCCAATTTGGAACTGATTAAACTAGGGAAATAACTTTTTGGGCACTATAAAGACAAACAACTAATACCTGTGGAGCCTGCTGTTTGAGTACATTGACGCTATTCCATCCACTCTGACTCGATGAATGAATCGCTTGAATGTAAAACCAACCATTTGTATAAATAGCCCCGAGTATAGCCGCAATTTGATTCGTTGCGGGCGCTAAAACACGAGCAAAGTTCGGGTAGAAATATGAGTTGCTGAGATCGGCACTTCCTGCCGCGTAAGCCACCATCGGCACATTGTACACCTGAAGAACATCGCTGACGTCCTTACATTCGTCGTCACCATCTGGACCTACAATGGCGTACAGGTGCTCTTTGTTCCCTCTAGCGCCCTCACGTTCACCCGAACCGGAATTTTTAAAATCTGCTTTAGA
This sequence comes from Ophiura sarsii, assembly GCA_035610835.1. Classification (NCBI taxonomy): domain Eukaryota; kingdom Metazoa; phylum Echinodermata; class Ophiuroidea; order Amphilepidida; family Ophiuridae; genus Ophiura; species Ophiura sarsii. The sequence continues at coordinate 32,731,453 of CM069451.1, read as the reverse complement.
GATGAGCTGCAGAGCCTGCTGTCCTGCTCGACCGTTGATCCCGCATGTATCGATGCCTTCCATACCGATGTTGAGACCGGGAAGGATCTGATCGTCCTGGTTCATCAAGTCTAAGGCGTAGAGCATGGCCTCAAGTCGTTGTACGCCGATCTCGTCGATGGTACCACAGTCACCATCACCCGTCGGGTTCGGTGTAGGGTGAATGTTGAACATCCCGGCTAATATGACATCTCCTGGTAAATACACCTGGGTTGGAAAACAAAATAAGTATAATATCATATCGAAGCATGTCTATCCCCAATCTAACTTCTTGGGAATAAAGGTCCTGAGAACACTACGTTACAACACACTTCCGTGACTACTTGAACATGTTGAAGATTGTGTGCATACTGTTGTCTGATCTTTGAAATCACGTTTATTTACAAGAGATGAAGTGGACATGTACTAACAATTTACCATTGAGTGGTTCCACATTGAAGGGCCAACATTTTAGTATCTAGATCTAGAAGCCTATTTTGTTAAGAATGAATGAAAACTTATAGGTTGGAAACAAATTGATAATTACCATATCAGTTTTTGATTAGTGATTTTTTGAATTTTATGAGTGCTGTAATTATTGAACTATTAATCAAATGCATATAAAAGTATACATTTTTGGAAAGGAAATGGATCAGAGATTCTAAATTTGGCGTCAATTTTGACAAAAAAATGATGATTTTTTTGAGAAAATCACACAATTTACTTTTTTGACCCAATTTGTTTTCTTCTCCCAAAGCTAAAAATTAGAGTAAAAAATGCCCAAATCGCTTGATGATGATGTTACGACACTAATGATGGGACGATTTTTTCATGAAGTGTATTCTGAATAAAGACTCCTTATTACATTTCCTTGAGGTATGTTGATCCCGGGGGAGGGGTACTCACGTATGTAAGGCATACGGGGACGTGCCGCTCCAGTGGGTCGTTTTTTCATGAGACATCCTTAGCCATGGGTAGGCTTTTCAGTGAAAATCCTTAGACATGGGTCCCGTTTTCGCGATTTTCACGAACATTTGCCAAAATTAGGTCTATTTTCGCGAAAATTTGCCAAAATTAGGTCTATTTTCGCGAAAAATCACCCTTAGAAATGGGTATGGGTTTTGAATCTCCAGCGGCACACCCCCGACCAAACCAAATCCGAGTACCCCCCGGGGATGTTGATGAACGTAACCGTTTACCATGAATTGGCTTTCATTGTAGGGTTAAGATTGATTAACCTTTTAACGGTAGGATATACGTAATACTTTTGTCAAATTAAGTCCACCTTGGGAACAATTTGAAACATATTTCTTTGACTTAATACTTTTCACGCGGTTATATTAGTTTTGGCGTACAAAACAGATTTTTCAGAACCCTTTCCCAACTCAAAAAGGTGTATCTCACGGATTATACTGAACCAATACTAGACATGTTTGTACTTATTTCAATGCATTTCTCATTGTGATTCCAAATATGATAATAAAATTAAATAATGTTGACATTTTTGAAACATTTTGTGAAATTTTGGAATGTCGTCTGCAGACGCATGCCGCGTGGAAAGTGCTAAGCTCACCTCTCTATCCAGCACGTCTTTATTTGTAACACAAACTGGGTCCAAACAGGTGTATCCGCACGTGGACTCTACCGTCTGGTTGCTGACTCCGTTACTCCATAACTCCACGTTCTCCATGGATAGTATTACAGTGCCGTCTTCCCATGAGCCCACCTGGAGGAGGAATAGATCGGGGATTAAGACTTTTATAATGAACATTTTACCCGGGTGCGAATCATTGATGTATCAAATTACAGCAAGTCAAAATGTATAGATTGCATACATGCATGCAGACCTATACATCAAGTTACAATTTAACTTGTAATAAGTATACCAAAAGTATTAGCACACCTTGCCTGCTACAACTGAGAGAATACACTGGGTGTTCATTGAACTACCGTGTTTAGCTTTTTGGTATTGTAGGTATAGGTAGGTATTGTAAGATTAATTCGAAGATCTTAAAGTCTGTTTAACGAAATTGGGGTATTCTTAGGATATTCTGAAGACATTATTAATTTAAATAAAAACGTTTATAGCAATATTCCAGTGATTTAAGTTTTTCTCTTCGATATTTAAAAAACTAAAAAAGAGTGACATTAGCCTGACAGTAATTCTTAGTTATGATGAAATAAATTAAACTGTGTGATGTGCCAAGGTTGGATGGTTTCCATTTATAATATGAAAGTCAAGGTGTCAACATAATACTTAAAATTGGCCCTCCCAAATATTTTATTTTAAAGATGAATACTGAGATCAGTTTTCAATCTCTGAGGGATTAAATACTAATAATAGTGACAATCTTGGGATTAGTTTTACTTGAGTGAATCCATAGTGAATCCATTGACAAGCAATTGTGATGTTTATTTTGATAGAAAGTAAAATTCAACAGGCTGCCCACCCTGGCCCACCATAGGAGTAAATTGGCTACAATACAATGAGCTTCATTAATTATTCATGAGCTAGCCTATTTGTATGGGTATTGCAGGAAACTTGAATTTATTAATGAGGGAGATTCAGCAACCCATTTGTTCCACTCATAGTGAAATATTACAGTCCAAATGCAATGTCTGGGATAATGTTGACACCATAACAAGTGTCCTTATACCTTTGGTTGCTAATGTATTAATATACATAGGTAACGTACACGATTGGAAATTACAGAAAATTGTTAATAATTTGCCAAATCAAGCTGTCATTCAACTTTAATATCCCTTCTATAACCTCATTCATATAAATTGAATCTAAGAGATTTTTAAACCCCATACTACTATTTATATGCATTACATTACCTCTTGTAGTGTGCAACGTTCGTTGACAGTCTTACAGTTTACAATTGTAAATGTGTTAACGCCTAGATCTCCAGAAGACCTCAATCGGATCTGCTGATTTGCTGTGCCTATGGTGGAGACTTCGACAACATACTTGTAGAACGAGTCTGCTGAGAGTTGCTGAAGATCTGGGCAAAGACCACGGGTGCCCGCGCATAACGTCTCCTGGGCTGATTTGATTGCTTCTGTGAAGATCTTGACGGAGTCTAGCACAGCAGGTACGTATGGGTTGCGTTGATAGGAACTGATATGGGTTTGCACGTGCTCATCGGTGCAAGTGGTGGAAAATTTGGTATTACCGTCTAGGTTGCATTGATAAGCTTCCTGCCAGAACGTTTTGAACCACGGGTTGGCAGAAGGGTCGTAATTGTCTGGAGTCAACGCTTTGAAGAAATTGTCAAAGTCTTGAGTTGTATCGGGGGTTAATGCTATCGGCCTGACACCGAGAGTCCCTACAGGCAAGACATCAGTAAGTACTGAAGGATCTGCTACGCCACGAGATCCGACAATCCATTGAATTTGTTGTGCTATGGTGTTCGCGGTTCCTGTGGTTCTACCCACGGCTTGGAAAAACTGCACCAATTGGTCAGATGGCAAGAATAGGACGACCACGCGAGGCTTAAGGTCAGGAAGAAAGGACCGCAGAATGCTGTTAAATGCAGACTCGGCTACGTCTGTCGACTTTACCGATTGAGATGCACTGATGCAAATACTCGTGCGGTTGGTAGCAGTTTTGAATGCCTCTAAGGCACCAACGTCGGCAGGATTTTCAGAGTGAAATGTGGCAACATAATTCCATCCAATGGTTTCGATCAGGTTTGTAATAGCCTGTATAGAGAAATGGATTGATATAAAATAGACAGAAGATCAGCATTTGCAATGATATTAAAAGAGAGTTTAACTATGATCCAGATTCCGTAAGAAACCTTTGAATGTTTCTCATTGTGCACGTTTGAAACATTGCTGTCCAGAGAAGTGAAAGCATTATGATAACATGGATATGAACATTTTGGTCCACGTGCGGATTACTTTAAAACACGCGGGTGTCAAATCCTGGATGTAATTAGGCCAATTTCACACATAACAAGTTTCTTCTCCTTAATAATTTTCACGCGGCAGTCGTCTGCAGACGACAGTTCCGAAATTTCACAATTTTTCAATGTTTCGAAAATGTTAAAATTATGAATTTCATCATCATATTTGGATTATTATTTGTTTGTATTACTTTTGCTGAATAAATTGAATTGAATTGAATTGAATTTGGAATCACTATGATATTGATTCAGTAATTCCTGAGATAAGACTTTGAAAGTTGGGAACGATTTCTGAAAAATCTGTTTTAAAATCTGTTATGTATAATAATTTATGATGAAACTAATAACCACGTGGAAAGTGTTGATTAGTGCTGGTTCAGTAATAAACTAAAAATCTGTGTCGTGTTTTATAACAATTTAATACCAAGAACCACTTATTAAGGTGACGGTAAAACATAAAATAACGTCTTATCTATAATTAATTCGTACAACAAAGATTCAGATTAATTTGGTCACATCCATAATTCTTCCACTACTCACCAGCGCCTGATACTCATCTGAAGGCAGGGCTCGTGCGAAATACGAGTATCGGTCATTCGTAGTGAATTCACTGATCGTCGTGTCGAAACCGATGTGCGGCAGATGAGCGTCGCTGAGGAAAGTACCGAGCGAAGAGACGGTGTCGTAGCCACCACCTATGAGCATTCCTGTAAGCAAGTATAAAGTATTTCATGATAATTGTAGGGGTATGGGTGACTCTCATTGAAATGTACATTCCCTGTGTATAGACGACTAAGGTTATGTCTTCCATAGGGGGTATGGATTTCAAATGGAATAGCCAATTTTTCTACAGATGTGCACAGTTTATGTCAACTTTCGGAAGCTATTTTTCGTAAACGAGGGAAATGTTGTCACTTTTGAGCAACTTTCGGTATTTTCTCTCGTGACAAAAGACCTTGCTCACATGGCTTTAAATTTAATATCAATGTATCATACCTGATTTCAATGTTGATCCCGGACATGTCGACATTTCCTGATCTACAAAGAACAATCTATTGCGGAGAAATGTCACGGCTCTATCAATACTTATTTTACTTGATGCACATGTGTCATACGCCTCCAAACCTGAAGTCAAGATGTTAGAAAACAGATATATTAATTAGTATGCACTGTGTTAAGGGGGTGTTTAGGGGGCAGGAAAGGAAAGGAGTATAGGAGAATCCATTTTGGTATCAAATTTCACTAAAAATTCTGATTTTTACAATTTGGACCAAAAACCCCAACTTTTTGACCCATTTTTTGGGGGAAATGTAGCAAAATCAGTTTTTGGTAAAGAATGCCGAAATTGCACCAAAATCATTTAAAGACAATTCTTTTTTTTAATATAAAATTTTTTGGTTTTTAATTTATTGACTTTTACTTGATTTTTTACCTCAAAAATGCATTTTGACCTTTTTGTGGTCAAAAATGTAAAAACTAACCATTTTTATGATAAAACAAATGTAACTTGTAATTTGTATTTATATGCAGAGTTGTTTTTTTCTCCAATAGTTGTAAATCCCATGGCTGCATTATTCTTATCAAATGTCTATGGACAGAATAAAGACCACAAACTATCAGAATTTATATTAATATATAAATTATTATTACCACAGTAGGCCTATACAGGTTATAATTATTATACATTTCGATATGAAATCTGTTAACACTTTCCACGCGGCTGTATTAATAGTTATAACTTTCAAAGTCTATCTCAAGAATTACTGAACCAATACTAGGCATAGTATACTAGTCTCAGCCTTTAATAATGCATTTCTTATAATCTTTAATAATGCATTTCTCATAATGAATCCAATGTAGGCCTAGTGATGAAATTCAACATTTCTGAAACATTTAGTGACATAATTGGAACTGTCGTCTGCAGACGCCTGCATGCCGCGTGGTAAGCGTTAGGCTAAGTTGTGAACTTTGTTATCATAGTTCGAAACTTGTCAAGTATAGTCATTGGATTTACCAATTTTGGAAACAGACTCTTTCATGTACTTGCCCATCACGTTTGTTACGGTCTTACAATTGTCGAAGTAATTTCAACAACTTGCATTTACACTAATCTCTACTGAAGCAGACTCAAGTTCCGGATTTGTTATCTCAAAAAGCAATATCTCCTCCGTGTGTTAAATGTACTATTGTTTAACTTCCAGTTTAACATTAACAGTTTTCAGACTTTTCTTAAACAAAATTGTTAAGATAATCACAGACTTACCTATAGTTACACCAGGAACAATCCCCTGAGAGTTCTGTATTGCAAATCGTGCCGCTTCTATCAGTTGTATGTTGTCCCGATACACGACCTCGTCGCTGCACGAAGACCCATCTTGCTGACTACCTCGGAATGGAAACAGGAAACCCAGCGTCACGTTGCCATAGATGACACTTCTGACCCTGCTACTGCATGTCTGCTGTCCATTGACCACTTGGAAGCTTACTAGGAAGCCGATGATGGCGTGGAAGATGACTCGCCGCATGGTTAGGAAGGCGGTTTATTCTTATTCTCTGGAATAAGTATATCCTTTTCTGCATGTAATAGACATGATAGAGAATGAATATAGAAGTCAATTAGTCAAGAACAGTCAAGAAAATATGTGATTCATACAAATAAGTGACACTTTTAAACATAGTCACCATAAACGGTCGTCCTGAGTATTTTTTTTATTTTAAAAATACAACATATGACAGGAAAAAATTAAAATGTTGGTTTAGGAATTGGCATGAGATTTGTTTATTGATGTTTGCTAAACCAGTGGTTAAACAAATCAAATATTGGTTTGAGTTCATTTGGGAACGTGTTTAATATCTCAAATTGAAACGTGCCGAAAAGAGCCCGGCTTTGAAAAATTCAAAATGCCCAAACCTGATGGGGCAAATGGTAATAAGAACACTGACTAAGTAAAAGTCAACAAAGTTTTAAAGACAGCACCACCAATCCCGTAAAGATGGTACCCGATTCATCTCGGTTCCCATAGATATGCGCAAAATTGTAGGGCTTAATCAGAAATAAGTAGAAGCAGGGAGCAAATTTACCCCCGCTCTACACTGTTAAAAATTGCCGTAATTTTACGGACAAAATTTAACAGAAATCCTCCGTAAACGGTAAAATACGGAATAAAATTGTAAATTTACGGATTTCTACGGAAAACTAGTAAAATTTACAGAAAAATCAGGTAAATGATAAATTTTACAGACGATGTCCGTAATTGTACAGAAGATCATTATTGAAAGGAGACGTTTACGGTACATCTTGTAAATTTACAGGAAATTAGCTGTAGTTTTACGGACAAATTAACAGTTAGTAAAAAACACACCATGGAATGCATATTTGTATTGAAAATACCATTCCATTTTCGGCCCATCCTGAACAAGACCGTACTTTTAAGGATCAAGCTATCAAATAAATGATAAATTTTACAGACGATGTCCGTAATTGTACAGAAGATCAAAGATCGTAAAAAAAAAATTTGAATTCTGTAATCTGTTATTTTTACGGAAATGTGTAAATTTACATGGGAATTTTGTAAAAGTTACGCAAAAGGAATCCGTAAAATTACGGATTAAAAAAAAAATCCGGACAATTTTTTTTGTTCCGTTATTTATTTTTACGGAATTATGTTAATTTACGTCAAGTTTCTGTAAAATTTCCGTAAATAGAATCTGTATTTTCACAAATTATAATTTACGGAATTTTGTATATTTTACAGGAACTTTTCCGTAAATTTCAACTTTCTGTAAATTTACGGGCAAAAAAAAAGAGTCCGGAAATTTTGCTGCCGGAATTTTTCTGTAAAAAACCGAAAATGTTCTAACAGTGTAGGCCTACCTCAAAATGCCCCCATGGTTCTTATGTAAATTGTGTCACCAGGAGCAACTTTAAATATTTAAAATTGCCCCTGGTTATTCCATTGCACCCATCTTCAGGATGACATATTTCTGTGGTTTTACCCTTATAGCCCCCTAGTATGTGACAAATTTCACCTGGTCCTGAATGCAAGAACCAGGGGTAAATCTGTCTAAAAAAACCTCCTGATTCTTAATTCCTAGGGACGCACCATTTGACTGAAGGGGTGGGGTGGGGTGGGGTGGGGTGGGGTGGGGTGGGGGGGTGGGGGTGGGGGGGGGGGGGTGGTAGGACGATTTTGTAAATTTCGCCCTCTATACAGGCAACAAAAATAAACTTCACTCACTGATGAGTAAAAAAACAACAACACACCTTTGCCCATCCAACTCAATATAAAGGTACCTATTAAAAACACACTTTGCCACCTTTTGCAGCAAATAAAAAGAAAAAATCCAAAAGAAAAATCCACCCAACCCCAACTTCCTACCCCCCCCCCCCCCTTGAAGTCTAATGGTGCGTCCCTATATTTCAAGCCTTGCACAAAACATAGCTTCATTGAGCCATCATCGTCATTGAGTCATCATCGTCATAACGCCATCATCGTCACCAGCTCTTTGATTCTTGTTTACCTCAATTAATAAATTAGTTCTCAGTGTTCCGTTTTCTTATTCCTAATAGCTCGACTAGCTTGTACACAGTTTATCATGGAAAAACAAAAAGGCAGGGGAACTATCGATTTTCCGATACGTGCCATGCGTGACAGGAAGCCACGATATCGATATCTCGGGGTACAAAAGTCACTGATATATCGATCGTATTGATACGAGTACCGATAAGGGAAATCCAAATGCATCGTGGGAAAAAAATCTTGAGTTGGCGCAATGCATTGTGGCTGCGACGTTGATCTCTGACTAATAATAGCCAGACAGGTGTAGAAAATTGAAAATTCTTAATTCAGTTATATTAATGATTAAATGAAGTGACAAATGTATATACAAAAATAGTTGGGTTATGCCCCCTCCCCTCCCTGACTCACATGCCTGCCCCTCCCTTCATGCCCCTCCCTTCATGCCCCACCCCAATAAAAGACCCTGGTTAAGCTACTGAAGATTTGAGATAAAGTTGGCCTATTGAGCTAGTCCATTTGAACTACATTTTGTAACTTCATGGAAGACATTACATAATAATCCCACATCAGGGAGTGTGAATTCTCAAATGGGGTTTAATTGAACATGAAGATAAACTGAATGGGTCGACTCCATCCATTGAAATCTACAGATCTAGTGGGAGATATAGATCTTGTCTTCCATAAGGCCAAGTAACAAAAATAACGTGTTTATAGTCCGGATTTTGTTTACAAATCAGTGAGGGCGGCCCTTACTATTTGATATTTTTGGATTTTTTGTTATTTTTCAAAAGCCAAATTACAAGCTTTGTGCAAGAACTGTTTCGATATTCGTATCACTATCTATGCCAACGAGTGTTTCTCGTGTCTTTTTCATTGAAATATAGTTTAAAATGATGGCCACACTCACACAACAAATTTTTTTTTTTGGGGGGGGGGGTTCGATTTTTTTTGGAATTTTTTGGAATTTTAACAAATAACAAAAATATTGGAGGGCGTCAAAAATTGGTGAGGGCGGGGACGTGAAACACGTAATTTTTGTTAGGCCTACTTGGCCTAAGGATTTATGAGTTTCAAATGGAATAACCCATCATTTTAGATCAGTGGCCTCTATTTTTCGGCATCACTGATCTTCTAACAGGCCCTGGTTTGCCAACAAGAAAGACTCATTACTATAATATTATGTTTAGTTTTAATAATTGATCGAAGGAAAGAACGATCATCTGGTTGGAGATTTTTATAGCAACAACTATGTGTACATGTGATGTATGTAGCATTTAAACTACGAAGCAACAATGACTGCTTATTTATATTAGTGGCGGCACCACGGTCACGACGCCCCCCCCCCCCCCCCCCCCCCCCAGTCGGCTATGATCGAAATCGAACATGTTTTCGAAAATGTTGACTTTAATGTTAAAATTAGCTTTAAAATTGGTCTGAAATGTCTAATACAGAACAATTTAAGCTAATTTTTACATTTTTCAATGAGAGAGCCAACATTTTCGCTTGCATTTAGCTCCACAATATTTTGGTCAATTTCTTTTCTTGCCCCCCCCCCCCGTTTTCCCCTCAATTAGATGCTGGTGCCGCCCCTGTTTATTATATAATGTTAACCTGTGATATAGCTATAGCCCCGGAACCTAACATTAACATTTATAACAATTGCTCTAACAATTGCCCGGGTTCAACAATCAAGTTTATGCATCCGACATAACTCTCAAATAATATAACCATGGATGGATAGGTAAATATGAATAATGGGATAGGAATGGAAAAGTACAAAGTCATGCATGCTATTCAGACATCACAGGGTGTCCCAAAAAGTGTAAAAGCCGGGTGTCCAACGTCACTGCTCTCATTAGATTCAGTCTCTGATATTTAAATGTTAACACTTTAACTGGCACCTACCCTGCAGCAGTTGACGTTAAATGACGTTTATTGGATTGTTTACCTTTACTTATGTTTGCTATGCCAACAATACAATTGGTATGATCATGGAGGTACGAGTGGTTTGATCAAATACCAGCACTTAATAAACAGGTTGTTTGTGCGAAAGGTACAATTTTGCTCGCTTCAGTGTGTTAAAACAACATTTCATCTCCTAGTATTAGATAATTCGGAGCATACTGACATTTTTATTTTCCATAAAGCCGTAAAAAGGGTGAAACGCTAAATAAGCTCATTTCCTACCACAAAAGAGATTTACTTATGTACAGTGTACATAAAGTATAGGAAAATTGTATTTGTTTGTTTGTGTCACCTTGATACAATAATCTGGTTCATCAACATCATGTGTTGTCGGGTGTGTTGTACCAGGGAAGCAGTCAACGACTGTCCAGTGTCCCTGGTTGTACAGAGTAACACTAAAGTAAAATAACTTGTGCGTGAAGTATGAGAAACATTGATCAAATATCATTCATATAGGGTGAGTCAAAAAAACTACAATAGTGGAAGCCATCTTGTTTTCAAAATCAAGTTGATGTTTGAAATTCTTTAAAATTAGAATAACATAATTTGATTCTAATTTCTTGTGAAAATATGAAGTCAATCGCATTTTTCGTTTGCCTATGGTGAACCATTTTACCCATGCACCCATTTACGCTTGTCCACGAAACACCCAAAACATACATAAGATTTATGAAATGCGTTTCTCATTAAAATTTAAAAATTTGAGTAAATTTGTGACGTAATTGGAATTTAATGCATCCTTTTTTGTTTACATGGGAGATAAAAATAATCAATTTACATAACCCATGCTATGAATTGCCAATGGATGGTGTTCTGAATTTAAATAATTATAAAATTATTCCAATTATTTGTTGGCGGGATATTCAAATGTGATCATGAAATGTGTGCCATTTCAATTGATAATCACTATGCTCGTGGACAAACAACTAAATTTGGTTGTGCAGCAAAGAGGTTCACCAAAGACAAACTAAATATGCGACACCCGGGGGGGACTCGGATTTGGTTTGGTCGGGGTGTGCCGCTGGAGATTCAAAACCCATACCCATTTCTAAGGGTGATTTATCGCGAAAATAGACCTAATTTTGGCAAATTTTTCGCGATAATAGACCTAAGTTTGGCAAATTTCCGCGAAAATCGCGAAAACAGGACCCATGTCTAAGGATTTTTCACTGAAAAGCCTACCCATGGCTAAGGATGTCTCATGAAAAAACGACCCACTGGAGCGGCACGTCCCCGTATGCCTTACACGGTGAGTACCCCCCGCCCCCCGGGATGCGACACTTCATTTTTTCACATAAAGTTAGGCAAACTTCAACTTAGTTTTGAAAACAAGATGGCTTCTTTCCACTATTGCATGGTTTTTTTACTCACCCTGTATATATGACTCATTTTGTGTTCTTCAAGCGTTCTCAACAGAAATCAGAGCAATCATCGATTAATGCAGTCTCATTTCTGATAAACTATGTATATATATATAGAGCTCTATTATTAAGGCCGATGTGTGCTTTTACACATTTCAATTGGAATGAAATAAACGGCAAATGAAAAGATGTGTGTCTGGCATAGCTTGGATGGCATGTATCCAAACGTTGTTCACTCTTCTTTTATTTGAAAATAAACTGTTTTTACCAAGAGTTTTTTATGGGACACTCTTTTCTTTATGGACTATATTTAATCACGCATGCGTATAATACTCATTCTCCCAATTGATTGCGGTAGGTCTACTTCTGCTTGTAATGGCAGATAGGCAGACATAGCCTACTATTCTTGCCACTACAACAATGACCTATATCAAAAGTGATTGAACATACAATTGGTAAATTGCAAATTAAAACAACCTGAAATACCATGCAAGGCATTAAATTATAATATTTTGAAAGTTTGTTGAATCTTTAGTCGCATTAAAAATCAACAGGCAAGTGGCCCATGATTCATCCAAAGTGGTCACGGTTCCATCAATCTAATACCAGATTGTTTGGACACGTGACAACCTTTTAAATTTCATTATAAATAAGGTAGAGTACAAATTAAACTTAACAAGTGGGACATACAGAATGTAAGAAAGATGTTTTATTGAAGGCTGGACACAGCGTAAACCAAAACAGAACGGGTCCAATTGAAATATAAGGGACGCACCATTTGATTTTGAGGGGGGCGGTAGGAAGTTGGTTCGAGGGTGATTTTTTGTGGCCGTCGTAAGGGGTGATTTTTTTTTTGGGGTAGAATTTTTTTTTTTTTTTTTTACTCATCAGGGGGTGATTTTTTTTTTTTGCCCACACAGAGGGTGATTTTTTTTTTCTCCAAAAACTTCCTACCCCCCCCCCCCCCTGAACATCTAATGGTGCGTCCCCTAAGGACTCGTAACTTGTGTTACCAGTATTATACCAAACTAATTCCTGTTTATATTACTAAATAAACGAGAGTATTTCTCTTGTTCTGTGTTTAGCTCCGATGAAATGAGAATGAAAAAATTGGCCCTGCAAATATCATTAAATATTCAAGAGATGATAATGCTCAAATACCAGGCTGCTGGTAAAATATATAACAGATAGGCTATGTTGTGCGCCAAGTTCTTCGAGCTGAGACACGGTCTTACGTAATCGTAAAAATACATGGCCAATAAAGAAGGAAAACGAATTTATTTACATATTATATAATAGGAATAATTTAAGTAACTTTGGCTTTTGTATCAAACAAATACGGTTTAAGCTCCCTTTATTCTGTCTGCCGTTCAATTGTAATGACACTTGGGATAGTGAATGTAGGCCTACCTGAAAATAGTTTGTCTTGAAACTTGGGAAGATAATAGGCCTGCAATAAAGGGGCTTAGGCCTAAAGGAATATTGATGAAGTCGTTCAAGCACTAGAAATTCAATCGATGTGGCCAGTAATTGTAAGAGTCTATAGATCTTCTTTACCAATGTTTTGTTATTTGGATGGAGGAATGTCTTTCAAGCTTAATAATAGACCCATTGGTTTGGATCCACGTCAAGTTCCTATTGCATAAAGACGTGCATAAAGACGTCATGTTACGTCATGGAAGAATCCCGCGACTTTCTTTTTTCCGCGCGAAACCGGTGACAAAGACAACAAACCTTTTTATAAGACGTACAATAAATAAAACTTGCGCCATTGTTACACATTCATCTTTTTAATTTAAACACATTTAAACTCTTTCATTTTGATTCGACTTCTTAGACTTTGGAACTTGTGGTTTTTTATATTGGTTCTGTTAGTGTTACATGATGAACATTTCATGTTGAGTTTAACATTCATATACATAACATGAAAGACTGTTTAGATGTATGCCTGTATTTACAAAATGATTTAACAATGTTATTGATATTGAAATCTAATTGGAAAGTCAATTTAAATTACTTTTTAATGCCAAATACTGAATATTTCATGAGAGCAGGGACGGGGAACGCGGGCACCTTTTGAGGGACACAGACGTTTTAAATCTTACCCCGATTCCACCATGCATAGGAGCTTTGTTTCGAAAATGAAACGTGTAACCACCTAAATTCTTTGGTTAATATTCTTATTCAAAAATGCCCGATTAGGTAATACAATGTTTTCATAAATGTTTATTTACTTCAATATTTCTTGGAACCGTGAGTGTGTTTTTCCGGATTTCTCCCAACTCAAACAAATATTGGTGTTATGCCAGATTGTAAGGTTAGTTTAAATATAATATATCCAAAGAATTGCGGTTTCTTTGCTCCATTGTAACAACTTCGGTTATTCATGGACAATTATCCAGTAAATAGTTGTTATTTTTATTGTCATTGAGTTTTACAAAAAGTTATTTATTAAACTCGGCCCCATATTATTGTAAACAGATATCCCACCGCCAAATGCACGCGTTTATCCGCAATTGCTTTTTTTTTAAAGAAAAAGAATTGAAGTCAATTATTTGAAAATGGTCAATAAATTTGATATAAATTAATTATAATAATAAAAATGTTAGCTTTTGTTTGTACCAAGACTATTAGTATTATAACTTCCAAATTTTAATTCCGGGTTTAAATCAACAAATGTTTATATTGGTGTTTACGTCTCATCCTTATTATTGTGTTGGTCGAATTGCAGTTGGTAAATATGAATGGTTAAATATTAAATGTATAGCAGATCAGAAATATGTAAAGCAATTTCCGGGTTATGAGTTTTAAATTTTGTTTGTCAATATGCCACTGCTTCTCACCATTCCTGATGTATCATACCCGGCCGATTATACATCTCTGTTCAAGCATAAATTTAATAAATGGTTAAAGTAAAACCCCAAACCAATATTGGTTAGACCTTGTTTTCCCAGAAGGTAACAGAAGCAGTTTATGTCAGCATTATTAAAAGTACGCAGACATTATTTGTCTTAATTCAAGGAGTAATTAAAGCAAAGTTGAGAAAGAGGCCACATGTATATAATAATATACAATCCTTGGGTATAACCTTGATTTTATTAGTTATTATTTAACATCGTATCATAATTTGACATTTGTATTTTCTTTTTAAATTTGAAAAGTTTTAAACACTTTGAAGGTAAGGGATTTAAAGTCCACGGTTAAACCATATAGCCAGGGTTTAACCGTGGACTTTAAAGCCCTTACCTTAAAAAGTGTTTAAAACTTTTGCCAGATATTCCTATAAATGACTACAGAGTGCAGACCAATGACCAAGCACAGTCAGATCGTGATTTAAAAATAAATTAAAACTTCTAAAATGACCTTTGACCTTGGTATATGACCTTTGACCTTATTAACATATGAAGGTTTCCATGTTGCATCTATGACCCAAGTTTGGTTGCAATTGGTCATTGTATGGAAAAGATATGGACAAGACAAACAGTGTGTACGAAAAGTGTGTACCATTTGTTGATACACAGACATCTGACAGACAGACGAAGGATGCAGCCATAATACATGTATATTAGGCCTAGGATCATTCATTTGTTTACTTTTCCAACAAGGTTTTAGGACAAATGTGTTGACCTTTCAAAGAAGGAGATATAGGCCTATTAATATTATTGTATTAAGCACATACAGAAATACTAAAAATAGGCATCCAAAGGACATAACACCAAATGCTTGATTGATTGTTACGGATGCTGAATGTTTTCAATACACAATAATGTGGCCTTGTATTTTATGTATTGTTAGGAAAACCAAACAATTGAATCGTGAATGTGCCTATGTTCCTCCTGCCCTGGCATGTTTAGCCCAATTGGCAATATAGGTCTTTGAAACGGGCTTTACATTATTATGTAAAAAGGTATTACATCTATGCCTTTATGGTAGAACATGGGTAGAATTAGTCGTTGAACTTAAAAAAACGAGCATCATCATAAAAATTCAAAACAGTCAATTCAAACAAACCTTTTATCCGTATTAATTATTAAGCCTTAGTTTGGTTTTGGTGGTTTTTGTTGTTGTTAATAACAAAGTGAGTTTATGCAATGATCGTGCTGTCATAACAATAACATAGAGCGTAATCGTGCGCTGAGGACGGCTATTTTCTTTTGGATTTTTATTGTAATCCTTTTTACTGAATTTTCTTTTAATATGCTAAAGTACACTGGGTATGGAGTGGAGCAGAACTAACTTAAGTCTCCTCGTTTGTGTACATATACTTCCCTATAGTGAAATATACCATACCATGGTATAAGTAACTGCACTGAAAGGCGAATACCATTTTCCATATATATAAGTAAAGTTCAGAGATATTTATAAATTTAATAGTCATAATTTACTTACCCTATTGCCGCACCAGACAGACCTCTCTCGTGCAGGAATCGTATGTCTATGATGTCTATGGATTCGCAAAGTCATTCAGATGCGATCATGCACCCGATAAGTCAGAAGTTCACTATAGTATAATGCACATTCAGTAACACCAGCGAACAAATAATAAGTCACCTCGCATCGAGCATTAAAGACAAACTTGAACTTCGTGTAAACAGAGGCATCAACAACCAAGGTTAATTAATGTACCTGGAAATATATTTGATTTCCTTACAAAAATGCTACCTCTTGTTCAGCATTTTCTTCAGAAATCAGCTGAAAAACAGCTGATTATGTCTCCGGCAGTGCTCTATCCTACCGACTCAAGCTGCTTTAGCGAATCGGAAAAATAAATAACACGCCGAGTGTGTCAAGTTGTTTTGTATGGTAATTGTGGTATAATGGATTTGGATTTACCTAAAGATCTCCACGTGATAGAAGGCAACACATTTAAATGACAATAGGGCTACCTTCGGTTCATGGAACATGTAAACACGAAATTGAAGTCATCTTTCACAAGGTCATGCCCACACTACGTGGTTTATGAGTACAGGCGTTTAGTCATGAAATGATATTATTTAAAACATGGACTTTATTAAAGTCCATGCATTGAACAAGTTTCACATGATATATAAAGGTCACAACGTATAGAAGTGAAATTACAAAGGATGAACAAAATACCAGGCCTATTTAACTAATAAATCAATTTGATAATATTTACATTGAACCAGGTCTAAAACGGTGTCTATCTAAGCAAAGTAGTCGTGTGTATAGACACCATGATGATGTTACGTCATGTTACATGTATGTAATGTTATGTTATGTTATGTTATGTTATGTTTTGTTGTTATGTTATTTTTATTGTTATTGTTATGTTACGTAACGTTACGTTGTGTTACGTTATGTATGTTATGTTATGTATGTTATGTTAAATGTTGTGTTATGTTACATTATGTTGTGTTATATGTTAAATGTTAAATGTTGTGTTATGTTATGTTATGTTATATATTATGTTATGTTTGTCATATCTTTTTTATCTTGTCTTGTATTGCGCCTGTTGTATTGTATATAATATTGTGTTGTATTGTCTAACCTTGTATTGTGTTGTGTTGTGTTGTCTAATCCTGTGTTGTGTTGAGTTGTCTTGTCTTGTCTTGTCTTGTCTTGGCTGTTTAATCTTGTGTTGTGTTGAGTTGTCTTGTCTTGTCTTGGCTGTTTAATCTTGTGTTGTGTTGAGTTGTCTTGTCTTGTCTTGGCTGTTTAATCTTGTGTTGAGTTGTCTTGTCTTGTCTTGGCTGTTTAATCTTGTGTTGTGTTGAGTTGTCTTGTCTTGTCTTGGCTGTTTAATCTTGTGTTGTGTTGTGTTGTGTGGAGTTGTCTTGTCTTGTTTTGGCTGTTTAATCTTGTGTTGTGTTGTGTTGTCTTGTGTTGTGTTGTGTTGTGTTGTCTTATCTTGTCTTGGCTGTTTAATCTTGTGTTGTGTTGTGTTGTGTTGAGTTGTGTTGTGCTGTCTTGTCTTGTCCTGTCCTGTCTTGTCTTGTCTTGTGTTGTGATAACCCTAACCCTAACCCTAACCCTAACCCTAACCCTAACCCTAACCCCTCTTATTACTGTTATATTTAGAGCTACTAGATATGTATTGTGTAAGTAATCGTCATATAATTTCAATGGTTTGAGGAAATTTTATGAACAGCTCCTTTTGAAATCCCCACTATTATTGCTTTACATCCCACAACAATTTATTAAATTATAATCCCTCCATTGTTCTTTATCCTTTGTTGTTTTCTAAGGTATATTATTGCGGATTTTGCTAAATAAAAGCGTATTTGAGATGGTCCCTTCTTGTTCGTATTAAGGCATTCTGATCTAAAAAAGAGTGCCAAACAGAGATAAGTGTGTATTCTAACCATGTGCCAAGTGTTATCTGTTTTTATGCTTGCATTGCCGAGATATACGCAAATGTATCAATCAACCCATATTCAACATATAACATATCCAGCCAAATAATTGACAGATTTCAGTCAGTGTCTGAAACCTATTGTGTTTATGTTAATGACGTTACATAACCAAAGGTATCTAACAATCCAAAAGTGTATTGTTTGAAAGACAAAGGTTCATACTTTGTATTGATCACATTATCGCCTCAATAGAATCACTCATGCATCCCATACCATGATCACTTTCATTATTTACTGACCGCCCCTCGTATGTACACGATGAGAAGTTATGTACAAATAAAAGTTCAGGAGGGACCATAATGTTGCGTACAATCAACTGAATCAATGTATGGTTACAAATATTTGCGTAGAATTGAGTTTTATGACATGTTCGAAACTTACATTAATTCCTCTGTCAAACTTGACATTGTGTATAGTATCACATGTATAATGATAGTTTATAACCCTTCACGAATGTAGTTATATCAAAGTTACAGGCATTATTGAAATGGTCATACTCTTCATGCAGACAACAAACAGATTTAGCCAGAGTCATCATTTTTTCGGTGAACGTGTACGAATTACTTAGCATATCTGGAGTTCTTGACAAGTCAACAAGGTCTACTGCCGATATTGGTTATAAAGAAGAAGTGTCATCATCATGATTGACACTTTTATGCATACGCATGTAAACATTCACAATATTCAGTAATTGTGACCATTCTACATTGTTTATTGCTGACATAAGAAATGTTATGTCCTTCCGCCACTTTACCTACTGTCACTATTGTATAGCCGGCTTTGGTAATATACTGTAAATCAGTTATTGGAAGAGCTCTGTTACATGTTGTCGGAGAGATAGGCCCTACCGTTATCAGGAGGGCGGTAGGAAGTTGGGTTCGGGGGGTATTTTTTGTTGTTTTTTGGCCGGCGTATATCTTTAAATTTTAATGTATTCATTCGTTTGTTTGTTTTTTGGCCTGCAAAGAGGGGGATTTTTTTTCTTCCAAAAACTTCCTACCCCCACCCTGAAAATCTAAAGGTGCGTCCCTTACCGTAAGGAAACAGCCATGGAAAAGACTTTTCTTCACCATAATTAATGCTTTTTAAATTCACAGGTGGCCCACTTGCAAGTGATAATTTTTGTGTGGGAAGATAGTTTTATTTATGCAGGAAAGGTGAGACCTGTCCTGATTTATGGCATCTACTGATGTTGTAGTATTTTGGTTGCAGTCCATCATAATTCATATAGTGCGAAGATTAAGATTACAGTGGCGAGAGGACGGGGGGGGGGGGGGGGGGGGGGGCAAGATTTCTGAAATTTTCGTAAAGGTTGCCCCAATTTTTTTGCAGTCAGTCACCTCGTAAATTTCACGTAAGTGTGTGTGTGTGTGGGGGGGGGGGGGTGCATTCTTACTTTTATGCAGAGTTCAGATGAAGAATAAATGAATTATTGAAACCCAAGCGACAGCTCGCCCCGCCGCGAATTTATTAACCGTAACAAACATTTGACAAAACACTGTATAGGCCTACATGTACATGTACATGTATTGCTGTAAATACAATGTATGTGCATGTGTATACTATACGCTTTTACCACTTTACTCAGTCAAGATATCAAATGTTTGTTTACGGTAAATAACATCACCGCCCGGCCAGCACAGTTCTCGTCATCAAATCCGCGACGGAGAGACTCCCCTTGTAAACATATACAAACAGTACAAACCCCTCACGTCTATGCATACACGTCCAATAATGGACTCGTGCGATACAAATACACAACACATTGGTATCCAAGCGTCACACTTTTCGTCCAATCAATTTACCCGAATGAAGGTGTCATTAGGCTGGACCCGTTTAACATTATACCGATTTGGTCACGGTTTTCTGAGCCAAGTGACTCGAAGCCATTATGAATAACGCGTACTTGCTGTATTCAGGGGATAAGAGCGAGCCCCTTGGGGCTAGCTCAAAAACAAAATATTTATCGGAAATGAAGAGGTGGCTTTTCGATAACATTTTGGTCAAAGTATACACAGATCGCACCAAATGAGTTCGAAAATTGAAAACAATATATACCGGTATACAGGGGGATGACTCCCTCCTGTCCGAGCAGGGCTCGCAAGTGCTACGCACCGCTTGGATGGCACCAGCACAATTTCATTTTCTGGGGCCCCCTATGGCCCTATGTTGCTGGATCCACGCCTGGTGTTGTCTTGTCTTGTCTAATCTTATGTTGTCTTGTCTTGTCTTGTCTTGTCTCGTCTAATCTTGTGTTGTACTGTGTTGTGTTGAATTGTGCTGTCTTGGTTTTGGGTTGTGGTGTGTTGTGTTGTGTTGTTTGTTGAGTGCTGTGTTGTCTTTCCGGTTGTCTTGTCTCGTATGCTGTGATAGGATAAAGCTCAAATAATATCGCTTAAACGTTTACAAGTATGCTGGCTAAAGGTAACGAAAGCCTTACGAAAAAGATGGAAGAAAGGAATGAGTCACAAACGTTTAATAAATCGTAACCTGTAATGTTATGTTACCATCGTATGTTCAATTTAATTGAATAGTAATTGGCAACCAATTTGAGTAGCCTGACTACTGCCCGCTTCAAAAGCGCAAAACAAACTTTTGAGCATTTCACTAAATGTATGAGCATCTTTTTTGACCCAAATCATAAATATAAAGTGTTAAATGAAACAAAAAATGCCACAAATGTGTATTGTCATCATAGAGCATCATCATAGAAAGAGCAAAGACATCTCTACAATTGCCTTTGGAGAGAGCCTGACATCGAAAGCTATTTGCATGAATGATTATCCAACTCGAGTCGGAACAGTCAAGGATAGTATTGTCATGATTGTTGTGACGACGATCGTGTCGAAGCTATCCACATTCTAAGGAGAGGCGGAAGGACGAATCAAAAGTCCATGGTTGAGTGCAAAGGGTCATCAATGCATGCATTTATATTGTCAGATTGTGCACTAGCTTTTATCAATTCATGAAAAGGTATTTGAGATGTTCAAAATAGGATTACCATATAACGAGTATGGATGATTTCTGAATTATGCATGAAGTAGCTCGACTGGTAGTGAATGTATTTTGGTAGGATTTATTTGTGCTGTGATTTTCAATTAAAAAAAAATCAAAACAAGAGTCGTCTTTAAAAAACAATCGTCGCTCAGATGAGGTTGATTTCAAACAAATTATTTAATTGATTTAAATCAGTGGCGTACCAAGGGGTAGGGGGCCAGGCTCCCCCCTGAAATAACCCCGTCGGTAAAAACGACCCTCCGTCGGTAAAAACGACCCTCCGTCGGTAAAAACGACCCTCCGTCGGTAAAAACGACCCTCCGTCGGTAGATTTGCGATTTTGACCATGCGATTTTTTCGGCCGGTTATGCGGACAAGTTCATCGCATAATCGCTACCCCCTTCTTATGTTGACGGGGGGGAAATTGTGCATGTTTTACGATTTTTTTTGGGAGCCTGTAAAAATATTGTCGGTACATTATGCCTCTCGTCGTTGGACATTTATCGTAACTTTAATTTATAAATACTGTTATAATGTAGTAGTCCTACCACCGTACTGAACATAATACACGTCCTACCCTTGGCACATAAGAAACTTGTTAATAACATAACATAACATAATATAACATAAAACATATAACAAAGCATAGCATAACATAGCATAATTGCATATTAGCATAGTAGCATAATAGCATAGCATAATAGCATAATAGCATAATATCATAAAAGCATAACATAACATAACTAATTTTGCTAAAATACTAACTAAACTAACTAAAATTGCTGATATTTTAAACCATCATAACAGCGTGTCCCAAAATACTGGGTCCAAAAACCGGAGAGCTTATTATTATAGGCCTATACCTCAAAATGTTGGAAACATAGCTGCTGCATATGGTGTGTTACTTTTCATCGAGTTTCGAGTCTCGAGTCAACATTTCGAGTTTCGAGTCACAATTTCCAAGTCTCGAAAACCCAAAACCGAGTCTTGAAAACCCAAAACCGAGTCTCGAATTCCAAAAACCGAGTCTCGATTTCCAAAAACCGAGTTTCGATAATTAAAAACCGAGTCTCAAAAACCAAAAACCGAGTTTCGATAATTAAAAACCTAGTCTCGAAAACCAAAAACCGAGTTTCGAAATCCAAAAACCGAGTTCCGATAATTAAAAACCGAGTCTCGAAAACCAAAAACCGAGTCTCGAAAACCAAAAACTGAGTTTCGAAAACCAAAATCCGATTTTCGATAATTAAAAACCGAGTCTCGAAAACCAAAAACAGAGCCTCGAAAACCATAAACCGAGTCTCAAATTCCCAAAACCGAGTTTCGATAATTAAAAAACGAGTTTCGATAATTAAAAACCGACTCTCGAAAACCAAAAACCGAGTCTCGAAACCAAAAACCAAGCGTGAAAATCAAAAACTGAGTCTCATATTTGATTTTCGAGACTCGGTTTTTAATTATCGAAACTCGGTTTTGGGTTTTCAAGACTCAGTTTTTGGTTTCGAGACTCGGTTTTTAATTATTGAAACTCGGTTTTTGCTTTCGAGACTCGGTTTTTGTTTTCGAGACTCGGTTTTTAATTATCGAAACTCGGTTTTTGGTTTTCGAGACTCGGTTTTTAATTATCGAAAACTCGGATTTTTGTTTTTGAGACTCGGTTTTTAATTATCGAAACTCGGTTTTTGGTTTTCGAAACTCGGTTTTTGCTTTCGAGACTCGGTTTTGTTTTCGAGACTCGGTTTTTAATTATCGAAACTCGGTTTTTGGTTTTCGAGACTCGGTTTTTAATTATCGAAAAACTCAGATTTTGGTTTTTTAGACTCGGTTTTTGGTTTTCGAAACTCGGTTTTTGGATTTCGAGACTCGGATTTGGTTTACGAGACTCGGTTTTGAATTATCGAAACTCGGTTTTGTGTTTTCAAGACTCAGTTTTTGGTTTTCGAGACTCGGCTTTTAATTATTGAAACTCGGATTTTTGTTTTTGAGACTCGGCTTTTAATTATTGAAACTCGGTTTTTGGTTTTCGAAACTCGGTTTTGGGTTTTCAAGACTCGGTTTTTAACTACCGAAACTCAGATTTTGTTTTTTTAGACTCGGTTTTTGGTTTTCGAAACTCGGTTTTTAATTTTCGAAACTCGGTTTTTGGATTTCGAGACTCGGATTTGGTTTACGAGACTCGGTTTTGAATTATCGAAACTCGGTTTTGTGTTTTCAAGACTCAGTTTTTGGTTTTCGAGACTCAGTTTTTAAATTATTGAAACTCGGTTTTTGGTTTTCGAGACTCGGTTTTTAATTATCGAAACTTAGATTTTGGTTTTTGAGACTCTGTTTTTGGTTTTTGAGACTCTGTTTTTGGTTTTTGAGACTCAGTTTTTAATTATCGAAACTCAGTTTTTGGAATTCGAGACTCAGTTTTGGGTTTTGAAGACTCGGTTTTTGGTTTTCGAGACTCAGAAATGTTGACTCGAGACTCGAAACTCGATGAAAAGTAACACACCTGCATATTTGGGGATATGAGATTAATTGGCGAAATTATGAGACCAATCGGATGTTAAAAGATCGTATACAGAGATTACTTGTTTTTGTGAGTTCATAGTGCTAAGGATCTATAGGGTGAGCTTGAACACACAGCATTTATAAACGCTGTGATAGGGCTGCTCAAAAGAGCCCCTACCGGATCGCGGAGGGACCAAATGAAAGGCGATTATCATACATCTGCGATGAAAATAAAATGAGGACTTAGGGTGCCGGTTGAACCTATGCGGTACTGAAGTCTAAAAATGTGTTGAATTTCGGTATTCGGTCTATTAGTATTATCATACCATGGAATTATAGTTTTCAGTCTTCAGTTTTGGTACTGATCAACGCTCCAAGATGGAGCCAAATGATCAGGTGGTCTGTGCTTTCAATTCTTGCTTGCTTAGTCTTGCTAAGTTGCTTTGTAGTGATTTGTTACTGCTGCCTTGAAGCTATCTGGATTCGGTATTGATGAAATATTGTGAGGTAATGCATTCCAGTCACGTATTGTTCAGTGTACTACTACTTGAGCAGTCCTTGTTAGTTGAAATTGTGTTGTAGGAATCGGGATTATGAAGCCGTGATTGGCGCTGGACAGGTTGTAGGAGATTTCCAATAGGCAGGGACAGGTGGCCGAGTCTTGCTTGGTGGAAGATGCATAAACGTCGGTTAGTTCTTCTTGTGGCGAGGGTCTCCAGTTCGAGACCGTTGACAATCTGGGTTGCACAACCTGTGTTCTGGACTTGTAGTCACTTTAGGATGAAGCGTGCTGCTCTTTTTTGAACGGACTCAAGTTGATCGATGTTCTTTTTTATGTAAGGATCCCAGACGGCCGAGGAGTACTCGGTGTCAGTGGTCGGACAAGTGATCTGTATGCCGTAAGTTTAGTTGATTTGTTGCATGAATATTTCTTTTTATGAAACCGAGAGACCTGTTAGCTTTTGCACAGGTCCCTTGTATGTGTCCATTCCAGTTGAGTTTGTTTGAGATGGTGACGCCGAGGTAAGGGTGGTTTTCAACAGTGGCTAGTTCTTAATTTCCTAGTAAATATGGATGAATCTTGGGAGATCTGGCATGTGTGAGTCTCATGACGAAGCATTTTTGTGAATTAAACTTCATTTGCCATTTTTCTTCCCATTTTTCAAGTGTATGAAGGTCTTCTTGGAGTTGGTTTGAGTCCAGGTCATTTTTAATTTCACGGTAAATAACGCAATCGTCAGCAAATAGACGAACCGATGAGTGAATATTGTCAGGAAGGTCATTTATATAGACCAGGAACAGCACTAGGCCCAAGCACCGTTCCCTGAGGGACGCCAGAAAGAACTTCAGTCCAGGCCGATTTTATATCTCCGCTGACGACGACTCTCTGGGTACGGTGTCTGAGGAAATTGCTGATCCAGGTCAATGTTGCGTTATGTATGCCATATCTACGTAATTTTGAAATGAGTCTGTGTGGGGGACTACGTCAAAGGCCTTGGAGAAGTCCATTATAACCATTCTACACTGTAAAATGTTTGGACGCCTCAAAAGGTGTTCTGGTTATTAACACAAAAAGGTGTTCTATGATTTTAAACTTTTATATTGAAAATATTTATACATATTTCCAGTTTTCTCTTATTTAAACATTATCCTATATCCACAAATATTTGAAAAACATCAAATTCTATATTATCATTACAGGATTTAGTCAGCTGAAAATTGAACGTGTTCTATTTTGAACACCGTGTTAATCAAAAGAACACCTTTCTTAACAGTTTGGGAACACCAATGTGTTCTAGAACGCGTCAGGTGTTCACAGACGTGTTCTAGAACACATGGTGTTCCCAAACCGTTACAGAAAAGGTGTTAAGAAAGGTGTAAGAAAGGTGTTCCTTTGTTTTACATGGTGTTCAAAATAGAACACGTTCAATTTTCAGCTGACTAAATCCTGTAATGATAATATCGATGTTGATGTTTTTCAAATATGTTTGGATATAGGATACTGTTTAAATAAGAGAAAACTGGAAATATGTGTAAATATTTTCAATATAAAAGTTTAAAATCATAGAACACCTTTTTGTGTTAATAACCAGAACACCTTTTGAGGCGTCCACAAATTTTACAGTGTACCTGGGACTTATTGTTGTATTAATCATCAATGCAGATGTGCATTCAATCAAATGGCAATCGCTCCCGGAGGCGATTATGGGCAATCCCTTATTACGCGTTGACGTGTGTGCCTTGCGCCTTACGCGTTATGCGCGAAGCTAACAATTTCGCGGCTCAGAAAAACGCAAACGTTACCACACGCGCGCCAATTAGGAATACGCGTGGCAAGTCCACGTCTCCATGCTACTACAAAAACAACAAACATTGAAAACAAGCCTAAGAAACGAGTATTTAGCAATTGCTGAAACAAAATCAGAGAAAGTATAGATAATGATCAAAGCATAATGATCAGATTTTTAAGCGACACGTTACTGAAACAACCTTTTGAATTTTCCCGGGCCTGAATGAATCGGACTTATTTTCGCGATAGGAAAGACCTGCCATGCTAGAACTTTTGTATTCACGTCGACGTCGATGAAAACAGCGTAGAACAATCATCATGGTAAGTGTGAGACGTAATTGTGATGTTTAATTGTTGACATTTCCTTTGGTCTTGTCTTGTAAACAGTCATCATTCAATGTTTGGCTTAAAATTCCGAATATCATCACAGAGAGCAGACTGATACTGATAATTAAAACCATGCACGGCAGCTTTATATCGTAACGGCTGCAGCCAAAACAAAACTTCAATATTGTACCCCCACCCCCATCCCCGGCCCATCGGCCATGGTATAACCAGTGAGGTGTCTATTTGACACCCTCCCTATGTAGGCCTACATTAGTCCATTTTATATAACGCATGAAAATATTCTAGCCATATATCTGAGTTTTATTTTAGGCATGAGATTACTATTATGGGGCACTTACCGGATTAACGTGCGTGATCTTCCATTTATAGTTCATAAAAATTAGTGAACCGTTCACTTAAACCAGCCTCGGGGCGGGTGGTAATCGGGCAGGCCTATAATTTATAAACCATTCCAAATGCATGCGTTACTCGTTTAAGTTTATAGCCATTTTTATCCCTAACATTCTAAAGGTATTTTATCTCACAAAGGGCCTTCAAACATTCTAAATCTTCACTTTGTTCAAATTGTTCCAAAAATAAGAAATAAAATCTAGCGAAAAACATACTTTCTGACTGATCACACCAAATACAGAGATCGCACAATCAATTTTCTGATCACACTTTTAATTCTCCCAAAATAATTTCAAATGTAATATGTATAGTGTCTGGTAATTTTAAGTCTTTTTTTTACATGTCATAAGTTATTATATAGGGGCCAGCGGCGCGGCGCGGCGACACTAGAGAGGTCGGTGGGGGCGGGGGGGGGGGGGGGGAAGGGACAGGGAGCATGCCAGAAGGCCCTGATTCCCCCAAACGAAATGTCAAACTCATTATCTCATACAATAAATATTCGGTCATGACATCCACCCCCCCCCCCCCCCCTCTGATCACAGGTCTATCCCCCTCATGCCCCCACACCCCCACTTGAAGACCCGTAGTTTATACGCCACTCTGTAGGGGCGGCTTTTTATGAGACGCTCTGTCGTGATGTTAGAGGGGGCTAGACTAAAATTGATTTAGATTCATTTACGTCCCCATTGGGACCTATACGTATTACGTCACCATCCATAATCGTATACCGCAACAATTACAGTTTTTGAATGATGTTCAATGTTCATTTGTTTCAGAAATCACACTGGCAGCTGCGGATAGCCATTCAGTACATGCTTATAACTATTTGCTTGTACTTTAACAGAGGTCACGTGTCAGGTTAGTAATGGATCATTATTCCTGTAACATTAACATTCAATGAAGGACGGTTTGGCGTGAAAAAAAGTGTCCGGCTCCTTCCAGATCAATTTAAAATCCCGTATTTACGCGTCACTGGATCCTATATAAGACCTTTTCCCCAAGGAAAACAATATTTTATCTATTATTTTTGCATTTACTTACACAGACCATGTATACGCTCTTAGAAAAAAGGGTGCTTCATGGGTTCTTGGCGTCCCATATATGCACCCCAGGGTTAAAGGTTCTTTTACTAGTTTAAAGAACCAAAACAATTTCTGTATAGAGTAGAGAACCTTTAGAGGTTCTAAAGACGCATTGTTTGTTCTTTTTGAACCTTTGAAGGTTCTTTGTGGAACCTATTATAGAGGTTCTATAACGGGTTCCATATACGGGACAGCCAAGAACCCCCGAAGCACCCTTTTTCAAAGAGTGTAGTTACTAACATTTTATTACTTGGGAACGACGTAAACATCCACATTGGGGATGAGAGGTTGTCACCATTGACAAACTCTATAATGATTGTCACCCTCTCTCACAATTATCCTATAGTATATCCATATAATAGCCAATACGTCTTTCAGTGCTGCACACACATCCTGGTTGCGGGCCCTTGGTATACGCTCATTCTCATGGTAGGTAAACTGCTATCGTATTCGTCCATCCACGGTAAATAACACGAACAATTGATCAGAACACAATTATTCTTACTATCGACCATAAACAGTTAAAATATGGCTTGCTATCTTCAGTAGATAGCACCAAGCGTGCCATCCTCTAGATAGCACAGACCATAAAACGTGTTAAACACATCAAAACGTGTTAAACACATCAGTTCAATACAAAATGGGAATTGCTATTCAGTATTATAACACACACCATAAAATGATTTAAACGCTTTTTCAATAAAGGATCGGACCGTGCTTGCAATCATCAGTAGCACATGTAACAACATTCAAACACTTCCTTCCTTGTTATCTTCAGAAGACTATGGCACAGGTCATGAAACGATATGCTTGAAATGTGGGTTTTTTCTTCAATGCAGAACATGATTTTCTGTCTTAATTTCAATTCATCATTATTTTGGCCATTGTAATACTGAATTTAGATATCATTTCATACCAGTACACGATGGAAATAGCCGGGTATACATTTCAGTGAGTTGGTTATTTTCATCATGCATGTATTTGTATCAAACATTTAAAGGGGCATGAAGAGATACGAGCGAATGTTGGAGGATGCGCCCTCAAATTATGATAAAAACTGGGATTTGTATATTTTTATAATTGTATTACTTGTATGAACTTACACATATAAACTATAAGGATTAAGAAAAATCAGCCCTCTTTGTACAACCATGGAATTTCTATGATACAACAAAACGTCGATTCCAAAATGCTGATCGAACCGCTATCAGCATTTTACCGTATAGAAGTTTCTACCTGCAGTATGCATGATATATAACGCGAACCATATTTACATAGAAGGCATTTTAAGAAAATTTTCAATAAATAGCGATGGTATTGTTTTAATCAAGTTTTGCTGTGTTTTTGTGAGTAGAAACTAACAATAATGGTAATTATTAATATTCATCTTGAATTCTAAAGTTTTTTAAAATTTTGTTTAAAATCTTCAACATTACTTCGTGTCCCTTTAAATACACAGCCGTTTTGTGGCCCGGCTACTTGTTGGTGGTATTATACCGGGTACTTTGAGTACCGAGCATACAGTATACCCACAGCTAGGCCTATATAGGTACCGATGCCGAGCTTAAGAAACTGGCTGTGCAATCAAGTTTTAATTTATTGTTCTCGCAGGATTGACATAACAATGAGATTCGTTAAACATTGTTTAAAATATAAATCTAGAACATCAAAGTTTTAACAGTATAGCCAGCCTACTATATATTCACTATTATATTCGGCATTTGTGTGCTATCTTCAGTAGATAGCACACTAGACCATAACTATTGCCGATCATTTCAATACATGATAAGGTCATTACTAATATCGTCACGGTACTTGTAGCAGATAGCACGGAATCCCAGACAACTATTAGGGATATAGTGTGACAATGAGTCAGTTCAATATACACGCGTCCAAAGAAGTTCCTTGCCACTTAATAAAGTCCAAATACGGTATTTCAAATTAATATTTAATAGAATATATATAGTTGTATATATGATTGAACACAATATGAACCTTACCATTGCTTAATGAATGTGCTCAGCCATGCATGAATGCGTACATCTTAATTTCATACAGACATGATAGAGAATTATTGTCTGCTTATTTTGACATGCAATTGTTTAATTTATATTAAATATTCATGTGAAATATTTGAACTTCAATATTTGAACTTCAATATTTGAACTTCAATGAGTGGCAAGGAACTTCTTTGGACGAGTGTAAGCTAGTGTAGTAAAGGCGGCAAAATATAGTTGTCTGCAAAGTGCCGCAAGTCCAAACGCACGATGTTTCAAAAATGTCAGAATTATTGAATGTCATCACCATATTTGGAATCACCATGAGAAATGCTTAAAACAAGTACAAACATATCTAGTAGTAGTTGATTCAGTAATTCTTGAGACACTACTTTGAAAGTTGGGAAAGGTTTCTGAAAAATCTGTTTTGTAATATTTTAAAATAAATAGCCGTGTGGAAGTTGAATACAAAAAATGATCAATGCTAGAAACAATTGCTAAACATAAGTTCTATTCTTTCAATTCACGACTATGGGTGGGATTGGATTGGTGGTTACTCGCGGGTGCGGCATGGCTTCCACACTCTTTCTACAAATTAGGCTTGGTAATTAAACAATTCTGCTTCAATGTCACCGCAGGGTTGTCATACAGCATGATGCCCCCGGAGATGACCGACGCCCTCATGAGACTGGTGCCATCGGAACAGGAACGATTCGTCGAAGATTGTCTAGGCTATACGACGTGTAGCAGAAAGGAGGTGCAAAATTACGTGTGGCAATCCGAGAGCATCCGGGATACTAGACATGAGAGGTTTTGGTATACGTACAAGTGCACGAGGAGTGGTGACAAAAGAGATTGTCCAGGTAAACAATAGCCTTTTGTTTATTTGTAAGTTTTTAAAATTTATTTGTTAGTTCTTACAATTGAATTGCGTGCGGTTCGCCAATTTGGAGCTGATCAAACTGCCATTCCCGAGAATTCCTTGAGGGTTTTTGAATTACACTCAAACAGGACTATGTTTTGAGTTCCCTCAATAAAAATTACTGAATGAAAACAAACTTTCAAGTTAAGTTCTTACCATGCTTTCAAAAGTTCAATGATACTTTATTTTTTGAAAGTCGTGTCTCATTTGAAAGCTTATCGGATTGCCTTATCTCAAAAGTTATTCAAAAAAGTTATTTGAAGAATATCATAAACGCGTTTGCGATAACCTTTGTTTTGATTACATTATTGCGAGGCCGACGTCTGCATTGCGCTAAAATGATCGAAACGCGAGCCCAAACGCATTAAGGTCTCCGAAGAATCGATTGGTGGCAACAGTGGACACTGGCCGCAGGATGAGAGAGGGTCATGGTCGCCCTTGATCGCCAGAGCACCATGCTTGTTTTGAGCATGCACAACTATACAAGCCGAGGTTCGTCGTTCTGATGGCGCTATGACTCCGCACTGTCGAAGATGCATACAAGCTACTTGAGGTCGGATCGCAGCCATAAATCAATCTTGTCCTCTGCGAAGGCCCGTACGGTTAGGGTGTATATAGTAGACTGCCTTCTTCTACCCCTTCCTCTGCCTTTGGGTGCTAAAAGCCGGCCTTGTCTTTGGCTTGAACCATCATGATCTCTCATGTTGTTGACTCGTCAAGCCCCGAAAACAGACTGAGCACGCAGGAGGCTCTGGATGGGGCAATTCCACGGCGGGTCATTAGTTCAGTCCTTCAGAAGAAGACATGTATACATGGCTTGAGTAAAAAATCAATTTACTGCTGGGATCAATATCACTGTTTAACACTGTGGTTTGTATTGTACTGCTACGCATGTCTTCTTATGGAGAGGATGATTTGAGCTAATGACCTCGCAATCGCCCTATGCTCTCCGCGCGTACAGAGAACGATGCAAACGTATTGAGAACATACTGGTAACGCCAGCGAGGTTATACATGTACAGTCTAACGCAGTGACAGCAACTTGGTCGCACTATAAGAAGCCGGTTCGCCATAAGATTTGAGAGGTATAATAACAGATGACAGGGTGTTATCAAACATGTCAAAGTGCTTTACATAACAGCTCATATAACCCGACAAGACTTATAGGCATGGAAACATTTAGCATTAGAACCATCAGTGAAGCTATAGAAAAGCCCACAGTCCTTTGAGCACGTGTTGCGAAAATATATGTCCAACATAGATGGGCATTGTAATGAAGCCAAGAGAAAGGCCATCCCATACTTTGAAGCGTTCTGGATTTCATTGTTGAAGTGTTCTAGATGTGTTCTGGATGTGTTCTCAGGAGAACGCTTCATTGTTGAAGCGTGCTGGATGTGTAGCAGAACGCTTCATTGTTGAAGCGTTCTGGATGTGTTCTATAGAACACTTACATGTCAGACATTATTGCCCGTGCGTTCTAGATCGGGTTCTAGATGTGTTCTGCAGATGTTATAAAACCACTATGTTCTAATGATGGTCTTCTACACTTGTTGAACACTGCTAAACACGTCTCGACGCGTCATGGACGGTTCTTCAACATTTGCAGTGTGTGAGGGCGCTATAGCCTGTTTGTTCATGGCTGAAATGGCAGATAATTGTCGGAAAATATTCAAAATATAGTGCTGCATTGCAGAAATATCATCATAAGTCTCCATGTTATAGGAGGAAGGGTGAAGAGAGGGTAACGAGAATTTAGTGGGCGCATTTTGGCACAGACCAAGAATGGGTCTGCTAATGTTGGGCCTGCATCACGATATGGAAGTAGAACATTATTTTTTCACTATTCGCCCTCCCAAACAGTTGACGGTGATTGGAGCGTTTGGAGTGTCTGGGGCGATTGTAGCGTCACGTGTGGTCAAGGAACACTAGTACGATCTCGGACATGTAGCCATCCTTTACCGCAAAACGGAGGGAGAGAGTGTGACGGTCAACCCAATCAGGTGACGGGATGCAGCGTGACTAGGGCATGTCCACGATCAGGTAAATAACCGACGTGTTTTTTTCTTCAATCATACCAGGGCATGTGTGGCAGGAGATATAGTCCCCTGTCAACATATATAAAAGCTAGGGACAGTACTATAGTCCGGTTAGGGCTAATATTCCCAGGGACAGGGGTCCAGAGCCCCCGGGGGGGGGGGGGGGGGGTACTCACGTATATTGGCCATACGGGTATGTGCGGCTGGCAAGGACCACTTTTCACGCCTTTCGGCCGCTCCTTAAGACCCCTTTTCATCCATTGGCAGTTCCCTTAGACCCCAAATTCAACCAAAAATCATAAAATGTGTGAAAATCTTATGAATTTGAGTTATGTAGCCTAAAATTTGGCCTAAATTCAGTTCACAAGGCAACATTTTGCCTAAAATTCAGTTCATAAGACACAATTTTGTATAAGAATTCAGGTCTCTATATAAGACCCCAATTTCGGCGACCGTTCAGTTCGGTAAGCCCCTGTTTTGGTGCCCGTTCAGTTCGGTAAGCCCCTGTTTTCAGACTGCCCATCAGCCTCACACCCCTATACGGTACCCTCTTCACTATTCGAGTACCCTCCCCGGGGTCCAGAGGACCCGTTCATAGTCATGACCCCGGACTATTATTACAGGGAGACTATATCTCCTTTCAATTGACAGTATCGGGGTTTGGGTTGAACCATAAAGTCATGAAATATAACAGCAGACAAATATTTTGAGGTATATACCGTAATATCCCGCAAAAGAGCACCGATAGGGAATAATTTCTTTCACTGCAGACGCCGCCAACGAGGAATCCGTGTTAGTGAGGGCGTGGGATTTCCTATTACCATACCACACAGAGGATCCGGATTTGGAGCGGTCTTGTCTGAGAAGTCATTGCAGCTACCAGCAGGTTCAAGACATGGTGACACCTTCTAAACTAGCGGTAAGCAAAGAGATTCTTTTATTTGTAACTGCAAATTACTGTTATAACTTGTTGTTAACGCTTTCCAC
The DNA here is from genome assembly GCA_035610835.1 of Ophiura sarsii. NCBI lineage: Eukaryota > Metazoa > Echinodermata > Ophiuroidea > Amphilepidida > Ophiuridae > Ophiura > Ophiura sarsii. The sequence goes on along the minus strand of CM069451.1, from coordinate 32,697,757 downwards.
ACGCGGCTATTATAATAGTTTTACCATTATATAAAACAGATTTTTCAGAAACCTTTCCCAACTTTCAAATTCTATCTCAAACATTACTGAACCAATACTAGGCATGCTTGTACTTATTTTACTGCTTCTCATCAGTGGCGTAGCTAGGTTATGATATGGGGGGTGGGGGCGAGAAATGAAAATGAACCTACAAGACTTTTGTGAGTCAACAAATTCGACCTATTTTTTTGCACGATCGAGGTACATTTTGGCTCTAAACAAGCTTAGCAAAAAATGTTGCATTTTGGGGACATACCGTTAAACTTCATCTATAAGCCCACATTGACCAATAGTTAATAAGCTGAAAATAGATAAAAAGGTATGAGCGCCCTCTTTTGATCTAGAGAAATTAGCACGAATGAGTTTAGTGTATTCGATATTCAATACTATAAAGTTGTATTACTATCTAAATAATTTCATGGACAGACGAATTGCTCAATTGGTAAAGCGCCCGGTAAAGCGTCAACTTCAGTATCACGAGGTTGGTGGATCAATTCTCAACTACACCCTTTGCAATTTCTTTTGAAATCCAAGTGATATAGAAATTAATGCAAACTTTAATGTAAAATTATTACTCAATTATACTAGCTTTATTGTTATTTTTTTTTAAAACAAGCGCATAATTAATTTGATTGTATAAAGTAATGATCTTAATAGTCCAACCTTTTTATAAGCTAAAACACATTTATACTACAAAATTATGATGATGCATATTAGGTTGGTAGATCAAGTTAAGCTACAAAATGAAAGTAACTATGCAAACCACTATAATCCTAGTCTCACATTGAATGAACGAATGAATGAATGGCTTTCAAATCAATTTATTTCCAATAAGATAGAGGGCCGTCCATTTATACCGACCCATCAATCATACATGTAGTTATAAAACAGTATCTGACATAGCAGTCTCGTTTAGCTCAATTGGTTAAGCCGACAGTTTGGGCTAGGGCAATTGTGATCGCAGGTTCCAGATGACAATACCTGGTTCGAATCTCACTTCAAGACTTCTTCTTTTGGAAAGGTCATAATTTTTTCAAATTCTTGACAGTGTATGATTTTTATGATGAATGAACAAGGAATCTATCTTTGTTTTGTTTTTTTGGTTTTTTTGTTTTGTTTTTTTATCTTTTATTTTTTTAAAAAGGAAACAAAATTCAAGCAAACTGGACACGCAAGCCATGGCCAGTCAATAAAGTTTTGACTGTTTGCATGTTGTCCTCATTGATACGAAACGCGACATTACATGTTTGAGCCATACCTAACCGGTCCCTTACATGAATGGCAAAGATATGCAGATTCCTTTATTCATTCAAGATAAAAATAAAACACTGTAAAGAATTTTGAAGTGAAATTCGAATCAGGAATTGTCATCTACAACCAACAATGGCCAACCATTCACAAAAAACACAACTTAACAAAAGACCATAAGTAGCAGAATTGAAAAGCAGTGAATTGTAATCAACGTATTGTCCCATTGTACTCCATCCATGTATGTCTTCTTCAATACTAAGTCGTGGAGGTTGATTTGAACCATAGATAATCGACACAGGGATGGTTAAGTCCCGGATTATCTCTATTGAAATGTTGCTCGGAGCATGAAGTTAGAAGACAGGAGTTACTTCTTGCCAGCATCAATGGGACGATGATGATCACCGTGGTACTACACAAAAGAGGCTAAATCATTGTTACAACGTGTATTGCACTGACAATCAAAGTTACCGCGGAAAAATCAATGTAGATTGACAAAGCGGCAGTAAGCGGTAGTCCCACTCTTGATGGTCCGACGCTAGCGTGTTTACCTCAATTCTTGTATTGAAAATATCTATTTATCTTAAAGCACTACCAATTTTGGTAAATAACTTCATGTTTTTGATATTGCAAATGTGTAAAAACCAGGCAAAATACTGTACATATCATAACGAAACTATTGATAGGCGGTTGATTTATATTATAAGATGTGGATCAAAATGTAAATAAAAATAAGTCAATATTCAAAATGATGAACAGTTTATATTTCAACAGAAAAATCGCGCGAATCCGCGCTCACTTAAAAAGGTTTAATATAATTACTTATACACCATATCTGTCTTGTTATAACAGAAGAATAAAATAAATAATATAAATTCAATGTAAAATCAATTTTTTAGTAAACTTGACAATATTCTTTTATTTTCAGTTTATTCAGAATACATTGTTCTTGGCACCGCGGAGTGTATTTGGGGGAGAGAAAGCAATGTTTGAACGTACATTCCGATCCCAAAATGAACCACTTATTATGACAATGTTTAAAATAGGCCACATAATGTATCACAAATTTACTGGATTGAAAATTCAATTAAATTGGCTGGCAACTTCGGCGGTGATTATCATCGCTCAAAGAGAGGTGTGCGCAATTGATGGGACAAGATCTTACTCGTACAGCGTGTTTTTACTGAAAAAAAAAGCAGGCATATGACTGCTAACGGATTAAAATCCCCCAGTAAAAACACACCACCACCGGCATTTGCCCGCTCATACCGGGTTTTTTCTCCTGGATTTTAGATGCCTTTTATCCTACCAGCGTGTTTTTACTGAAGAAAAAAAGCAGGCATATGACTGCTAACGGGATTAAAATCTGTTGTCTTTTAATCCGTTAGCAGTCATATGCCTGCTTTTTTTCTTCAGTAAAAACACGCTGTACGAAACCAAGGATAATAGCGGTTGAAACCGGTTAGGAAAAGCAGTCTTTCGTCAGTATAAACACGCAAGGTTCCAGCTCAGCGCGTTTGCCGATGGTAAGCGGAAATGGGTATAGTCATCACAATGCATCGCGAGTGACCTGCTTACGACCTTTCACTGGCATTTATTATAATGAGGTCAGCGGCAGCCGGCAAGTTTGTTTATCGTACTGCAATAAAAACACGTCTCTCACACGAGCAACCGGCTTTTATCCTGCTTTTTATAAGACGGGTAAAAGCCGGTTTGCTTAATAAAAACACGCTGCTTGTCTTCTAGCTTCATGATCTATCAGCGTGTTTTTATTAAGCAAACCGGCTTTTACCCGTCTTATAAAAAGCAGGATAAAAGCCGGTTGCTCGTGTGAGAGACGTGTTTTTATTGCAGTTCGATAAACAAACTTGCCGGCTGCCGCTGACCTCATTATAATAAATGCCAGCGAAAGGTCATACACATCTGTTTGCATTTAATTGTCAGGAATTGTCAGGAAAAGCAGTCTTTCGTCAGTATAAACACGCACGGTTCCTGCTCAGCGCGTTTGCCGGTGGAAAAGCGGAAGTGGGCACACGATGCACGATCACCTGACAATTAAATGCAAACAGATGTGTATGACCTTTCGCTGGCATTTATTATAATGAGGTCAGCGGCAGCAGGCAAGTTTGTTTATCGAACTGCAATAAAAACACGTCTCTCACACGAGCAACCGGCTTTTATCCTGCTTTTTATAAGACGGGTAAAAGCCGGTTTGCTTAATAAAAACACGCTGTATTGCGGCAACTACAGTATCTATAAAAGTCGATTCGCAGACATTGGCCGATTTTAGCGATTTACCATTTCAGTAAAGAGGTAACAGAAGCAAAAGAGGGGGAGGCACTCGAATTTAATCGTAATATGCAAGGTTAATACCGTGTCTTCGTGTGCATGTATTACTGTGATGGAGAATACAATGTAAACAAATGGCAGCGCCCATGAAGTGAAATGAACAACTCAATTTGCTCTGCAAATCCACTTAAAAGAACAATTATCAAATATCTATTAGTCAACAAGTGTTGATTCGAGTACGATGGACGTTATTTTGTATTTCGTTTTACCGTGGCATGTAGGAAATTTGATGTGAAATACGGAGAATTTTTGAACACATTTGTTCAACCATACGAAATACGCCCGTACCGCATACGGTCACTGTATACGGCCGGTGTATCATCAGCCGCAGCATTCAACTCAGTTCACAAGAAGACACCCGAGCAAGCAAGAAACGCGATAAGCCCATGATTACATGGACTGTAATTTACAGTGTTCAGTCCAATACATCATCTGTTCTGGTGGTGTACTACTTAATTGGACATTGACCTAGCTGGTATGGCTGGATTGTACTAACTTATATTAAGACCTCTGACCTCTGGCAACGCAGACGTGTTTTCAAGCAGCGGAGCTCGCCGGTTTTTTCATCCGTTTTAATCTTCGCTTCAAATTCTGCATCCACATTTATCCTTTTCATATGTTGATCTATAAACATTTGCAGATCATTTTGTCATCTTTTGGACACTTTTCGTCAAATTCTGTGGATTTTTATGACTTTTTAAAACTTTTGCTCTGCTGCCCTATTACCATTATATATACGACGGTCACTCACGTCACCAACTTTTAAGCTTTCTCACTTTATAGCAAGCCAGGGGCTGCTTGACCCTGACCATAGGTCCATCTCACTGACTTTTAATCATACTTGTTGTTTTTATACCTTCATTTGACTCGTTTGATGTATTTTACATGTATATCTAAATGACTTTTAAAAATCAATACTTGGCCGCCATCTTGCTTTTTAATAAAGTTCCGGGTTGTTTTTAAATATTTTATACTCATACGCATTGTGCATTAACACTTTTAACATTACCAAGCATTCACACAGGGGTTCTAAAGGATTCACACTGGAGGGACGGTTTTATTAGTAGGAAACTTGTCTTTCAAGTCACACACACTGGTCAGGTGTTACTCCCAAATCGCTGACGCTGTATCATATCCGTACTGACAAGAAAAGACGTAAGTAAGTAACCTATTATTATTATACTCATTCATACTGCGCATTGTCATTTTGCCAACTCTCTTAACCGCATTATTAAGCCATACACACAGGGGAAAATAAAGGATTCACACTGGAGGGAAAATTTTCATACAAAAATAAAAAATAAAATAAAATTGTCTCGCACGCCACCATACCTCAAATAAAGCCATACTAATTATATAGGATTCACACTGGAGTTAAGGATTCACACTTGAGTAAAGTATTCACACTGGAGTAAAGGTTTCGGTGATTGATTTTCTGCCATCAATCCACAATTGTTTTTTGCCACTAAGCCACAATGTACCTCCCGAGGCTGTTCTTCCCATCACTTGTGTTGATCCTGTCACTCCACCATGACGTTAATACCAAAGGTCCTACACTTAAATTCAAAACACACCAGCCAGTGACAAATGCTGCCCGCACCTCCCATATGATGTACCAAGGAAATTGTACATTATGTAATGTCGTCAATAGCAACAGTGCACGCATCAATCCTGCTATCCTAATATACACTGCCGCATGCCTTTCCAAACAAAGTTATTCACACAGGGGTTTCCATACAAACTATCTCATAAATTTTAGTCCCAAAAATTTTGTTTCCACCACCAACACATTTTTAACCTTATTATGTCTCTGTGGTGACATCCATCCACACCCTGGGCCAACAACCAGGCGTTATAAGGCAAAAAAGCCCAAATTTCCATGCACATGCTGCCTCAAAAACGTGGAGGATGATCATAGCGCCCTGAGCTGTGACAATTGTAACCAATGGACTCACACTAAATGTGGCGAAGTAAGTGACGCCCACTATCAGGCATTAATCGAGTTAGATGATTTTGTTTGGCTGTGCCCAGCCTGTGATGTGTTAAACTTCAGTGACTCATACTTTACTAGTCCGGTAAAATTTAAGTGTTCAAATCGCTTTGAATTGCTCGGCGAGTCTTTCATAGGCATTCTACTCGGTAAAAACAAACCGTTGATCACATCATCCTCCAAGGACAAGAGTATGCATACTGGTGAACCCAAAAAACTTTTTAACCATACTGACTCATACAGTGGTGAAAAGCTCACACAGGGGACGCAAACCGGTGCATCCGCCTCTCAAAAATCTAAAATCAAATGTTCTTCATCTAATACTCCCACAATACCTCCCAAAAAACCATCAAAATCTGCTCCTCAAAATACACCCAATTCTGACAAACGCAAAAATGACAAAAAATTCAAAAAATTCAACCAGCTCAAAATATTAAATATAAATTTCCAAAGCCTAAAAGGGAAAATTCCAGAACTTCTGACTATACTCAACACAGAAAAACCTGATGTGTTAATTTGCACTGAAACATGGCTGAATAAGGACATCAAGACCTGTGAACTGTTCCCAAACAGCTATACTGTATTCCGCAAGGACCGACAGGATGGTTATGGAGGAGTGCTTATTGCCGTCAAAAATCTCCCAGCCCAGCATCTTGCCAACCTTGACAGAGATGACGTGGAACTTATCTGGATAAAGCTGGAACTTTACAGAAACAAAACTGTCTATGTTGGAGCCTACTATAATCCAGATGCCTCCATGAGTTCGCTTATAAATCTGGATCTCTCCCTATCAACTCTCCTCTCCAAATATGGCAAACACAGCTCTATTCGTCTAGGAGGTGACTTTAATTTACGGGATATAAACTGGAACACCCACTCCGTCATTCCAGGGGGTAGTACCACTTCACAGAGTAAATATTTTCTGGATTTCTGCACAAAATATCAACTTCACCAAGTCGTGAAGATTCCCACACGTGGTAGTAACACATTGGATCTCTTCCTTACTTCAAACCCAACCCTGATAACCAAGATTCACTCGCTGCCAGGTGTGTGCGACCACGAAATTGTTTGCATTACCAGTAAAATACGACCCTTCAGAAAAGGCCCTCCAAAACGCAAGATCTTCCAATATTCAAAAGGCGACCTCCATACTCTCCGGAAAGATCTCGCAACCTTTGGAGTTAGGTTCCTAAATGAAATTAAATCTCGCTCCGTGCAAGTAAATTGGGACATACTCACCAAAAAACTGACAGAATTAATGGACCAGCACATCCCCACCAAATTATCATCGAGTAGACATAATCTACCATGGTTCAACGGTCGCCTTAAACGCATGAGACGTAAATTACAAAAACTCTACAACACTCAACAAAATACCAAACTGAAATCTGACATGGACGACTACAAGGACTACCGGACCACCTACAAAAAGGAACTCCGTCACGCACAGGCAAATCATATCAAAACCAACATGACTGACAACCTTCATCAAAATACAAAACAATTCTGGAAGATGGTCAAATCCAAAAAAATTGACAGCGGAGGAATCCCACCACTTGAGGCAAACGGTACCACTACTGATGACAGCCAAGCCAAAGCAAACATCCTAAACGATTACTTCAAGTCGGTGTATACCAACGAGGATACCTTAAACGTCCCTGATGTTGGAGGAAACCCCTTCCCAGACATCCCATCTCTAACATTCTCATCTGAGGGTATCAAAAAACTTCTGGCAGATTTGCAACCCAACAAAGCAGCTGGACCTGACCAGATTCCCTCGAGAATCCTCAAAGAGTGTGCAGACGAACTATCACCACTTCTGTCTGCCTTCTTCACTCAGAGCTTGGAAACCGGGGAACTTCCCACAGACTGGCTGATGTCACATATATCACCAATCTTTAAAAAAGGAAATCGTAGCAGCCCAAATAACTACAGACCGATTGCCTTAACATCAATCTGCTGCAAAATCATGGAACACATCCTGGCCAGTCACATTATGTCCCACCTAGACCATCATAACATCCTAAATGACGCCCAACATGGTTTTAGAAAACGTAGAGGCTGCGACACCCAGCTTGTTATTACCACAGACGACATAGCATCTTCACTGGATAAATACAAACAGGTTGATGCCGTTTTATTAGATTTTTCAAAAGCCTTTGACCGCGTTCCGCACACTCGTCTACTAAAAAAGCTTGACCACTACGGGATAAAGGGTAAACTTCATGGGTGGATTTCTACATTTCTGACTACACGCAAACAACGTGTCCGCTTAGACGGTAAATTGTCCTCAGTTGCAGAGGTAACTTCCAGTGTTCCACAAGGCACAGTCATAGGCCCCTTATGCTTCATCATCTACATAAATAACATGCCTGACTGTGTTTCGGCTGGGACTAAAGTCCGACTTTTTGCTGACGACGCCCTAGTATATAGAGAAATCAACTCCAGCAATGACCGGACCATCTTTCAACAGAACCTGGATGCCTTAAGCAAATGGGGCACCGACTGGCAAATGAGTTTCAACACGGATAAATGCAAAACAATGCACTTCACCACTAAAAAACACCCAATAATTACACCATACAAGCTTTGTGGGAGGATACTTGATGTCACATCCCAACACTCATACCTAGGCGTGACATTCAACAACAAACTAAAGTGGCGCCCTCATATTGATCAAATTACAAACAACTGCAAAAAAGTCATTGGGGTCATCAGAAGAAATTTCAAGTCATGCACGCCTGATGTTAAATCAAAACTTTATTTGGCACTAGTTCAACCAAAACTCGAATACGGCGCAGCTGCATGGTATCCAAATACCAAAAAGGACTCATACCAACTTGAAATGATTCAAAGATCAGCAGCCAGGATGTGCTTAAACAACTATTCATGGGAATCTAGTGTCACTGACATGATATCCACACTTAAATGGCAAAGCCTTGAAAGTAGGCGCAAAATTACCAGGCTTGCACTCATGCACAAAATTACACACGGCCTGGTGGACTTAAACTGGCGAAACCACTTAATCAAGCCAAATAGACAACTCAAAAAGACCCATGACTTATCCTACCAAAGACTTCTGACCAAGACCACGACCTATTCCAACACATTCTTCCCCTGGACGACCACTCACTGGAACAATCTCCCTCATACAATTCTGGACACTGCCAACCACAACCCCTTCAAAACTATGATCCGGAACCACTTCAATGAGCACACAGCATCAACAAATGGAAACAGTCTACCCAGCCACAGCAATCATTAGGTCATGTCATCCAACTCTAGCGTGATGCGGATATTCCGTTTTGCTGGAGTAACTAATCCAGATCCAGATCCAGATGTACCTAGTGACAGGGAACTTGCGGTTGGATTATCGGCATAACGATAAAGAAATGTATTGTTATTCAGATAAATTGATAAAGGTATTCAGGTGGTCTCATAGCCAGAAATACTTAAAGTAACGTTTATAATCCGTATCTTGGTTGATATATTTGTTTTTCCATTAATTAGGACAAATATGGTTTTGTACCTAGGTATATAAAAAAATGATTATTGAATTATTTTCCGGGTTTTTCTCGCAAATAAATACGTAGAACTGTTATTTTCATTTTAATGTTTTCTTTATTCCACGTGCATAATAAAAACGGAAAATAATAAAAAGTATCCACTAAATTACGAATAGGTAAAATGACATACATAATATTTTTCTTTCGAAACCTGTATACGGTCGATGATGGTCGATTTGTTTTTATTGTGGTAACCGCTTCCAAAGGGATAACACATTAAATGTGTTTGAAGCTAACTGGATTAAGTTTTGGTTGTCGTGATTGTAAAGCTATATGATCAGCCCTATTCATAAAGCCACACTAGCATTTGATTATGGAGCGCAAATAATCATGATAATAACATCTATAAAAGTACCGCTGTTTCATCATTGGTCAAAATGGGTTCCTCTTACGCCCAATGGACGAGGTCCAAAATCGATACCGATGCGCCAGAGTTTATGAATCTACTATAATACTAGCTAACGGGATACATAAAATTAGTTTGATAAAAAAAGCAACGGTGAAAGTTAAGATACTTCTAATATTTGAAGCATATAAATTGAATACACGCATTCACCGATGCGATAGATGTAACGATATTTGTGAAGTTTATAGACACTTATTTCACCCAGTTTTCTATTACACGTAAACTCGAACCCATGATGAGCAATGATGGACAATAGCACTTCTTTTTAAATAGATTCCTAGTGATTTAATGAATCTGGGAACGAGAGTGGCGTATTATTTATGGATGTTAAGAAGTTATTTCATGTCAGGGCGAAAGGCTACATCGGCTTTTGTGTTGAGCGACCTTGGTCCAAAACACAAATAGCTTCAAACAAAACACCCACTAACCATCCCTGTGTCGATTATCTATGTTTGAACTAATGTCCGCCCGTCAAAGTGTCCTCTAATTAATGATTAATACTGTCTTCAGAAGTCCAGTTTATTTAAATGTTTGTACTATAATTTATAAACGATTGTGATAACATTAAAAAATAAAAAATAGAAGAAAGAGAGAAAAAAGAGGGAAAACCCACATTAAAGACAAAGATAGATTCCTTATTTATTCATGGTAAAAACAAAGTTAAGAATTTGATATACACCGTAAATATTTATAAACTTTCCAAAAGAAGAAGTCTTGAAGTGAGATTCGAACCAGGTATTGTCATCTGGAACCTGCGATCACAATTGCCCTAGCCCAAACTGTCGGCTTAACCAATTGAGCTAAACGAGACTGCTATGTCAGATACTGTTTTATAACTACATGTATGATTGATGGGTCGGTATAAATGGACGGCCCTCTATCTTATTGGAAATAAATTGATTTGAAAGCCATTCATTCATTCGTTCATTCATTGTGAGACTAGGATTATAGTGGTTTGCATAGTTACTTTCATTTTGTTGCTTAACTTGATCTACCAACCTAATATGCATCATCATAATTTTGTAGTATAAATGTGTTTTAGCTTATAAAAAGGTTGGACTATTAAGATCATTACTTTATACAATCAAATTAATTATGCGCTTGTTTTTTGAAAAATAACAATAAAGCTAGTATAATTGAGTAATAATTTTACATTAAAGTTTGCATTAATTTCTATATCACTTGGATTTCAAAAGAAATTGCAAAGGGTGTAGTTGAGAATTGATCCACCAACCTCGTGATACTGAAGTTGACGCTTTACCGGGCGCTTTACCAATTGAGCAATTCGTCTGTCCATGAAATTATTTAGATAGTAATACAACTTTATAGTATTGAATATCGAATACACTAAACTCATTCGTGCTAATTTCTCTAGATCAAAAGAGGGCGCTCATACCTTTTTATCTATTTTCAGCTTATTAACTATTAGTCAATGTGGGCTTATAGATGAAGTTTAACGGTATTATGCGCGCGTATCGCGCGAAAAAAAATCATCTGTGTACTTTTGACCCTCATAATTCCATGATTTCTGTTGTCAAATGAAGACAGTGCCAATCTCAACCGACACGTCGTCAATATTTGGGGGGGGGGGGGTGACGCCACTGTTCTCACAAATTCAATTAGAAGATATGAACATTTTTGGTTTATATTGTAAAATTTTGGAACTTTCGTCTGCAGACGACAGCCGCGTGGATAGTGTTAACACACCTTTGATCTAAATACTCACCATCAGAGTCAACAATAGGACGTACTATTAATTCGTGTCTCCTCTTTTACTTTAGGATCAGTACTGGACACATCTAAACTGCTACAAACATCTGGAGGGATGTCCAGGTAGGTTTTGCTCCGGCGCTCTTATAGCTTACACGTGTTACCATCTTAGTTTAAGTTTCCCCCTTTAAAAATTGCAGATGCGTCCAGCACCTGAAGCATCACGTTTAACACACTGTATTCACCTACACAATCTATAGCGTCAGGACTTCCCCCAAAAGATTTCAAAATTACCCGGGGTATAATCAATTATGAATGTGGTTGTATATGGATGGTTTAGGGGTGAACATAATAATCAAGTGTTGGTATTAACCCTTGTTTAAACGGGGTCTATCCGCTAGTCATAAGGACCGCTAGTCATAAGGTAGGGTTAGGGTTAGGGTTGGGGGTTACAGTTAGGGTTTAGGGTAAGGGTTAGGATAAGGGTTAGGGTAAGGGTTAGGATAAGGGTTATGGTTAGGTTTAGGGTTAGGGTCAGAGTTTGGACATATTATGAATAATGAGCATTATGACTAGCGACCCTTTAACTAGCGAATTAAACTCTGAGGTGCGCAAAACAATTGTTAAACCGGGCCGGTCTAACTTTAGACATGGTATATTAAATGATGAATAGTCCTTCTGGAAGGACCATTTTATTGTTGTATACCCCTTTTATACTTTCAGAAGTCCAAAAGTAAAATTGAAATCACCTTTTTAATGAAAAGACATTGACCCTTGCGATTATAGTGTCACGTGACATGTCTTTGCTCATCTTGTTTTACTTATAGTTGACGGCGGGTGGTCCAGCTGGGGCACATGGAGTGGTTGCTCATCCAATTGTGGGGAAGGCAAGAACTACCGCTCAAGACAGTGTGACAATCCTATTCCTCAGAATTGGGGGAGATCATGCGATGGTCCCTCATTCGAAGAGGGGTCCTGTTTCGATGACACGTGCGTCAACACAGGTCTGTAACTCATAGCGTGTACTGTAGCCTAGGCTATCCATATTTATGCTATTGCTAACAAATGGTTTTACAAAATGCAAAACAGATTTGTTTTCCCTTCAGAAACCTTTCACAACTTTCAAGGTTGATCTCAATGATTCTGAACCAATACTAGGCATGTTTGTACTTATTTAAATGCATTTCTCATGGTGATTCCAAATATGGTAACGAAATTCAATAATTGTGACATTTTTGAAACATTTTGTAAAATTGTGCAATGTCGTCTGCTGACGCCTTACGCGTGGAAAGTGATCTGAGTGCGTTGTATGAGCCCTGGCCGTAATTAGATGCAAACGACATCATATCATGCAGCAGAAGAGCGAAAGCTATAAACAGCAGTCTGATTCAATTCCGATCTAAAAGATCTTTATTATTCTATAGACATGATAGAGCGATGTCAAGGAGTTCATGATATTGTCATGGTGCATAATGTTATATAATGGCCCGTTCATACTTCTGTTGTTGAGCATCGTCAGACGTCGACGGATATCGCCGCGCGGGTTGGAGCAATGTCAACTTTTATGGCCGACGACGTCGATAGCGACGCACAATGACGGGAGTATTAAAGGAAAGCGGTCATGGTGAGAATTCTAACGAAAATTGAACAGCGCGCGGCGACTATTTGAATCTAAACAAGTTGGACATTGGCGCAGTCTGTAATTGTTACGTATGTTTACATGCAAGCGGTATTGTGTGCGACTCTACAACAATCTCTTAACCCAATGTGGGTGGCGCGCTCAATCAACCATCCTTCATTTGATTGAACGCATTTTCTATCATATGATGTAAGTGATGTATTAGTTATGAGCTAAGGTTTAGCTGGTACAAAATCGTCGTCAGCGGTTTCTTTTCCTCACCATGCGCTATTCCCTTTAACGCGCCATAATTTACACAACTAGTGCTAACTGAATATAAAATATATCGCATTTTGTTCTTTTTCTTTACTGAAGTTGGTGTGTTTCTGACTCCGTGGTCCCCATGGTCAGAATGCACACCAAATAATAAAAACATGATGTGCGGGGAAGGTGTGCGAGTATCACGGAGGAGATGTCATGGAGAGGCAGAATGTGACATCGGTGCCGAGGAGCCGGTGGAGGCGCTCTTTAGGGAGGTACCATGCGAAGCTGGTTTATGTCCACGTAAGTGACTTAATATGGTAATATAACAGACTTCATTATTAAAACTAGTTATTAAAACTATCAGACTGTAACAATTTGCTTTCGATTGAATTTCGTCAAAGCCTTTATATGCCGAATGTCTGAGTATGCTTCTCTCTTGTTGTAAAAGCAGGTCTACGTTTACATAGTTATAATACTTTTTTACCGTAGAATTTGGAAGATTCAGCGAATGGAATGAGTGGTCCGTATGCACTGGACTGTGTAGCGAAGGATATCGTCTCAGGCAACGAGTCTGCGATCATCCTCGTCCTCAAGGGATCGGCATGCAGTGTACAGGAGAAAATTACGAAGTGGGAGACTGTGTGCACGATGCCCACTTTTGTAATGAAACTGATCTTGAACATGGTGAGTATACGAATTAATAGGCCAGACCAAAACGTTATAACAGAAACTCAATGTATGGTGACTAAAACGGCAACATCGACCTGTCACTAGATTTATCACCCCCTCGGAAAGACCATGTGCTCGACCACTCACAGAGGGCAGTACAACGAGCTCGCGAATCGAGCGGTAACAAGGGTAGGGCAGTGCAACGAGGGTAGGGCAGTGCAACGAGCTCGTGGATCGAGCGGTAACGAGGGTAGGGTGATCACATGCTTCTTGGGAGCTCCTAATCGTCACTGCAGGATGAGGATCATGAATGTTCTTAGCTAGTAATGGCTCATGAAAAGAGCTATCTTCCATCAGGTTCATGAAGTTTTACCCCGTGCGGGTGAAACAGACTAAACAGCTATTGCCTTGATCATGCTGATATGGCCTTCCAAGTCCGCGTAATTATCCTACTCTACTACATATGCTCTTTTCCTTTACACAGCGCACCAGTACACAAATTGGAATCACTGGACAGAGTGTAGTCAAACGTGTGACGGTGGAGTGCGGATTCGCCATCGGTCCTGCATTTTCCCGGTCCCTCTGTGTACGGGACAACTCTACGATTACGCACTCTGTAACGACGGCATCCCGTGTCCAGGTAGGATACCTGTGTGGAATGAAATATCTTAGCTTATGAATCAGAAAATGCTTCCCAATGCATTTTTGCATCGACAGGATCATGATGGTATGGTGCATACCTATGCTAAATAACTCACTCTTCATTTTTCGTTTCCTTCAGTGAACTGAACGGCATCCTGTGTCCAGGAGGAGACTGTTGTAAAATGGATTGAAAGACCTTGCAGCTTGGGGTGTCTACTAACCTAAGACCTAAGACTTAAGACCTAAGACCCAAAACCTAAGACCCAAAAACTAAGACCCAAAAACAAAGACCCTGCAGCGGGTGTCTACTAACCTAAGACCTAAGACCTAAGACCTAAGACCTAAGACCCAAAACCTAAGACCCAAAAACTAAGACCCAAAAACTAAGACCCAAAACCTAAGACCCAAAAACTAAGACCCCCTCTCAAATGTCCTAAAATTCAGTTTTAGATACACGAGGATAGTGGATAAGTTGTTTAGAGAGGATGAGAGATCATTTTGAATCCATTTTGGCGCCAAAAATCCAAGGGTCTTAGGTTAGTAGTTGAGAGGGGGGTAAACTACTAACCTAAGACCCCCTTTCAAATGTCCTAAAAATCAGTTTTATATACACGAGGATAGTGGATACGTTGTTTAGAGAGGATGAGAGATCATTTGAATCCATTTTGGCGCAAAAAATCCAAGGGTCTTAGGTTTGTAGTTGAGAGGGGGTAAACTACTAACCTAAGACCCAAAAACTAAGACCCCCTCTCAAATGTCCTAAAATTCAGTTTTAGATACACGAGGATAGTGGATAAGTTGTTTAGAGAGGATGACAGATCATTTGAATCCATTTTGGCGCCAAAATTCCAAGGGTCTTAGGTTTGTAGTTGAGAGGGGGTAAACTACTAACCTAAGACCCAAAAACTAAGACCCCCTCTCAAATGTCCTAAAATTTAGTTTTAGATACACGAGGATAGTGGATAAGTTGTTTAGAGAGGATGAGAGATCATTTGATTCCATTTTGGCGCCAAAAATCCAAGGGTCTTAGGTTAGTAGTTGAGAGGGGGGTAAACTACTTACCTAAGACCCTCTCTCAAATGTCCTAAAAATCAGTTTTATATACACGAGGATAGTGGATACGATGAGAGATCATTTGAATCCATTTTGGCGCCAAAAATCCAAGGGTCTTAGGTTTGTAGTTGAGAGACTAACTTAAGACCCTTGGATTTTTGGCGCCAAAATGGATTCAAATGATCTCTCATCCTCTCTAAACAACTTATCCACTATCCTCGTGTATCTAAAACTGAATTTTAGGACATTTGAGAGGGGTCTTAGTTTTTGGGTCTTAGGTTAGTAGTTTACCCCCTCTCAACTACAAACCTAAGACCCTTGGATTTTTGGCGCCAAAATGGATTCAAATGATCTCTCATCCTCTCTAAACAACTTATCCACTATCCTCGTGTATCTAAAACTGAATTTTAGGACATTTGAGAGGGGGTCTTAGTTTTTGGGTCTTAGGTTAGTAGTTTATCTCCTCTCAACTACAAACCTAAGACCCTTGGATTTTTGGCGCCAAAATGGATTCAAATGATCTCGTATCCTCTCTAAACAACGTATCCACTATCCTCGTGTATATAAAACTGATTTTTAGGACATTTGAGAGGGGGTCTTAGGTTAGTAGTTTATCCCCCTCTCAACTACTAACCTAAGACCCTTGGATTTTTGGCGCCAAAATGGATTCAAATGATCTCTCATCCTCTCTAAACAACTTATCCACTATCCTCGTGTATCTAAAACTGAATTTTAGGACATTTGAGAGGGGGTCTTAGTTTTTGAGTCTTAGGTTAGTAGTTTACCCCCCTCTCAACTACTAACCTAAGACCTCTGGATTTTTGGCGCCAAAATGGATTCAAATGATCTCTCATCCTCTCTAAACAACGTATCCACTATCCTCGTGTATATAAAACTGATTTTTAGGACATTTGAGAGGGGGTCTTAGGTTAGTAGTTTACCCCCTCTCAACTACTAACCTAAGACCCTTGGATTTTTGGCGCCAAAATGGATTCAAATGATCTCTCATCCTCTCTAAACAACTTATCCACTATCCAACAACTTATCCATTATCCAACAACTTATCCACTATCCTCGTGTATCTAAAACTGAATTTTAGGACATTTGAGAGGGGGTCTTAGTTTTTGGGTCTTAGTTTTTGGGTCTTAGTTTTTGGGTCTTAGTTTTTGGGTCTTAGTTTTTGGGTCTTAGTTTTTGGGTCTTAGTTTTTGGGTCTTAGTTTTTGGGTCTTAGTTTTTAGGTCTTAGTTTTTGGGTCTTAGTTTTTGGGTCTTAGGTTTTGGGTCTTAGGTTTTGGGTCTTAGGTTTTGGGTCTTAGGTCTTAGGTTAGTAGACACCCTGCAGCTTGCTAATGCTATCTTGGCTTATGAAATACATTTTTGCATCGACAGGATTATTATGATATGGTGCATATACCTATGCCAAATTAATAACTCGTTCTTCATTGTTCCTTTCAGTAAACGGTGGCTGGAGTGACTGGACCTCGTGGTCCGTGTGCTCCGTGACGTGTGGACGGGGAAGTTCCTCACGATATCGTCAGTGTACAAACCCTCATCCCGAGTTTGGTGGTCAGATGTGCGACGGTGAGACGCATCAAGAGGAGTCGTGTACTAATCTAGAATGTGCAAGTAAGTATTACATCAATAAGATTGACCAAAACAATCTTAAATGTATGACGAAGAACGTCGTAATGAGGTAAATTCAATTAGAATCTATGAGCTAGTCCAGTTCTATAAAATGTGGTCCGATATGTATGAAAATAATGAATTCCTAATTTAAATCTCAATTCTTTAAATATCGGTTTGTCTATGGGGCATCAATTATCGGCCTTATCATATTCTGAAAATGTGTGTCATTTTCAGTGTAACGAAAGCCTCAGAGCCCCGGTCATGCATTTGCTAAATGAACCCTTAATTAAACAATTGCAGGTGACTCGCCTGAATGGGAAACCTGGCAACACTGGTCGCAGTGCAGTTCATCCTGCGGAGGTGGAACTAAAACTCGAGAACGACAATGTAGTGGTGGTTCACAACAAAGACCAGGTCAAGCACAATGCGCAGGGGAGTCTCAACAGCTGAGTGTGTGCAATTACCATCACTGTCCTGGTAGGTATTGCCTAGATCGGTCGCCCAGATATGGCCGCCGCCAAGGAAACGTTGTATGTCTCCTTGGTTAATATTGCATATTTAGTCGGGATGAGAAGCCCCGTAATTTGAAAGTTTTTAAGGCATACT
The DNA here is from genome assembly GCA_035610835.1 of Ophiura sarsii. NCBI lineage: Eukaryota > Metazoa > Echinodermata > Ophiuroidea > Amphilepidida > Ophiuridae > Ophiura > Ophiura sarsii. The sequence goes on along the minus strand of CM069451.1, from coordinate 32,679,970 downwards.
CCCAATTAGTTAATTCGTTTAGCCTGGAAAAAGGCCCCGTAAGTAGAAAGTCATCAAGGTATGTGCCCATTACAATACACCCATAAGTTGACAGACAACACGTTCTTTGGATAGAAGAAATGTGAATATTGCATATAAAAACGTTAAGAAAATACTATTTAAAATGGTCTAACCTCAATTAAGACTAGGTTTAACATAAGATATCTTGATCTGCGATTTATGCTTACATGTGAAATCGGCCCTTGATCTTATTTGCTCAGTGCATATGAAATCTTGTTTACAATCATTGTCAAATATAATTGGAAGTCTTTCACATTGGAATTTACCAAGGCTCTTGAATAACGTATAGTAATGAAATTCATGGTAAGTAGTAACTTCATATTCCCCCACGTGGTTATTTGATCATTTTCAGGGGATGGCAACTGGGCCAATTGGGGAGAATGGAGCGAATGCAGCGTGTCTTGTGGCGAGGGATCAACGGTACGAGACCGCACTTGCACGGACCCATCGCCTAATGGCGACGGAAATATCTGCGACGGATTTGGTACGGAGGTTAGACTCTGCTATAAGCACCCGTGCTCAGGTAGGGATAATTGTCTATTTCGTTTACTCGTGTTGGAATTACTATAGTTTGATCAGCTCCACATTGGCGAAGCCTCCTTTACCTGGAAGCGATTGGATACAGAAGGATACAAGCGCGCATAAGGGCAAAGCTCACTGTGCATCATATAGCCTACGTAACGCATGCGTGTAGCCATAATCGCTCGCTTACGCTTGGATTGCTTTTGCGCGCAGATGATAAAAAACGAATATCTCGCTATTTGGACTAATTTAAACTATAATAAGGTAAAATCCAGGGAAAGGGTCGAACAGATTTGACACAGTTATAAGTGAATCGTCACAGCGGAACTCTGGCGGAAACGCCCTTGATTTCCAAGGTTCCCTCAACGGGTTTTTGATGGACTAAGAATTCTGTTACGTTTATTCATGACTGGCGTGTACACTTTCTTTACTTTGCAGCACGAGGTTCCACGATCCGAACTTTTGACGGCACCTCTTTCATGGTTTACCGTCGCAGCGCTATCCCGTCAAAACACTTGTTTCTATACATTCGTTTCTTATCTGACACGCTCAACGGTTTGCTTGTCTTAAGACGGCAGGACGAGCATAGCACCCCACTGGCGTCCGTAGGACTAGCCAACGGTTATGTACGACTGTATGCCAAAACTGAGACGGGAGAGCTCGACATTATGGGTGATCAGATAAAGGTGAGTGAGACTATTCCAATCTTCTTCGTAGATTCGTCCAGCGTTCACGACCCGGGTTCACGACCGGTTTCGGCCTCAATATAAGGTTGATGGTTAACACTACCGTCGAGTTCTTTCTCTCACTTGAAATTAGTTAGGCATACTCCTGGCAGATCATTGTAATGGTATCTTTTTAGGATGCTTTTAATTAATTTGCATCATGAGTATGTAAAAATCTGTACTTCACAATTAGTTAAATCCTCTTTTAATCAGTAATGGGATCCCCGAAACCAAATGTGGAACGTTAATGAACACTAACCTAATTTGAGTCTATGCCAAAGTGTATAAGCTTTGTTTTCATTAGTTTAAAGAGTTGGTTAAATCGCATTTTCAAGGGCTTATAAAGACTTACATTTCCTAGATTTTAGAAAGAAGAAAAAAATCCAGATTAACAGTTTTGGGTATTATGTGGTCGCACAAATCAATTAAACGAGTCATCCACTGAGGGTTAACATAAAAAGCGTGCCATGGCCATGAGTTTGAATGAAGAAGGTACATGTATACTTCAAAAGAATGGCCCTATTAGTATTATTAATCTCGAAATAAATGTCATGATTTCAGTCACCCGGATGGAATACAGCAGAGATAGCAATCAGCGGGTCCACGGCTCGAGTCAGGGTAAACAACGGTTTACCAGTTGTGGGCAATTTTTCTGCACCGCCACCGCAAAATATAGACTGGGATCTGAAGATGTACGTAGGAGGAACTATGCCTCACCTGTTTCCGAGAAAAGACGAGCAGAATGTCGGTAGGCTTTTAAGTATTGATCGCATCAACAATATAATATCTGAATTGTTCACACGGCTTGCAAATGTAGATTCAAATTTATGAAACTTAAAAACGAAAATCATCTAAATAATGACATTTCATCGAATATTATATATACCATGCCATCTTATTATCTTTAACATGTTTATCATGATGTTAAACCGGATGGATGTAGGACTTTGCTGATTAATCATGTTAATTGAAAATCATGGAGTTAGTGTTGTTCAACCTAATCTGTTGTTTTTCGTCTTGCAATTTCCGCACAAAAATGTTAAGACAGTAACGTGAGCCAGTTTGAGATCCTCGTGATATGTTTGTTAAAAGAGACTGAGCGTCTATTAGGTGATATCCACACTCTTGGATAATAAATTTCATTTCTTACAGCCCTATCATGTCTCATGAGGTGGCAATACTGTTCACTGTCACCTAAGAGAGAAATCGGAAACTATGGTGACACTATGCCGATGATTTTATTTTTCCAGGTTTCGTCGGCAAGATTGCGGCTCTGCGCGTCAATTACAAAGAGTATAGCCTTCATCAAACGGAAGAATGGCGTGGAGGTGGATTGCCGTACGTGAGCCTCAATGTGGGAGACCAGCCAGGAGGTAAGAACGTGTCTCGTTTCTAATTGGAATTGTAAATGTAAATATTTTTGGACACACAACATATCGACGTAGGCTAAACAAAATTGGGATCGGCTTGTACATGACTAGCACTAGACTCGGGCCTCCTCAATAGCCCAAAACCTTGCCCCTGTAAACCTTGGTATGGTAGCAAAAACCCGGCTCTAGTGTTGGGACGGCACTAGAATATGCATCGTCCTTGCTTACAATTTTTGAAGCAAGCAATTAAGAAGAGGCCAGACTATCTTACCTTCAGGCATTAATCTCGATGGTATTTTCCCATATCTGTTGTAATGATTATGATCTGACAGTCAAATGACAGCTGGATTTTAAAACTGACCAATCTCAGCTTTGGGTGGCCTGTCACTATCATCCAGAATAGATTGATATATTGTTGAATACCAGACCTGTGTGGGGGAAACGGAATATTAATTTTAGGGGCTCATGGGGGTAATCACATCGGTGGTGGAAACTCCAGCAGAGCTGCTCTCCCTTCGTTCGCATCTCGCTATGCTTGCAGCTCGGTACCAGAGCTAGTCCATGACATACCTGTTCTATATAACTCGTTTTGTAGATGCTGATGCCGAGATTCCAGACTTCTCCGGTAGCGAATACACCATCATACCTTACAGCACGAATGCATCACACGCACTAGACATGTCGGTTATCTTCAAAGCGGAGACAACAACGGCAACACTGCTGTACATTCCGGGAGAGGTGGCTGGTTCGTTTGTGGCAGTAGGCTTATCCAGGAATCGCCTTGTCATGTACATGAATATGGGAGCTGAAACCGTCAATGCAAAGAGTGAAACCATTCTGGTAAGTTGTTTTGTTTATTTTGAATTCCCATTATTCAGAGTTTTGTTCGTAAGATATGTAGCATTGCAGATACCTCAATATTGTTCTATATTTTCTAAATTGTACTTTCTGCAGCTTTCTGAATGGATATCGGTCCACATTGCTCTCAGAAATTTCGCTGGTGAAATGCGCGTTAATCATGGCCCTGCCGTTCAGCTAACGGCACTTGGATCGCCAGCGTCTACACCTCGCATCTACAACACCGCCACATATTTCCACCCATCTGGAGCGATCTATGTAGGCGGCATCAGTCTAGCCAACGAGATTAATCTCCGATTAAGCATCGGCGATTCGTCGGGATTTGTGGGCAAGATCTATGAGGTAGCCGTTAACGCAGACAGGTTTGCGCTTCGTGACGCGACACTCATCAGTAATGAAAAGTACGTGGACGCAGCGTCCGCCACAGTATCAGGTAAGAGTAGAACTAGAACTAACTAAACGTTCAAGTTATCGTTCGAGTTAGGTTGAGTGATGGATTTCATGAGCTTGAAAACCAATGTATGACCAAGTCATAGACTAGCCGGCCAATGATGATCAATGATGATAGTAGTTCGTCGACCCCCTAGTCAAGGATTGAGCACTTTCCATTGCTGCACTAGAAGTTGAATATTCAAAAGCTTTTGTATAACACGTTAATCGATGCCGTAACATCCAGTCTATATTATTACATATGTATAAGCAATGACGCCAACTCCTTACGCCAGGTTGTTAATTTTTTATCTTTCTTTCTCCCAGCTCATTATCGCGAAGTTCATGCAATCGTTAACAGCAATGTGTGGGTACGTTGCAATCACTCCTTCGCGCCGAATCATGACAACCTTGAGGTCAAGTGGCTCAAATGGGATCAGTTGCTGGTTTTAGATGACAACATCCAACGTGTGGACGATGTAAGTGGGCAACATCACGTTCCTTTTTTTCTTAGAAATTCGATGATTAAATTTGAATTCGCAATTGATCATACAGCAGTTTCTGGTGTCACGCGATGTGAACTTGGCCACTGTCCAGTGGACAAAATAGTTAAACAGGTAATGAGCAAAAAGTTTAAAATCTGATCATGCGCTTCATTATTGCTCAGCTTAGATCTGTCTTAATTTGATGAGTATTGGTTCGTTCCATTTGGATCATATAGAGAACAATGTCTCTAGTCTTACCATGATGATCATTCTTGTGTCGTTGCTTAGCATATAATTCCACCATACCACTTTCTTCTTAAGGATCCGCGGTATCCAAGAGTGTCATCACTGCATCTACGGGGAATGGAGGAAGACACTCAGGGCATGTACGCCTGTCAGCTGCGTCTTGCTGGTGTAGCCTTCATTACGCATGCTTTCGGAATCTCCATTTACACACCACCATGTAAGTTCAAATGAAGAAATGTATCCCAGGTGACGATCTTTTCCAGGAAGAAAATTACTGTAAAATTACTATTATGACTACAGTCATGACAGTTTTCTAACTTAAAAGTTATAGTTTAGTGTAGAATACCCTGAATATGGAGTGTCAGGATTTGTGGATCATAGGCTCATATCAAACAATTTCGACCCCAACCTTCAATCCACCCCTGTGAGACATGTCACTTTTTCATTCTTCCAATCTTTTCCAGCCGGTAAATTGGCATGAAGACGCTTTAAATGTTTAACCAAGACCTTTTGCTCGGCTTTGTCATTGTCAATAATGATAAGCCCAATGCTTCGCACGATTCATTTCAAAGCAAATATTGCTACAACCTAGTGTATTCTTAAATAAGGGCTTAGCATACTCCACAACGCTCTAACTCTTTTACGCTCTCACACATGCGTATTAGTATTTATATATAATACGCTGGTTCCCCCTATGCCATCATAGAAACACATAGGCAGTCAGCGTCAACGTGACACGCGTAGCGGTGGCCAACACTATACCCGCTCAGCGGCCGACTGTTTGGAGTATGCTCGGCGCTTTAGTCAAAGTTGTAAATGTTTTTTCTCATCTCGTTTTATGCTGACAGATGACATTTTGGATGAAGACGCTGTGGTTGAATTACTCGTCCTCATGTCGGTCGTCTTAGCTTTTGGCTTCGTGGTGTTGATCGTGCTCCTTTCGCTCTGCAAACCCGTCAGAAATAGGTATGTGAAGTATAAATAATACATTGATTGTGTTTTCTTGTTTACCATGTTTACCACCATGATCATGATGGTTGGTTGATGCCCGGCCCTAGGCTGCTGAGCATGCGTAGTGTCTTTGTTAATGCGAAATGTATCAATCGCATGAGACCAATTTTATGACATCTAAGTTTTGTCTGATCTGTGTGGCCAGAATAAAAATGCCGGAATAAGTATATTAATACATGATAATATTATGTTATGAAGTTATTGTTTTTATGTTAATGCCTTTCGATTGCTCAAATACATTTTCACAGCATTCTAAAATGGTTATACGACGAGACTCTGCGTTCGGACCAAAACTAAGAATAAAAAAGAAAATGTTTTCTCGTTATTTCCTGTTTTTAGATCGTACTTTTTCGACCGTGTGTACGAGTCCGTCATCCACTGTCTGGGTTGTCAGAAGTGTGCGGCTGGGACCAAGGGATACTATGCAACGTGCGATGAGTTGAAAGCTGTGGAAGAGACCTATGTAGGGTTCACAGCTAAAAAGGAAAAAGCCAAATTGGACAAACTGATCGCTAAGAAGAAAATAGCAAAGCTGCGGGATAAAGTACAGGTAGCTAAAGAGAAAGTGCAAGGAAAGTTCAGAAAGAATAAATCAACTAAGGTCGAGAAGGAAAAGCAAAGGAAATCAGCTAAAACATCTCCGTCGGTGAAGAAAAGAGAAGCAGTGCCTACTACAGTAAAGCAAGTATCAAGAAGAAGTGATGTAAGGTCACAGTCAATCAAGAAAGCACACGATACTGGAGGAAAAGAGACAGTTTCGCCAGTCAGACGAGAATCTAGAAAGGCGTCACCGTCTCCGATCAAAACCAAAGACTATGTAAGGAAGAATTCACCAAGGACGAGTGGCCAAGGTTCGGTATCTAATAAGGCGTCACCGTCACCAATGAAAACCAAAGACTCTGTCAGAACGAAGTCTCCAAAGAGGAGTGGCCGAGGCACGGTTTCTGATAAGGCATCAACATCACCAACGAAAACCAAGGACTCTGTGAGAAAGGAATCCCCTCGGAAGAGTGATCGAGGTACTATCAAACAGTCATCAAGAAAGGCACCTAATTCATCAGCATCACCTCGGTCAAAGAACACTCCAAATGGCAATGCTGCGGCTGAGCACGACACAACAGCACCGAAGAAGTATGATGATGAGCCAGTATACGTTAATATTGAAGGCCTTGGAGCCGACGGTACTACTCAGAGCATGCAGAGCGTACACGTAGAGGGATCCTTTGATGACGAAGAAGAGGGTAACGAGTCTGGTGGAAATGCAGAAACTCCAAATGTCGTCGAGGAGGAGCAGATTTACATGAATATTGGCGCTTTGTCAACACGGCGGATGAGCCGACACGAAAGCATACAGGCGGGTGTGGAAGACACGGGAGGTCATCTGTTTAACCACAGAGCAGCGGGAGCGGCTGCCGCACTGTCGGCAGCGATCGCCGATTTGGACGACGGTGCTACGGACGTTAGTGGTAGTGTTGAAGACGTCCTAAGTAACACGGAGATACAACCCCTTGCATATAATATGAGTGATATTGACGAAGCATTGGATGATGCGGGAAATGGACAGGTAGAGTCTCTAACGAGCGTTGTGCATATGGAGTCGGAAACCGGTGATGTGACACGTATTGATTCGTTGGATCCGACACAAAGTGAGAGTTTCCAAGATAGTTTTGATAGTGACCATGGTGACAGTTATCCGACGGAGAGTAATGGCAGCTCATAATTGTAGGAACAGGGTGATGCAAGAATTATGCAGGGTGCTATTTGTCTAAATAAATCAATGATATCATTAAAAATCAATGCATTCAGAATTTTTGTTTACTACCGGTGTGTTGAGGTTTATTTTTTGTTGTAGTCGAATCCTTTAGCTTCCCAAGTTTCACTTCTCTCTTCTCCCTTCTTTTTTCTTTCCTTTTGTATTATCATTTTTAAAAAAAAAAATTCGATTCGTTATTCCTTCCTATTTTACCCGAATTGAGGTTTCCAGTACTGCCATTACAATTACATTGACATAATTCATTTTTGGAGTATAAATACACTTTGTCGGTGAACTCGACAAGGGCTTATTAATGTCGCAAATTGCAAAGATGTCTCTCTCGTTGCTGTTGGTGGTGCACCCGCAATGATTTAGTTAGTGTCAGATCCGCAGGTTTCAAGTTGCACGTTTCGAGGAATTATATTTCATCAAAGGTCAGAACTGACTCGACACTCACCATGCTCACAGGCGAAACCGCCTATGCCGATTTACATATAATGCCATAAATCATCACTGATAAATACATCTGAATACTGAACAGTTCAAATATGCTGTTAAAAATACCAATTGAACCATTACAAGCATAAAAACACAATATTAAGCCTAGGGAACATAAATAATTGAAAGTGATAATAATCATGTGCAATTTAAGGCTGTTCATGACATAAATTGTCCGCTTAGGAGCGCTATTAATTCGGTCTAGTAAACCTATTGTTATCACTTACTACGAGAGGATTTCCTGGTTGTATATTTAAATTCGGGGCGTGTACGACGGTACTTCTTGCTAATGACTGCATGGGTGAGTTTCCATTATGTTGCAAATTACATCCACGCTTAATGCGTTTAAACTACTCAATGGGTGTAGCAATACTGCCGGTTGGTTGCACACGAGAATTATGTCATATAGCAACCACCTTTGATGGAAGGCGAATATTTAAATTTGTTGCCGGTTTTTAGGGCAACAATTTATAGCGCTGCTAAGCGGGCCTTGTAGCGTATGTGTACGACGTAAATGGTTTTTCGGTGTTTTTGGTGTTAGTGTTTTCACAAAAATGATAACATTTCTTACAAGAAGAAAGGAGCTTTCATTGGCAAATTTCACCTTCCAAAGGCGGCAGCTCTCTTTGTGCATGTTGTGTGGAATTAGGGATGACACTTTCAGGGAAATGAAATGGGCGACATGACAGGGGAGGGTTTGATGTGCAGCATATCACACCTTTTTATCAAGTTCGGCATTTCTCAATCTATGAACTTCTGAACACTTTTTGGAACCCTGAATCAATTCCATACTCTTAGACTTATATAATTCAAAATGATCAACATTTGTCCATGAATGCGAAGGTTATATGAATTATTATTGACGTCACTCATATGTTGGCTATAGATAGCAACATGAATGACACGGTGTTATCAGAAGTTAAAATACATAAAAGGACCCGGTACTTGGACATCAAGGACTCAGTCTCGGACTCGGATAGCAAGGACTCGGTCTCGGACTCGGACGTACTCGGGTGGGTGGACTCGACTCCAACATAGCAACTTGGAACGGATGACGAAACATACTACTCACCAGGAAGTGACGGTCACGCAATTAATAACCCGAACGAACTCGGAATAAGTGTGCCATGTGGACGTTAACCATGTCATTAACTGAAAAGAGGTACGGTCTGAGGTACAACTTCAGTAACGGTGATACAAGAGAAACAATCGAGACTAAAACGAAGGGGCATCAATCTTCTGACTCGCGTCTTATCCAGATGAAAGATTCGAAACCCTCGCCAGTAAACGCCCTCTAGCGTTTCAGAAAATGATCCATCATGCCTGTAATATTTCGAAACGTATAGCAGGTGAGTTTCATCTTCAATTGGACCAATTGTCTTCATTTCTGCTGTCAATCCTGACGAATCTATTCAACATGAAATGTGTTACTTTGGATGCTATGAAATTTATCAAGCGGTGTAACGTTTGAACTATTAATGTGATGTGATGTAATAATAGTAGGCCTATACACTTTTGGAAACGGAAATGAGTCAGAGAATCCATTTTTGTTATCAAATTTCATTAACAATGCTGATTTTTTTGAATTTGACAAAAGAAAAATCATCTTCGCTAGAAGCACAAATTGTATGGCCATCTTCAGAAACATGGGCCCTTTTTGATCTGCCCTCGTAGCTACAGGCGCGTGGCACAGCGCGCGTAGCAAGCGTTTCGGCCCTGTCGGGGGGGGGGGGGGGGGGGCGGGGGGGGGGGGGGGGCGGCAAACAAATTCGGGCACTAGTGTAGGAGAGGACACCTGAGCTATTATAGGGATTAAAAGTAACTGTATTATCATTCTAAAGCATCAAAACAATTTTAACCAGATTAAAAAGCTCCCCAACCCTCTATGGTACAAGGTTTAATTTTTGGAAAGAGGGCAGGGCTTTGAGTTTTGAGGGAAATTACGGGGTAAAACAACAATTTTTATGCAGTAAAAGTTCATTTTTAACACTAAAAACGTGATTACAAATGTAAAAACTCACATGATAGGATGCAGTTTACAATTCGTTGCAAGAAAAAATAATAAAAACATGTTCATACTTTGTCAGGATTGATGTCCAAAAAGTGAAATAAAAAGCGATAAATTGTGCATGAAAACAGCGCAGGTCGCCATTAAATTATCAAGCCCAATAATCTTTTTACGCGATCTCTGATTGGTTGAAAAGTTGACGCAGTATGGTAAAACTGTTCCTATTGGCTGTTATGTTGGGAGATTTGAATATCCGATCAGAATTAAATGTGTCGACCTCTGGGTTCGAAGGTGATCGGGAAAGGAGTGGTTTTCCCTTGTTATTTTGGTGAACAATTAGGACTTTTTTCTTTCAAAAAAACAGATTTGGAATGTTTGAAGGTTTTTTATGTGGAAAAGTACTTTAGAATGTTTATATTTGTTGATATTCATTAATTTAATCCCTAAATAGTTCAAGTGTCCTCTACTACACTAATAATGCCAAAATTCGTTCCGGTTTTTTGTAACTGTGGGAACACAATTCAGGTATCAGCAGTGGTGTACCCCGCTTTTGGAAACTGGGGGAGGGGGGGGGGGGGCACGACCATAGTTGTACCGACGAAAGGCATGATTTAACGACAATTTTTTTTACAGACTCCCAGAAAATCGTAAAACATGCACAGCAGCAGAAATCTTGATAAGTGGGTTAGTGGGTGGGTGTGGGGGTTAGCCCGGTGAACGCATTGTGTTTTTTTCATTTTTCTCCTTTTCCTTGTCCTCCTTTTACTTTTTCTTCTCTTTTCTCCTTTCCCCTTCCCTGTTTACCTTCCTGATGTTTTCGCTCAATTTTTTGTCAGGGGGCCCTCTACCCCCTGACCCCCTCTGGCTATGCCACTGCGTAGCTATTGTTTTCTGTGCTAAAACCATTTTCCTTAAAACTAGGATCATAAAACTATAATTTCTTAATCACACATTAAAGTAGGCATGCAATAAATTTAGAAGTTTCACTCAGAGAAATAAGTCTTATAATTTCACAACTTTATTCCAGGTAACCATTTTGTATGTCTTATGCTGACCACACACGTGACAAACTTACCAACGTGGTACGTCATACAGGGTGTCCCAGAATGATTTATACCATGTTTTGAAAATTAATAAAAATATTAAAAAAACCATTGCAGTCAAAGTCTAATGCCTGCTATATCATTTATACTTTATCTGTTAATTTCATCAAAATACCTTTATCCGTTCCAATATGGCATGACATTATTGAAAACGGGTGAAAACTGTTTTCACTTTCAGCGTATTTGAATTGATAAGTCTCACACCAACTGAAAAACTGCCGCTTAAGAAAGTATTGTGAGATAGGCTTTTACGACGGGTATTCATAATATAAGTTAAAAGTTTAACGGGTTCGCCGTCGGACAAGTTTTAATCTGTCAAGCTTTCGTCAGGATTAGCTCTGACTTCTTCAGGACCAAATTATTATAATATAAAACAAAACATAGAGATTGCCACTTCTCTTGTTATTATCATTTGGGCTGCCCCTAGCCCGATGATTTGAGAGTAGGTGCCCTTTCCTACTTGTGAAAGAATTGGTGGCTCTGAAAAGAGCCGTTCAGATGGATTGCCGCTTCCACTGAACACGGAGGTTGCCACTGGCCTAATATATATAAATTTGGTTCTAATAGAACCTCCAAAGAACTGCCCCTTGACCAATGGAAATAACGTAGAGACTGCCCCTTGTCTACTACAGACTACAAAAGTATAATGCACAGTACTGCGGTCACTGATCTGTAAAGATCGTTTTACTTAAGAAAGTATGATATAAATCACTCAAGCAGAACAATTTCCTCACACCATTCAAATACTGCTTCACAAAACATCACCAGCATCTGTTGATATCTATTAAACTTGAAGTGGAAATGAATGAGGACACAGGAAATTACCTGCATAACCATTAAAATCAAGCTTTGTGTCGAACATGATCATGGTCAAACTCTTTTACAAAAGAGTCCATATTTTTGGTCAGAAACGTCCGATTTTTAAAATTCAAAATTCTTAAGAAAGCTAAATATATGTACATTTTAGATTCATAAGCATGTTGACCAATAACAATGGTGTTAATAGCGGGGTTAATAGCTAAATAAATGCATCGTTCCCGGTTGTATAAATCATTCTGGGACACTCTGTACACGATAGCAACCAAAAGTCTTAAGCCACCTCTTTATGGTGTCAAAATCATCCCAGATATTAAATTTGAACTGTGATATTTCACTATGTGTTGCTGAATATCTTATCATTAATAAATTCATATTTCCTGCAACATCTGCTCATTCTGTTCCTTGAAATTGAAGAAAATATGTGCCTTCGTTGAATCCTCCATACAAATTTCCCATTGAAAATAGCTCATGAATAATTAATCAAGCTCATTATATATCGCCAAGACGCCAATGCAATCCAATGGTAGGCAGTGTGTCAATGTTGAATTCCTTTTAAAATAACCCTCCCATTTGTTTGTTAATGGATTCACTCATGTGATACTGTGACAACAAATCCTAGAGCGCTATATAATTCACCCTACTAAAACGCATTAGGTTTGTCATGTGACATCTCTGATGAGTTATAGAGATAATCTCAGGGATGATTTTATGTATTTATAAGTGAAGGGATATTTTGGTCCCGGATTTTGGTACCAAAGTCCATGTTTATATCACATTCCTATTTCCTAACCAAAGTTAGGGAATATTAAAAATCACTTTGTCTCAAAATATCACATAATACAAATTTTCAAGTTACGGATATTTAAAATTTTAATTTTGTTAACAACTCAATGGGGTAAATTAAATACCTTAAAATGTAATTAAACGCATTGGCCCGTATTCTCGTACGTAGTTAAACACGGTTTTAAGCTAAACACACGTCTAACTTTGACATTAGACACAGCGTTTAACTAAACGCGATTCTCGTACATTTGTTTTACTTAAACACGCGTCTAACTCACTGAAAAGTGTCTAACTTTAAACAAGGGTATGGGGGTAGTTTAAGGCACGTTTAACTAAACAAATACACGAACTGTATGCCTTGAATGATTACTCAACCGTGCCCGCTGTAAGCTGCCGAGCATATTGTGTAGTATTAAAAATACACGTGCGTTTGAGGTATTCAGTCGATATCTATTGTAACCTATTAGGGCCACAACAACAATAAATACCTGTATACATACTATACAGTAACGCACAACGGCCCTGGGAACGAGATTCGCCGAGTTTAAAACCGTGTTTAGTTAAACACGCTGTTTAAAAGATAAACTCGCGTTTTAGTTAAACACGCGTTTAGTTAGACACGATTTTAAGCTAAAACCGTGTTTAGTACGAGAATACGGCCCTTTATTTTCATAATTTTGAGTCTATATCAAAGATCAAAAATAAGACTTTTTATGAATTTGACTTATTATGACCAGTTGTTTTGTGGGTGTTTTTTTGGGGGGGGGGGGGGCATCATGCCTGTGATTGGGGGGGGGGGGGAGATAACTGACTACTTTTTGTTAAAGGTGTATGTTCTGATCACTTTTTTGCCTATGATTTTTTTTCTTCACATTTTGATATTTTGATATAGAATCCCTATATTTTTCTCAATATGTCTGTAAAATCTTAGGGGCCAGAAATGTTCCATTTATAAACTATAGGCTAAAATGTGGTGAATTACTGCCAAGGGTGATTAACAACTCGCCAGATTGTGTACTTCTCAATGGGCAAATGTCTTGTGACCTTGTGCTTCTAAAATAAGAACCATTGGTCTTATGCGACTCAAACTTTGGAATACGACAATTTTAAGGATGACCTTTCATGTAAAATAGAAAACATCAAGTTGAAAATCACACCAGCAATCAGAATATCTACCTGTAATATATATGGAGTTTTCAGTTTGTCATTTCATTTGGATGGGGGCGGGGGGCATCAGGGGGCAAGCCTTTTTTCTCTTAAAATCAAATTATATACGCATTGTGCCTCATTTATTCATGTTGGGTCACAAATTATAAATATATCAGAAAGACAAATGTTGACAAAAAAGATGGGACTTAAAAGTGGACAACATGTTTATACAGGGCGAGTCAATAAACTGTTATCTTGTTTTCAAAACCATGAATTTCAGATTTTGTATACCTTTTAAGAATGGCAGGCAGTTTTCTTGGTAACATTGTGGGGGAAAATGAGGTCAATCACACTTACCTTGTGTCTTGGGTGAACTTTGTACTGTGGTACCCAATTAAGGTGGGAGGGGGGGGGGGGCTCAAGGAAGTTTTTGACTTGATATTTTGAATTTTGTGAGTGCTGTAATTATTGAACTATTAATCAAATGCATATAAAATATAAAATGCATATAAAATGCACATTATTGGAAAGGAAATGGCTCAGAGAATCCAAATTTTGCATCAATTTTGACCAAAAATGTTGACCCCAAAAAGTTCAATTACGCTAACAAAAATAATGTTGAGTAAAAAATGCCCAAATTGCTGATGTAAAGACACTCACTTAGGGACAATTTTTTTTTAAAACCTAATCTAATATCTTTTGAAATTTTGACTAATGAGCGCCAAAAAAGTGGGTGTTTTTTCCATTTTTTTCTCACTTTTTTGTCAGTATTAATTTCATGGTCACATTATGGTTTTGAAAACAAGATGACTTCTTTCGGCTATTGCAGGTCTTTTTTACTCACCCTGTACATATAAGTTTCTGAATTCAGAATGAACCTTGCACAAATATATTTCATGTGATACGCGGATACCCTATAAGGCGGGCAATGTCGTGTTTGCTGCCCCGTTAACGGATTAAACGTATACATTTCACAGCATATTCTGTATGCGTTTACATGTAACAGAGCAGAGAACATGATAATGCCTAAAGGTGACGATGCCGGGGGTTTTATGACGAAAAATAGATAAAAACTGATTTTCTCGAAAAAGTAGGTCTTAAGAACTGGTTTGTTTTTCAAATTTGATAAGTAAAAACGCAAATTTTCGATTTGGGTTTTAGAATGCAAATTTGTCACAAAATTGGAGCTTTGGAATGACAATTTTTCACGATTTTTGAATTTTCAATAAAATGGGGGTCTTAAGGCACACACGTGGGGGAGGGGGTCTTAATTGCTAGCAGAGAGTGAAAAGGGGGTCTTCAGGACAGCACATACCTATACCCATTCCAATGTCAGTGCCCCCGGGTGCTGACCCCTCGAGGTCTTACTGACCCTTAATTTGTGAACTTTAATAGAAGCATGATATCCACCTTTGAATAAAAGTATCCCCCCTCTTGAGATATTTGACATGCTAGAGTTGGGTTTCCTTCTTCAATAGACTGCACTGAGTAAGTTCAATCAATGTACGACCTTTTGGTACATCATAATTCATCGTTAGTTGAGGACAGTTCCATTGAATGTCAAAGCTGTTTCAAGGACATTTTTGCCCGCTTCAGCTTGGTCCCCACCTTCAAGAAACTCTGGGGTAAGTTCACGTATCGTAAGAGCAATCCTCCTTGCTTCGATGGCATCCCTTGGTATAGCATGTTCCCAATCATACCTTGCTTCCCCATATAAAACTATCAAGGCCTTCCTGGGCATCGGTATCCTGATCTCTATAGTTCTCGAGTTATCACTCTGTTGGGATTCACTGTCAGTCACTGGCCCATTTTGGCTGGTTTCCCTTACAGGGGTCATGGCAAGATAAGTATCTGAGAGAAGGTTGATGGTGACTAGTCTCTCACCCCATAACCAAGTATCATCTATGTGTGGGTCAATGGATGAGCCTCTATCAGGTATATACTCTAAATGACATTGCTCAACAGGTTTGAAGTCAGATAGGACTGGGACAGAGGCTAGCTTAGCTACGATGGATCGGCTGAATGATGGAAGACCTGTGAATCCACTGCACTTGAGTTTGCGTCTCTTGAAATTCACCCGCGGACCATAATCCTGTACGTGAGAGATCAAATAGGCCAAAATGATGCAGTTGTTAACAATTATAATTTAGAGATGGTTGAACAATTTTATAGTTGGGACCCTAACCCTAACCCAAGATCTATGACATGCAAGATTGCAGCGTGCTCATCATATAACATGTCCCATGCTCATTATATTATGCCTAGGCCTAAAAAAAAAAAAAGAGTTTCATTGGCGTAACATGACCAAAACAAATAGGGTAGGTCGGTCGGGATTTTTTTTATTTTATTTTATTTTTTTAAATTTTCAAATCACCTACTTTTGAACACTTGAAAGACAGCAGTACACACAAATCATAGCTCTAGCGTATTTAATTGCCGGGCAAAAATGTATCGTTGTGTTCAACAAATATCATTTTGATGGGGACTTAAAATAGCCGAAATTGAAAGCAAACAGTCAAAAACTTTAATACTTTGTTCAATTTTTATAAATATATATATATATATATTTATTTTTTTCCCCCTCAAAATAATAAAAAATATTCAGGGTCGGCGATGTATTTAGGGTCGGTCGGTTTACGCCAATCAAACCTTTTTTTTTTTAGGCCTTACTCACAACGAAGGTAAAGTATGTTTTGGCACAGTTGTGACATTCAACAGATTCACTATTTTACCAAAGACAACTGCAATGGCAGCTGCATGCCATGTTTTTCTATAGTGAGCAGATTGCATTTATTTATTTAGAAATAGATAAAAATGAAAAAAAGAAACAATGAGTATAGGGCAACGGAAAAAATCCCACCATATTCTACGGGACGATCAACTTTTTTCTTTAAATTTGCAACCATTTTTGAGGGTTTTTTTTTAAACATTTGATTCCAAAAAAAAAGTTTTTGAATTTGTTTTTTAACATGTAGATGTCAATTAAAATTTCACTTCAGCCAATAAACTCCAAAAAGATGCATCCAGTTATTATACATGATTTAGAAAACTGTGTGGAACTTCCAATTCAATTTAAAAAAATGTATATATTGATGTGTAAAGAAATACATGCCATGTTGTCAGTTGTGTTACTTACTTGTTTAAATCTTCCAGATTGAGATGGTTTCCATGGCGACTCATCAATAGCTGCAACAATAGAGTGCTCCTCCTCATCTGATATGAATCCAGGCAGGATAAATACACCAGGAAACTCTACAGCAGTCCCAGAATGCATCTGTGGGCATGACCCAGAAAATTCTACAGCTTTCCCAGAATGCATCTCTGCACATGACCCTTCAGTCTCTGCTTCGTCTTGCTGAATACCATTGCCATAACTTCCGCCATTCTCATCTAGGTGAGATGGCAAGGAAGGCCAAGCCTTGTTGCAGATTATGCAGTAAACATACACATCACAGTCAACATGCTGTAAATATAAGCAAACAGAATTTATAACAAAAGATCAGTCCATCAAACTAGGGGCCGGAAAAATAATGCAATCTCATTTTTCCCCTACCCTTATAACAATATAGGGGCCAGAAAAATGTCATCTTGTATTTTCCTACTTCTATATATCATAAAATGGCCCGGATTGGCTAAAAGTGGTAGTTGATTTCCCGTGTTAAATGGAGGGTCATGCACTGTGTGGAGCAGATGTCCGCTAGTTGTTCATATGGGTAATTGTAACATATGGTGTTCTGCTATCTTCAGTAGATAGCAACCACTGATGGTAATTGTAATATATGGTGTATTGCTATCTTCAGTAGATCGCAACCACTGATGGTAATTGTAACATATGGTGTTCTGCTATCTTCAGTAGATAGCAACCACTGATGGTAATTGTAATATATGGTGCATTGCTTTCTTCAGATTGCTATCTTCAGTAGATAGCAACCACTGATGGTAATTGTAACATATGGTGTTCTGCTATCTTCAGTAGATCGCAACCACTGATGGTAATTGTAACATATGGTGTTCTGCTATCTTCAGTAGATAGCAACCACTGATGGTAATTGTAATATATGGTGCATTGCTTTCTTCAGATTGCTATCTTCAGTAGATAGCAACCATTATATAACCCATGAAAATATTCTAGACATCTGATTGGTGGATAATACATTACACAACACAAAATATTTTGGCCTATTTCATGCTTGACGTCATTCCCGGTCATTTTGTGTCTTTCAAAAAGTACTATTGACCGGGCGGTCAATAGTACTTTTTGAATAGACCAAAAATGCCCTCCCTCGTAGGCTCGTGCGATCCCGGCATGGAGCATCTTGAGAGACCCTGTATAAAACCTGAATGTGATCGTCATTCTACTACATAAAGTTTTCTCTAATTTCTACAAATCTAGAAGGCCCTACTCAGTATAAACAATAAATTGATTCCACCACCATCTGCGTGTACGGACTCCGCTCAGTGCACAGCAAAAGAGGAATCGCTTCAAAATAAGTAAACAAGTCGTCTGCATTGCATTATTATTATTTTGCACAGATCTTTTATCGGCTGAATTAACATTTCATTGAATCTTAATCATGAATATTTGTTGTCAATTCTCTAGTGAGGTTGAGGGCATTCTGCAACGAGGTCTAGACCTCTATCGATGAGATGAGTTCAGCATCAGTGTAATTATTCCTCGGCGACTTGCTCGGAGTAAACTAACTTTAAAAAGTAAGCTTATTTTTGATTTTGTCGAGAATCGACTAGCATATTCACTAAGAAAGATGTGTTCAAGTGTGAATATTTTCATGCGTTATATAAAACAAATATGGACTGCTCTTTATTCGTGAAATGGGGTGAAATATTGTCCCTCGGTGATCTGGAGACCGTAAGCCTACTATTTTCCCTCAGCCTCCGGCTTCGGGAAAATAGTAGGCTTACGGTCTCCAGATCACCTCGGGGCAATATTTCACCCCATTTCCCTCATGAACAGTCCATATTTGTATACTGATGGTAATTGTAACATATGGTGTTCTGCTATCTTCAGTAGATAGCAACCACTGATGGTAATTGTAATATATGGTGCATTGCTTTCTTCAGTAGATCGCAACCACTGATGGTAATTGTAATATATGGTGTAATACTATCTTTAGTAGATCGCAACCACTGAATGGTAATTGTAATGTATGGTGTAATGCTATCTTCAGTAACTAGCAACCACTGAATGATAATTGTAATATATGGTGTAATGCTATCTTCCGTAGATATCAACCACTGAGCAGTAATGCCATCTTCAGTAGATAGCAACCACTGAATGATAATTGTAATGTATGGTGTATTGCTATCTTCAGTAGATTGTACATAAAAAAATATAATGTACATATACATACATTGAAGAAAGTGAGTGTTAAATTTAAACGCAATTGTGCGGTCGATTTGAAACATGTTTAAATTGAAATTTAAAACCCGAAAAACGGATGAAAAAAAGATGCCTGGTATGGTATTCAAAGAAAGTGTTACAAAGTCTTCAATACTACTGTTTTGCCCCTGAGACACTTTGCTATTAAAAAGATTTAAAGGGCTAATAAAAGGGAGATTTTGAATAAAACAATCCAAAAACAATTTTAACCTTGTTTTTATAGACAATTTACCTTTCAATGTAATGATTTCTGCAAAAAAGGTCAATACAAATGAAAATACAAGACATTTTTATGTACATGATGAATGCCAAATGTTGCCAGTTATTGCTTTCCACTAAACTTGTTTTTTTTACCACCAATATAGAATCGCTAATTCTATCTGGGAGTCCACCACTTGATGTACATAAAAAATAAATTGACAAAATAATGAGCAATTGTGAATTTGCACCTCTTCATCCAGCACCCCTGTAAATAGAAGATATCGTGTTCCTGCTCGCACTCTTTGCACCTTACAGTACAACTTTACTTTCAACTTTTCAACATGAGATAGATAGATAGCATATTTAGCACCCACCAGTACACCTTGTAATTTTGAAATCAGACGATGCCGGACATAGTCTCGTTGGCAAATATTAAATTATGTGAACGAGGTTACGTGATCAAGCGAATGTGACAAATGGTTAACAATGGATTAAATTCATAAAATTAAACTGGAGTTGATTATTCAACTCCAGCTGTTCTAGGGGTCATATAATCTAAAACCCATTTTTACATTTAAACCGCCACAGAGATTCAAAATTTACGCCATTCGTGTCCACCGTCTTCTGCTGAATTCAGCTAATTAATGGGCAATGTCTCTCTAGAGTAGACTTCCCGTAACTGATGTGCGCATGCTCAGTCAAAAGGTACGGTAAGTAAGTACAAAATATATACAACTTTAAACAAGGTTCATGTTTATTCTGTGCGGGACGTCTAGCAAGATATAGCCGGTGAACGTGATCAGATGATGCATGAAGCTATCATATGTAGATATAATATAGATATAATATCTACATCTAGATGTAGAATAGTCCAATTAATAATTGAACGAACAACACACACGCAGTTACAAAGATTATAATTAGATGATCGCCCGAAATGATCACGCTTTATGGTTGCATGCGCGCTACGCGCAATGTACGCAATACGCTGCCTCAATATGTTCGTTCAATTATGGATCATATCCGACTCATAGTAGACCATGTATGTATTATTACTATAATACAGATGTATGCATGCTAGAGTGATGGATGGTCTTTTTGATTGTAATAAGCTTATTTTTTATTACATTCCGTGCAGGTGTCCGAATTGTCCAGCCCTGGCAAATTTGCCAGTGCGCTGGCAAATATGCCCGCTAAGTGGGCATATTTGCCAGTATTTACAGTTAATCCAAAAGTAGCGCTTCCACACAAAAAATGGCATATTCTACCCTTCATATATCAATTGTTTAACTCAATACCTAAATATTTTGTGTCGCTTCAAAAAAATTCTTGGTTGCGTTTTGCCAGAAAAATGATGAAATTTCAGTCATTTTTGGCAAAAACTAAATTTTTGAAATTTCATTTTCAAGCTTTCATTGAAAGTGCACTATTACATTAATAAACAGGGAATCCTCTACTCTTAGGCCGAAAAAAAAAATGAGTTGACTTGCTCTTTTCGACCGACCGACCCACATTTTTGGGAATCTAGGGTCGCTATTTTTATTTTATTTTTTTTAAATGAAAGAAGCACATTATAACAATAAGGAAAATGAAAAAGTGCTTTTGAGTAGTATCTGCTCGTTTAAAAATCAAATCAAATAAAAAATAAATCAAAAAAAATAAATCTTTAAACATGTTTTTTTGTACAGTAGTATGTATCCCTGTTTTAAATTTTTCAAAATTAAAAAAAAAAAATATTCAGACCGTCCGACCCAGTCAACTTTTATTGGCCTTATTGTGTACTTATTGGTGTACACACACAAATCCCCTCCCCCACCACCCCACCACAAACCCTCCCAACCCCATGCACAAACCCACTCAACCCCAACCACAAGCCTACTCCACCTTCCCACAATGCCCCCTCCACATCTTAACCACCCCAACAACCTCCCCTCCCCACCACCCCATGCCACCACAACCCCTTTACCATCACAATCCCCACCACAAACTCCCTCGCCTTCCCATCCCCACCCTAAACCCCCTCCCCTTCCCAACCACACCACAAACCCCTCACCTACCACAAAACCCCTCCCCCATCACAAAACTCCCCCACCCCACCACAAACACCCTACCCCTAGGCCAACCCTTCCCACCCCATGCATCCACGCCACCATCCCCACCACAAACCCTCTCCCGCTGCCCATCACTACAAAAACATTTTTACAATTTTTTAGACATAGCTTTTGCTTGATGCTGAATGGATGTTTCTGACACACCCCTTGTATTTCATTGGCCACAAGTACTCATTTAGGCTAGTGGATCAACCCAGATATAGTGCTGGGAGATATCAAGCCTCTCTTGTCTCAAACCAAAAATCACAAAATGTTCTTCATCTCTTAAAGGGGCGTGTACATCTCAAGTGTTTGTCCTGGACAAAAATCACATGACTCCCTACGTATCTGAGTCTCCGTGTTTCCATGTAATAATACCCATGGTGCAATAGATTTGCCGCGCCGAATTCCAATCGAAAAAACGTAATGGCCAACATTTTATGTACGAACGAAATACTAAGGTGTCTAGAATCGTTTCGAAAAGTAGTGTTATGCATTATAATGAAATCAGAATTACAATCTCCTTCAGCATATAATCAACTTTTGGGCGATAATCCTATGTTAAAAACGCACAACAATCGAAATATAAAGCATTTTAGCCCGCATTTTTGCCCCGATTCATGTGATATTCGTATTTTGAACTTTATGTATTTTATTTTCTAAATATCTCTGAGTAGTCTTCATTAACTCAGTCGGCAAAGCGCCGGCTTCATAATCATGAGGTCAGTGGTTCGAATCCTAGGATTGTTATACTTTTTTCTGTTTGTTATTTACACTTTATTTTTAGAAATTGACAGGATTGCATATCGTTCGCAATATTTATTGAATGTTGAATGATATTTTTTTCTTCTTTTGCAATTTCACTGCGATAAAGAATACCCTATAAATATATTGTGTTGACTATTCCGTTCAATTGAACTATGGAGACCCTAGCTAGTCTATCAATGAACATGATTTGCAAAGGCCAATTGTTATGTAAATAAGAAGCCAATCGGATAATATGTCCTTGAATCGATTTTCTTATTTCCTATACGACCGATATTTGTATTTGCTGATTTGCTCCAAACTTTAAAAAAAAGAGAGTGGTACCTTCAAAAATACGTTACGCGGTTCACGGCTTTCACGGCCTGGTGTGAGCGAGCGACTGTATTTTGGCGTGGATTTGATACCGTGCTCAGTGGCGAACCCAGGGGTCCAGGGGCCGGTGCCCCCCCTGAAATATCCCCGTCGGGTAAACTTGAGCTTCCGTCGGTACAGTCAGATGCCAACGTTGAGTGAGTCTATTGTATACGAAGAGAATTTATTTTTCCCTTGAAAAGCGGATGTCGATATCGTGCAATTCAATTTATGCCAAAATGTCAGCCTTATACAATGACAACATTAAGGCATTTAAATGTGGTTCAACGTCATGTGACTAGGGGGATATTTCCCGTGGCGCTGACCCCTGTCTCATTAAAAGCTTTAAATTAATAACCTTCCACGATCATCAATTTATTGCTCTTTACATTGAATCCAAACCTAGCTTGCAGCGACACCGTTTTCACATTTAAAATACAATTTAGAAACTGGGTTCAATTTGGCTACATTTCGTCGAATACTCAATAGTTCACCACTAGTTCATTATTATAGAGAACACATAGACACGTCAGTAAGTAGTTATGGCCGAGCGGTTACGAATATGGACTAGTAATCTTATAGATTCTCCCCTCCTCGGTTCGAATCCTGCTGAATACCTTTTTTTAGAAAAAACGATTTAGTCTCTGTGTGTTTGGAAAATGGCGTATATTTTTACCATAGGTGAATAAAAGTCGTGGCCCTGACCCCTGTCCAAAAATGTATTACAAATAAATATATTTTTGATCAAGTTTAATACGTTAGGAACATTTCTTGTGCATAAAGTTTTTGCTATGACGTCTAAAAATCATCAAAAATACGATGTTTACGATCGCATTGAAAATGCATCTTTATCGACTCAAAGATAGTAACAAATATTGTGTTTTTTATTAAATCGGAAATGACATCTTACATAAATAGGACTTCCCCTTCAAAATGAGCCTAAGATGATCAAAAATTGATGGAGGCAATCCTTCACAATCGCGAGTTGTAAATGATCCGATTTTTATTTTTATTTTTTTTGAAATCTCACTTCACTGGCGGCCGGGGCGAACATAGACGGTATTTTCATGCCTTGACTTCTGACTGGGTAGATTTGCGATTTCTACCAGCCGATTTTTTCAGCTATTGTTGACAATGCCATCGCTACCCCCACTTTTCAATATTTCAGCTACTGACGAGAAGAAGAAAATTGGGTCATTTTTGCGATTTTTTTGTCGGTACATCATGACTTTCGTAACTATACCCCCCCCCCCCAGTTTCCAAAAGCTGGGTACGCCACTGACTGAGTGCTGAACTCATCATGTTCATTGCTGCTGCGAGCATCTTACTATAAATCTGTGTGGGGGTGTGTGTGTTTGTTATCCTTATGTCTCCGTTAGTTTTGATCAAAGTGGCGCATAATTTGCATGCAATATCGAGGAAATAACGGTGTGTTAAAGTTTATTCCAGTGAAATTGGTTAACAATTTGCTCCAAAAACAGCAAATCACCTCTCAGATTTGGCTCATAAATGCCACTAGAATTGAACAACATTGTGCGTTGCGCGTACTGCCGCGTAATTATACCGTGGTATCGCGTTGCGTGTCGCGTTTGCGCAAATGCTAACTGCTAGCTTCACTGTCTATAATCACTGTCATAATGGTATAATGATATATTACTAAATTCAAGCTATTTCACACGAGCATGTTTCGTCGTTGTTCGCGGAGCTGCGTCCAGATGCCTGAAATGTGCTAACTAACGTGCGTGACGATATCACGATTGACGCGCGGTCATTTTTTGAATGTGCCCGGTACGCACCTCTGGGTTTACGCACATACGAATGCACACAAGTTCGCACGCATATAATGGAGTTGACCATAGCATTATGACACTGACTATACGCTACTTGTACGCAATCCTATTTCAAAATAAAAGCAAGGCTCTCCCCTAGTATCAGCGGGCCCAACCGATATTTTAAACCAGCTAATATGCATAAAAATAATACAATTTATTAATATGCACCGAACGCATTGTCAGCTATAACTTGAATTTCATTTAATTCAAATTGGTCATTTCAAACGGGAGATATGTGCACTTTTCCAAGGTACCTCTATGAATGCAAAAGTTTAACTCACGCATTTTGAAATGTCAATCAATGGCGTGTTGGTATTCACAATGCCTACAATGGACAATGGGGTATATTTGGAACACTTTCATGTATAAATTCAAGTATAAAGAAGTAGCTAGTGTACCCATATATGCAATGAAGACATTGGTTAATTTTTAACAAAAGTATTTGTCGTGATTTTCTAAAAACGGGACCTGAATATTTTGACTCACCCTGTATACAAACCAACATCAGATTTGTATTTAGAGAATAAAATATAGTTCTAATACTATATACGATGGTCTTATAATGTAAAGGCTGTACCATGGAGTCGTATATAGCAAAACAGCTAAGAACTAATGTTTGATTCTCATTCATATTTAGATTATTGGTTATTTTGGTCTTTAATCAGTTTGTTAGATTTATTTTAACAACAAAAATAATAATCAAACAACATTATTATATATGAGGTTCAAAAAATTTCGCACGGTCAAAAAAAATCGCACAGTACATGTACTATTTTGCCTATTTGGGCTGAATATACCAATATATAACCGCCCGCCATCTCGGTCTTTTATCATTATTTTCCGATTTTTCATTTTTTTCCTCCTTTTTTTTATTTTTAGAGGGGCTGGGGGCGGGGGCACAAATGGTTTTTTTCTGTCGGGGGGGGGGGGGGGGGGGCATTTCCCCCCCCCCCCCTGAGCTACGCCACTGGCGTCATCGCGTTAGCGTCCCCTACACAAAGTCGCCGCCGTATGCGTTGTGGGTATAAGGCAGCGATGACAGGTGCGGGTGTGCTAAATAACGCGATTAATTTGAAGCAGGATGTTGGAAAACAGCTGGATTCGCCGATTTTATAAAGGGGGAAATTTGTTGTTGTTTGTTTAAAATAAATCTAACAAACTGCGTTATTTTATGATAAAAGATCAAAATAACTAATAACTAATAAACTTGAAATATTAGAATGAGAATAAAACATAGTTCTTAGCTGTTTTGCTATAGACGATGGTCTATGTATAGGCTGTACCATATTTGTGTCGTCGTGTATTGACGCCTGCGGCGACCATACACGACTCCAAATATGGTACAGCCTATACACTATAAGACCATCGTCTATAGCAAAACAGCTAAGAACTATGTTTTATTCTCTAAACGTACAACAACTTTCCCCCTTTATAAAATCGGCGAACCCATCGAGCTGTTTACCAACTTCTTGCTTCGAATTAATTGCGTTCTTTAGCACACGCGCATATGGCAACGCTGGGTTACACGCACAACGCATACGCCGGCGACTTTGTGTAGGGGGCGCTAACGCAATGATCATGCGCACTGAATGTATCATTATTCAAACGAATCAAGCCCCGCCCTAAATGTCTCATAATATAAACTGCTCACAAAAAGTATCGAAACACTTAGAAATGATCCAATATATAGCGGCTCGAAAGGGTATGCATTAATCGAAGCAAATAACCAAGTGTATAATATTGTTCTGCGTATTTTGACACCTCGATCGATGAGATACGATGTTGCGGAGCGGAGTTATTGTCATTTCGATGGTCATGGGTCCAGTTTCAAAAGTGACAATCATCCTATAGAAAGGGGTTTGCATTACTGTTTGGAATGATCAAATTCGTGATTTTCAATAGGGATGAGTGTCACTTTGGAAAGTGGACCCACGATCATTGAAATGACAATAACTCCGCCCCGCAACATCGTATCTCAACGATCGAGGTGTCAAAATACGCAGAACAAAATTATGCACTAGGTTATTTGCTTCGATTAATGCATACCCTTTCGAGCCGTTATGTATTGGATCTTTTCTAAGTGTTTCGATACTTTTTGTGAGCAGTTTATATTGCGTATCGGATGAAAATCAGCAATAAAACACCAATCACAGTCCAGTGACATCCAAAACCACACCCACTGTAAACATGGTAAAGAATCTACAATATTGCAATGAAATCAAAGTAAAACAAAGTACACCCTAACACATAAAGAAGTTCGTCACACTTAAGTGATGTGTGACGATCCATTTTTACTCTTCAAATTAAAGGATGTTAATGATTTGAACAACCATAACGAACAACAGTTTATAATAGACGGGAACAATAGCAGACAAGGCATTGAGAGACTATTTATGTTTCTTTCAAACAAGTTTAAAACTTTCCACGCGGCTATTTTAGTTTTACCACACAAAACAGATGTTTCAAAAGCCTTTCCAAAATTTCAAGTAATCTCAAGAATTAGTGAATCAATACAAGGTATATTTGTACTTATTTTAATGTATTTCTTGTGGTGATTCCAAATATGGTGATGGAAATTCAATAATTTTGACATTTTTGAAACATTTTGTTCGGTTCATAGACGCCTGCCGCGTGGAAAGTGTTAACACACACACCCCACCCTTTTGTACTTTGCCAAAGAGGTGAAATAATTCCGATATTCGTGATCGTAACATTTTAATGAAATGGGTATGTCAAAGATGATGAAAAAACCTGGACCTGAATCTCATTGATTTTAATGATGGGCATCGATGGGTATCAATACAAGGTATATTTGTACTTATTTTAATGTATTTCTTGTGGTGATTCCAAATATGGTGATGGAAATTCAATAATTTTGACATTTTTGAAACATTTTGTTCGGTTCATAGACGCCTGCCGCGTGGAAAGTGTTAACACACACACCCCACCCTTTTGTACTTTGCCAAAGAGGTGAAATAATTCCGATATTCGTGATCGTAACATTTTAATGAAATGGGTATGTCAAAGATGATGAAAAAACCTGGACCTGAATCTCATTGATTTTAATGATGGGCATCGATGGGTAGGCGCAGCCTACTATATCATTTTGGGACAGCCTGTATATGAATAAATGCACCAAATTGGAAATTGGACAATTTGCGCATTTGACATTGAAATGTTCTCTGAATACGTGTCATTTATTTAGTGTTAGCATACAACTGAAGATTTTGAACACTTTGGAGTACGTCTCATGTATTTAATGTTAGCATAAAACTGAAGTTTTGTTGAAAATTTGTTTTTGCAAAAGCCGCATGAATATAAAAAATGAAATCTGAAAAATTATCAGCAAGTGTTTACCATGTTGAATCAATGTGTCTTATTTAAGTTATGCGATCAAACATTTTAGCTCATATGGCCATGGGGCCTCAGATATTTTTTTTAACTTGTTGAATTATTTCACTGAAGTTTAAAAGGGTATCAAAAGAACGTGTTTAGATATATAGATAGATGGATATATTAATGGATATATATATTGGTTCAAACGGTCTTTGTATAATTATATGAACAAAACAATAAACATGATAAATGAGCATTTTTAGATGGTTTCAGCTTATTTTACAACTTATAGAGCCACTTTTTGGCGCATCCGTTACGTCGGTAGCCTCAATTATGTTGAGATTTGACATAAAACTATAGTCGGCATACCCACTTATTTAGTCCAGGCCCGTAAGAAGGGGGGGGGGCGATGGTGGCGATCGCCCCCCCGCCCCCCCTTTGAAAATCTTCCCCGGAAAATTTGTACACAGATGAAAAAATGTCGCGCGCATTTGTCTTCCCAAAATGCAATATTCTTTGCTACAAGCTTGTTTAGAGCCAACAATCCCAACATGTACCTCGATCGTGCACAAAATAGGTGCAAATGCGAAAATTTGCGCGCGCTACACGCGCATAATTGACTCACAAAAATCTTCCGGTGATTTTTTTTTTGAAAACGCCCCCCCCCCCCCCCCTTTGAAAAAAGTGTCTTACGGCCCTGTAGTCTCACAGTAGTGGCACAATACAAATATTGGGTTATGATGTGCTCAGGACTGGGAGTCAAGACGAGAGAGATTTAGGACAGCGGACAGCATTTTATAATTGCGCTCTTGCAGCGATGAGCATGATGAGTTCAGCACGGTATCAAATCTACGCCAAAATACTGTCGCCCATACCAGGCCGCGTAAGCCGTGAACTGCGTAATGTATTTTTGAAGATACAACTCTCTTTTTTGAAGATTGGAGCAAATTACAAATATCTGTGTTGAAGGAACTAAAAAAATCGATTCAAGGATATAAGCCGACTGGCTTCTTATTTACATAACAATTGGTCTTTGCAGACCATGTCCATTATAGACGTGCTAGGGACTCCATAGTTCATATGGTTCAATCAACACAATTATATTTACAGGACATTCTTTATCATAGTGAAATTGCAAATGAAAAAAGTATTATTCAACATTCAATTAATATATAGCGAACGATTATAAGCAATCCTGTTATTAAAAAAAAAAAAGGTGTAATAACAAACAAAAAAAGACATTTACAAGATTCGAACCACTGACCTCATGATTGTGAAGCCAGCGCTCTACCATTTGAGCTAATGAAAACTATGCATAAAACAGTTTTAAAATAAAATTAGATAGAGTTTAAAATACAAATATCACTGAAATCGGAGGGTAAAATGCTTTATATTTCGATTGTTGTGCGTTTTTATCAAAGGTTATCGACCAAAAGTTGATTATATGCTGAAGGAGATTGTAATTCTGATTTCATTATTATGCATTGCACTTCTTTTTGAAACTATTCTAGACACAGTTCGTTCGTACAATAATTTCAACATTACCTTTTGTCGATTAAAATTCGCGGCAAATCTATTGCACCATGGGTATTATTATATGGGAATCCGGAGACTCAGATACGTAGGGAGTCATGTGATTTTTGTCCAGGACAAACACTTGGTACTTGGTACTTGGTTGGATATCCTCCGTAGTACTCCGCAGGGAAGTTTTAACAGGAGGTGGGTGGTCACAGGGGGATTAAGGTTTGGGGATGCTCTGCTTGAAGGAGGTTTTTGAGGGGAGGTTGATGGTGGATTGGGGGAGTTTGTTCCAGTCGGTGATTGTACGCGGAAAGAAGGAGTTGGTAAATGGAGCCAGTCTGGTGTTGTAGAGTTTGAATTGTTGGTCGTGTCCTCTTCGTTCGCGGTCTGTTTTCGGGGCGATGTATGTCTTGGAAATGTCGAGCTGGTCGTGGTGGATCTTGTACAGACAAGTCAGTCTATGTGCTCTTCTGCGGTCTTGTAGGCTGGTCCAGTTAAGGCTGTTTAGCATGTCTGTAACACTAGCTTCATGTGAGTAGTTTTTTGTGGTGAAGCGTGCTGCTCTACGTTGGACTTTTTCCAGCATGTTGACATTTTTGGCGCTGTGTGGGTCCCAAGCTGCTACACCATATTCCAAATGTGGTCGCACTAATGTGTTGTACAGTTTTACCTTGACGTTTGTTGAGGCCTGATGGAAGTTTCTTTGAAGGAAGCCGAGCACTCGGGATGCCTTTGAAATTGCGTGTTGGCTTTGTGCATTCCATTTTAGGTTGTCTTGGATATGGACGCCGAGGTACTGGCAGGTCTTCGTAGTCTTTAGTGTAGTCCCTGTCATAGTGTAGTCGTGTGCGTCTTGGTTTCGTCGATTGGTGACTCTCATAATGTTGCACTTAGCAGCGTTGAATCGCATGCCCCATGTTTCCGTCCATTTGACCAGGTTGTCCAAGTCGGTCTGAAGGTGATTTATATCATTTGGACCATCTATAGCTCTGTAGACTAAGCAGTCGTCAGCAAATAGTCTTATTTTGCTGGAGACAGCTTCACTGATGTCATTAATGAATAGCAGGAATAGATGGGGGCCGAGGACTGTTCCTTGGGGGACTCCGCTGTGAACTTTAGTCCAGCTGGATGGGGATCCATTTATGGTTACTCTCTGCTGTCGTTTGGTTAGGAAGTTCTCGATCCAGCGTTTGGTGGTTCCTCTGACTCCATAATGATCAAGCTTGACGAGGAGTCTTTGATGCGGTACAACGTCGAAAGCTTTTGAGAAGTCTAGAATGGCGAGGTCTGTAGTACTGCAGTCGTCGAGGTTTTTTGCCAGGTCGTGGACAGTAAGGATGAGCTGGGATTCAGTCGATCTGGATTTGCGGAAGGCATGTTGTGCGTCCGAGAGGATGTTTAATTTGTCTAGGTGTCTCATGAGTTGGCTGTCGATGATGTGTTCCAGGAGCTTGCAGCATACACTGGTTAATGAGATTGGACGGTAGTTGGCTGGGTCTGTTTTTGCGCCTTTTTTGTAGATGGGTGAAATATTTGCTTTGCGCCAGTCGTCGGGGAGGTCGCCAGTGTCAATTGACTGTTGAAAAATGAAGCTTAGTATAGGGGCTAGTTCGTGAGAAGCTATCTTGAGGGCGTAGTTTGACACATCGTCTGGTCCTACAGCTTTTGTTGGATCAATGTTGCGAAGTAGCTTTTCGACCCCTTCCGTGGAAACAGTTATGTCTGGCATGCTTTCATGGGGTGGGTGGTTGATTTTTGGCATACTTGAAGGATCCAGGTCCTCTCTGGTGAAAACACTTGAAAACTGCGCACTCAGGGCGGCTGCCTTTTCACTGTCCTTTGTAATGGTATTATTTTTCACCTTTAGCACCGGCACTCCTGTGTTGTCTTTCTTCTTTGATCTGATATATCTCCAAAACTTTTTGGGCTGGTCTGTGTTGATAATGTCAGAGATGTGGTTTCTCTTGCTGCACCTGATAGCCTTGTTGACAAGTTTCTGATAGTCCAGGAAGTGTATCCAGTCAGTATCTCTGCCCCTTATTTTAGCACGTGCGTAGAGTTTCTCTTTCTTTCTGGTCATCTTCTTCAGGCTGTTTGTGAACCATGGTGCACTCCTGTTGCCGCTGTAGGTTTTGTGTGGGACGTGTTTGTCGACAATGTCTTTCAAGGATTTAACAACGAACTTCCAGTTTTCCTCCACAGTTTTTTCCTTTGGGTTGGATTTGTTGAAGTTTTCTGCGAGTTCTTTTGCATGCTCTCTAAATTCATTATCGTCAACGCTCTTCCACATGGGCACTTTCCTGGGAGGTTTCCATCCAATCCTGACTTTGGCATTGAAGACGGCGAGCACTGCGGAGTGGTCACTGACACCAGAGTGTGGTCTCACGGAATGGAGTAGAGATGGGTGGCTTGTAAACAGTAGGTCTAGAGTGTTTTCAGTGCCGTTTGTGTGTCTTCTTGTAGTAAAGGGAACCATCTGGGAAAGTAGGTGCTCGTTTGCAACCTGGAAAAGTTTCTCCTGGAGTGGGTTTACGGCTCTTAGGCAGTTAGGGAGTCTTCACTTGAGATGTACACGCCCCTTTAATTAAACAAGTATCAGAATTAGCTTAATTCAAACAGAAAATGACACTTAAACCTTTCCCCAGCAGATTTTTACTCCGTTGGAACAATTATTTTGTGTTTCAAACATGAAAAATAGCGAATTTATTACGAATTTTGTCTTGGTGGGAGAATTTGGCCACTAAGTCGGTGGGCAAATTTGTCCACCTGCAAGAACTGATTAAGTTTATGATTTAAACAGGAACAGTGCACAGAACAGTATGAATTGAAAAGTAATTATAAATGCTCACATTTGCAACAGCTACGTTCGGTTTGCAAACTAAACAAGAACGAATGCCTTTGCATCCACAATTAGCGTTGTTCTCCATTGATAAACAAGCAGGAAAAGTCTTATCAAAAGTTCACGTGAATTCAATTTGGCAATCACATTGCAATGTTTACAAATTTCACGAAGATTAGTCTCGTATGAATATTATTTTCGATTTAGTACAGTGATCGCCGAAGTTATACGACTGAGACGTGATGATGTCTGCTTGTTACATGTAATAGAATTCAAAGTTGAAACGAGGCTAACTTAACATCTGACCTGGGAGGGCGCTATACCGCAATTCTATAGCGCCCTCGTCGTTCCACTCCTCTTTTGTGCCATCTTGCAGAAGGGGAACCAAACTCAGATTTACGGCCCGATTTCTAAGCTTCAAAAACAACCGTTTAAAATTGCTCTAGTCATATTTGGTAAGTTATGCATATAGCCAATAAATTAAATTAATGGTACAGTGCATATTATGTGGTATAATGTGTGAATTATAGCGAAATATATCCTTAAAAGATCGGCGTTCTTTGCCGGATTTGTGCGTCGACAACCGACAGCGAGGTCAAGACAGGTTTTCTTTTCCAAAACAAGCCCGAGATTTGTCGCCGATTTACCACATGATTTTGCACAATTTATGTCCATTTGACTTCTTTTGATAATTCATATATTGTTCTTATAGCTTCCAGTGCCATCGCAATCAATATTTGTCCATTATTTTGAGTCAAATTCGGGTTTAAATTGTTGGAAGTTTGTTTTCAAAATAAATGAAAAAAATACGGATAGGACACCATCAACGTCAACATTGACTCATTGAGGGCGTCCTAATTTTGATTTTTATGTGATTTTTAAATACAAGCAAGTACTATGCAATTAATAAAAATAAATACCATTCATAAATAATACAAATTGTTATATTTTTTACATTTTACCTTCCTTGGCACATTGTTGTATCGTTTCCAGGATTATTTAATGTGCGAGTATACATTGTCTAGACTTGGTATTCGCAATACTACTATAAGTCTATATTATAATAAATTAAATCAAAACTAATAATTATTTGTTGATCATTTCAAATCATTCCCTCGCGTACATGCAACATCTGTGTGATCCCACGTAGTTCTACTGGAATGCAGTGCGCCGCAAGACAGTGAACCTTGGGATGAACGTGACTCGTGAGCACTCCGATCACAACTCTCTGATCGACAATTATTTGTTTTGATAATATATACTAGTATGATGCGTCGCCAGTGGTTGCTTGGGAGAGGCAAAAATGTGCAGTGCATCATGGTTAAAAGTTGACATCCAAACCAAAATAATATGCAACACAGGAAAACATGTTATTGTGTGTTTTCATGTCAACTCAAAATGTCAATTTTATGAAATGCGAATGCACACCCCAACTATTATAATTTATAGTATGATTAAAATCGAACGAACACCACTTTTTTACGCAGCACAAAGACGATCGCGCCTGAGATGTTCACGCTCATGGTTGTGCACACTTCATGCAATGACAATGTACGCAAAAAGCTGCTTCAATGTGTTCGCTCAATTAAAAAATCCGACCATTAGGCCTATTTCTATAGCTCTCTATCTGAAGGCTATGAAATGAAAGCATCTAAGTGATTAGTCGGCATCGGATACTGTATTTTCATCAATATTTTTCAGAATAAAATTTGTCACACTTTTGCTTCAGATATCATATTAAGTGTCCAAACCAAATAATCTGTATAGCTTGGTAAAATTGCTCAACCTATTTCAATTTCCAAGAAATACTGGCTTGAATTTGGATCGCTCTAAACAATCACAATCAATATTAAGAATCTATTGTTAAGAAATCTCAGTCGTAATTTCACGGCGTAAGATTGAAGTCATGCAAAAACCCAACTTGTAAAATGACGATAGAGGGGGCAAATGCCCAATTGTAGAAAATATATCCATACTCGCCACATATTTTACGATTTTATTCGATAGTTTATTAACCCTATAAACTCTACTACACCATACGACAACTGGGCGGGAAACATGTTTTTATAACCCGGCGTGTAGGTTTTTGCGCTACAAAACGGACCCATGCTATATATTAAACGAGGCGAACATACTCGCCTCGTGTCGACTGACAGACGTGGTGTTGTGGCTAGGATCTGGGCCCGGGTACTGGAGGTCCAAGGTTCAAATCCCGGGGTGTCGGGGTGACCTTTCTGGTGAATTTTGGGGGTGGGAAAAGAAATCTGTTGCCATGTGGTGAAATAGAGTTAGGGTTATACAGCAGTCACTTGTAATGACCCACCTATCACCCCCGGGGAAGGTGCGTCATTGTTGCGTCAATGTGCGTCATTTTCCATCAAAATAGTGACACAGGGTACAGTCATTTACTCATGATGTGCGTCAATTTCCATCAAAATAGTGACACAGGGTACAGTCATTTACTCATGATGTGCGTCACACCGTACCCCGTGGGGTCCGTCATTGTCAGTCACTTTACCTTGGTGCGTCAATCTGTGTACAGGTCCCAATTGCGATTTTGCTCTTCGGAATTTACAAACTCCCGTAAAAACAGCGTGTCCGAGGAGATGTTTGCCATCTCAATGACAATGTTGGTTCCGATTGACGATATGAGTTGCAACTTGAAATCATCATGGTATCGTTTTTTTTCTTTTTTAATGACAGGAGATACGTCTCAATCTAATAATTAATAATATGGGAAAGCCTTTTTATTCTGATATACTATCCATTTTCATGCGAATTTTACCTCGCAGCTCGGTATATACCGTATTTCTCGACCAAAATGTGGAAGCCATCTTTGTTGACAAAACGCTATAGGCCAGGGGAACTCAACACGTAGAACACTGCACTAGGGATAGAATCTGGATAAATTATGCTAATGAGTACACCAGCAGCCAGCCAGCGTGACCGCTGGGCTGTTTTGGAGCACTGCGCAGCTCATTATGACGTCAGTGTTTTGTGAGCCCGGCCGAACTTTTCACTTTTTGGATTTATGAATGAATTGGGAGGCCGAACGTCTGTCGATGTTTTCCGATGATGACGTCATCAGACCTTGATAATGTTTAGATCAAATGAAAACAGACAAGATGGCGGACTAGTGGGAAAAAGTTCCGTGAAAATCGATGCAGTTTTTCGAAAGTTATGCTACTTTTTGGGTACGTTTTTCCCCCCGCTTTTTGACAAATACTGCAGAATTACGTAGATGAATTGACTTTCAAAAATGACCCTTAGCGCGGATGCCAAACATTTTCAAAATGACCCC
Source organism: Ophiura sarsii (assembly GCA_035610835.1). Classification (NCBI taxonomy): domain Eukaryota; kingdom Metazoa; phylum Echinodermata; class Ophiuroidea; order Amphilepidida; family Ophiuridae; genus Ophiura; species Ophiura sarsii. The sequence continues at coordinate 32,644,517 of CM069451.1, read as the reverse complement.
TTAACAAAGATTTTACACACACAAAACCACCCTTAGCAAGGACAGAGTTTGATATATATAGCTCTATAACTTCGTATTTTACATAGCCAGGACTACAGTTTAAAATATACCCCTTAATAAGGATTGGAAAAGGGGGTTCCACACTGAGTTATCAAACGTCGACCATTAAATTTGTTATCGTCGTCTTAAAAGTAAAACTACCCTTAGCGCGGGTGATCGCGAGTCATGTGAAAATGATACCCTTTGGGAAAATCAGTGATTTTGACACCCTTAGGACGGATCCGCGCGGATCCGTGTTTGGTCTGGAAAAATGACCCATAATCCGCGTTTTCGTTCACGCGGATGCTTACAACATCACGCATCAAGTGATCCCCCCCCCGGGCAAATATTTCCCTAATAATTCCCCGATAATGGAACATGCCACTGAGCTGAGGGGTGTAAAATATATATTCAAGGGGAGGCAAAATAATGTCAGAAATACACACCATAATTCGATGTCAGTGTACTTTCGATTTTAAATATAGCAGGATAATGAAATTTGATCATTATTATTATTATTAAGAATTGTTTTTGCACTCAAATAACCAGTGGGATAAGTAAAAATAATGTTCCTTCCGAACATTTTGATGTTTAACTTTAACACATAAACATAACAGTTTATGTTCACCCCTATGGGGAAAATGGATCGGTACCGTTTTGGAGCCTGTAGAAAGACAGAGCCAGTGGTCAACATGCGGAAGTCATGAAACCTTGCGATAAATTGCAATGTAAACAGATGGAATTACTTCAAAATCAAGTGGATGACAGAAAGTTGACAAATTTTTGATGGGAATTTACAAATTCTAAATGGTTTAGGTAAACTTTAAATGCACTTTATCTGGAAATCAAAGGTTCAAATTTGTTGTTCATGGATTTTAGATCGTTTTGTGTAAAAAATACCCTATTCTGCATGCATTTCTAAAAATCCGAGATCACGGTTTCTTCCGGGACTTAGGAATATGGGCAGTGCAAACGTGAAGCAAATACATGCTCAAATGTTGTATTCCCCGTAAAAACTTCCAATAGTTTGCATTGTCCATGACTGAAATAACAACAAACAAATGTGTTTTTTCTTTTCTTTTAATTCTGATAACCCAGTGCAAAACTATCTACAGGATGTGTATCACAAAGAACAAAATATATGAAAGTGTAACAAAATAAAGTTAGTTATTATCTAAATATTACAAACAACAAAATATATGAAACTTATAAACAAAATAAAGTTACCGGTAGTTATAAAAATAAATATTTATACAAACAAAAAAACATGTATATATGAAAGTATAAACAAAATAAAGTTATTATTATAAATATCACACACAACAAAATGAAAGTATAAAGTTGGCTTATATATGGCTTAAATAAAGTTGGCCACTGAAAAACAGTTTAGATCTATGGTTTACTATTGCCATCTTGAGCAATCGATATTTGTTTTATATACAATGTACCAATACCATTATAATATACCTCATATAAATATTCCTCTCATCTGATTGGTTAAAAGTGGAGTCATTAGCAACTATGCCCTGTAAAAAATTCCAAATACTGCGAAAGCGGCCAACGCGCACATAATGCAGACGATGCGCGGGCGATACTGTTCGTACGCGAAGGATGTGCAATACGAGGTCAAGCAACAGGTGAGTCGTATTTGATGTTTGTGAGTTGCAAAATCAAGGCCTATGCTGTGAAAAGCTTGTAGACCTTGTCAGGTTAGGAGCCCGGATAGAGATCCTTGAGGAAATCTTTTAATCAATCAGATGAGAAGAATATATATCATTCGGTATATAAAACAAATATTGACTGCTTAATAATCGGGGCACAGTTAAAATTATGGGCCCGAGGTGATGTCAAAACCATGAGTGTGCCCGAAGCGAAGCTGAGGGCATATTCATGGTTTTGACACAACCGAGCAGTCAATATTTGTATAATATTCTTTTGAGCTTGGCAATGTTAAAATCTTTTGCCCTGTCAAAATCAACCTGAGCAGTATGTAAACAGGCATATATGTACTTAATTTTAGAATTGATAAGTTGGGGCCAATCCTTGCTTTTTTTACAAGCTACCATATATTTGGTTCCAATGCATTTTCTAATCATATCAGAGACTTGGTGATGAAAATCACCAAATATTTGGAATCACAAATGGGTCAGAAATGTGGTGACATTATTAATTTTTCATCACTGTTTTTGTCAAGAAAAAAACAAACAAACATTGGAATTAATTGAATAACAAAGACTAGTTGCACCAAATATTTGGTAGCTCATAAAAAAGTATGGTCTTGGCCATAATACAGTAACTACGAACTAATATATACTACATGTATAATTGGAGTTTTGTGCAGCAACAAAATGGACTGTGTTGAAGACTACTTATTGAGTCTGTGTTCACAATGCAGCAAAACTACTGAATTTGCATACTTCTCTCATTGAGTGGGTGAATTAGAACTCTGAATGAAGCAGAGGGTGGCTATGTCATTTTATATTGAGTATAAAAGCTGTAACTCGACTGCAGTAAAGGCAATGTAAACAAAACTCAGGAATGTTTGTCTGTCCAGTGGCTATCCATTTATCACATTTTGGCTCTCCTCATCTTTTTAGTTTTGATTCCTGGCTTTTTTTTATTAATTATTAATTCAAGATTTTGACATTTGTTCCCCGGTTTGCCCCCCCCCCCCCCCCCAGTGGGGAGGGGGTACTTTTGTATATGAAGAACTACATGATGCTAACTTTTCTGTGAAAGCTTTGATAGTGGATCACATGGCAACAACCCTAGGTTTTCAAAAAGTGCTTCTAAGCTGAAATATAAGCGTCTAAAAAGTCCAATCTCCTATACTTTTGTACATAATTGACGTTTAAAAACTCGTTCTCCTGCCCTTATCACATGCAGTACATGTTTAATATTCATGTATATGTTGCAAAATATAAAATTATTAATTCAAGATTTTGAAATTTGTTCCCCGGTTTGCCCCCCCCCCCCCCCCCCCCCTTAGTGGGAGGGGGTACTTTTGTATTCGAAGAACTAAATGTGATGGAAACTGTGAACCCAACAGTTGGATGCAGCTACATTTTTTTGTGAAAGCAATAGTGGACCTAGTCCGAGGTGGCTCAGACGAATATTCCAGGACTAAAATTCCATATACGTTGGTAGAGAAACGGACAACGCGTATAGTGGACCACGACCCTATTTCGTTCCTTTTGCCCAGCAATATTAAGAATCCCAGCCCCTCTATATTTAAACTGCACCCTCTCACTAAACCACCCCCCCCCCCTCCAAAAAAAGTAAACAAAAAAAATAATTTAAAAAAATGGAAAACAAAAAACGTCATAGGAAATTGGCTGAGAAACTTGACCGTACATACAATTTTATCATGTTTAAAATTATATTTTAAAACTTGTAGGCCCATGCAGCATCATCCCCATCTGGCTCTGTTCAATACTACCTATAAATTGCAACTGTATCCACTCCTATTTTAGTATGTTTAGTGGCAGAGATATTTCACGGGAATTATTAAACGATCGCCATACTATCACTGAGTTTCGATCTAATTTTCTGTGCATTTGAACCATCAAAAACGAGACAGCTGGCAGCCCCGCTGGCAGCCTTGCATTTGTATTCAAAACTGATGCTAATTTAAGAATCATTTTCCGATATTCAAAGCTCAGAAAAACTATGAAGCTTGATTCAAAATCAAAGAAAAGGGTAAAAAACATCGCACAGCGTATACATCGTATTGGATTGATCGAAAGATTCATTAACTAAAATAGTACGATAGAGGGGGTAAAATCCCAAGTCTTCATCCGGGTTCTTGGCGAATTAGGATGCCATATATGGCATATTTTTTCCGGGAGTGCACGATCTCGATACGAAACGAAATTCGTGAGTTCGGTAAAGTTCGTCGTAACTTCCGAGCGTATTTGGGAATCCCAACCGAATAACATGGCTGCGCCCAGCGAAAGAAAATCATGAAATGATTTCGTATTTTCTCGCAATTTAAATGTGTTTTTATCGGTTTATACTTCATGACAAATTACAGTTTGAGCATAGGCAGACCTTAGATGATAAACTGGGTGGATATATAAGATAACAGCAGCAGTGCAGTCAGTCCGCAACGACGATCAACACAGTCCAATGTAATTTGTATTGTTATTGTGATAGGATGACTTGATTCAATACGACTTCCATGATACTCAAAAATCATCATTCAATTTTTACCAAGCTGGATGTGCGTCAGGAGGACAGTCAAAATACCAAAATGGTGCGTCAAACTTGCGCCATGAGGACAGTCAGAATCCATTAATGGTGCGTCAAAATTTTGCCGCGGGGGTCCGTCATTGTCAGCAGATGTCCGTCATTGTACGGACGCACATGTGTGTCATGGTACAGTGAAATCCGACGCACGTCAGACAAGTGACGCACCATGCCCGGGGGTGATAGGTGGGTCATTACAAGTGACTGCTGTATTATACAAGAACAGTAATTTTCTTTCTTTTTTTTTCATTCCAAAATTTTGTAATTTTCATCATAGATTACCCTAACTCTACTACACCATACGGCAACTGGGCGGAAAACATGTTTTTATAACCCGGCGTGCAGGTTTTTGGGCTACAAAACGGACCCATGCTATATAACGAGGCGAATATACTCGCCTCGTGTCGACTGACAGACGTGGTGTTGTTGTGGCTAGGATCTGGGCCCGGGTACTGGAGGTCCATGGTTCAAATCTCGGGGGGTGTCAGGGTGACCTTTCTGGTGAATTTTGGGGGTGGGAAAAGAAATCTGTTGCCGTGTGGTGAAATAGAGTTAGGGTTATAATAGCTCGAGTTTAATACCACATTCAATGATTTTCTACATGTGTAAATTTCAATATATTCTTGACGGAAAATGGTTCAAATCATCAAAGAATCTGAAATCAAGGTGACCCGTAAGGTCCCGTATGTGTAATGCGTCATATTTAACAATCTCAAGTTTTTATTAAATGCACAAACAGGTCTTTTGAAAGTTATTTTGACTCAAGATTCTGAAAATGAGTCATAATTTACAGTAAATTGATTAATTTGTATCATTTCTATGAAGCCCATACATTAACATAATGAGCTAATTTTGAGTGTTTTTGCACCAAAAATGAGTTAAAAGCACTAAAAAAGCTGTAAAAATGTAAATAGGGACTTCTTTACAGATACAAATTGTGTGTTTATATGTCAATTGTTTAGTTTCCAAATTTGAGGCTGAAATACCAAAGCAAAGTGACGTTATCATCAAAAAAGTGTTTTTTACTTGTAAGTCGTTTTTCGGGCTTGCGGATAGGCGTTTTTGGCCAAATATGCCATTTTCGACCACACTTTTTACGAAAAATGGCCATTTCTAAGGATTGCAATTTTCATTTCTTGTTTATATGTAATAGACTCTAAAAGAAAATCCAAAAAATAGGTCTCCAACTCATCTACTTTCTCTTTAATTTGATTTCAAAATGCCTTTTCATTTCAAATCAGGTTATAAAGCCTATTTTCTGACGATTTCCCATAGAAAATGACCAAGATTTGACAAATCCTATTTTTGCGATAATTTCACTTTGCATCGACCAATCTCGATCATTTAACCACCAATCTTTTTCTCTTTACACAATCAATCCAGTTAACTTAAAATGAATAAGCTTTTAAACAATTAAAAAATAGTGTGCTAGCCCTATTTTTATCTGATTTCTTCTTTTTTATTTGTGGACTCTCACACCCCTGATTTTGCCCATAGCAATATTTCTTGTCTTGATCAATGAGATTAATTTTGAGTCATAGCTGATATTCTTCTTTGATCACATGTATGCAAACGCCATGCATCAGATTAGAGTTATGCAGGCAATATCATGACGCCTTCACTAGAATATGTGCAGAGGCGCTGAAGTCACCTCAAGTTGTGACGTCACCTCCCAACTTAAGGTGACACAAAGTTATAAATGTATCCTTCTATCTGATTTCACTGCCCGACCGACTACTGCTGTAAAAATAAGTAATTGGCAATTATTTTCTTTGTAATTTTCAGTCAAAAATGCAGTCGTCACCAGGAGCCAGGATAGGATCAAGTACAATGCTAGTTGAAAAGCTAGTGTTAGGATGTGCTGGGGCTATTAGCTTACAGGTAATTGATGTTTTCAATATTGTCAGGGATGGAACTTCAGATTTTTTTCAACTAGCCAGTCGGGCAGGTAACTCACAGAATCTACCTGCCCGACAAAAATTCTACCAGCCCAAGGTTTTTTCATAACATTTTGCAGCAAACAAATGCAAGACTACTTTTAAACTACATTTACATGTTTTTGTCTTTATTGTAACGATGTTCCACTGTAAACCTAGCCCGTAACAGCTCCTCGTATTCATCATGTTCATCAATCCAATACTCTCTTTAATCTCCTATCAACCTGATCTCCTCTATCATACGATCATCTGGTGATGAAATTACCCTGAACTTACTGTTACTTACACTTTGAGCTTCAAAAATGTTACCCGCCAGTCGGACGGGTACCTTTGAATCTTCACCCGCCCGACACGAAAGTTACCCGCTATGGGCGGGCGGGCGGGTCTTATGTCCATCCCTGAATATTGTATATAAAACGTTGTAAGGTCATCATAAAATATGACCTCATATTGGAAAACTTAATCTGTATCGATCAAGAAACGGTCAGATGTTGTGTAATTGGTAATTTCCAAACAAAAATGATTAAACTCTTAAAAATCAGTTGTGGGGCTGTAGTGTAAATGGCAAGAAAACTTGAGGAATATATGGAAATGCTGAGTCAACTATTCAGTAAAGTTCAAACATGATGCAAGTAGATTATTTTCTTTTTGTCAAAGTAATTAAGTTGACTATTTTATTTTCTTCATACAGTTTTAGAACCACAACCATTCTCTGTCCTGATATAGCGTGAAAACTCACACAAAAATTGGAACATTCCTAATACTTTTATGGCATTGATATCAAAGACTTAGCCTTGTGGTACTGGTAGTGATCAGGCCTGGAAAAAAAAAAGCAAATTGGGAAGCTCCTTGCCGGGAAATTTGGGCATTTGGAGGGAAATTTTGCTCATCCATATAAAGAAATACATAAGAAATAGCGGGAAATTTTCCATTTTGGAGGGAAATTTGGGTAAGCTTGCCGGGAAATCAACATTTTTTCCAGGCCTGGTAGTGATATTGTAACACAAACTTTTTGCATATCGTCATTTCTTTCTAGGATATCAAAAGACTTGACCTGTCTAGGAGGAAGATCTCTACTCTGGACCCCTTTGTCTTTTCCAAGATGCATGAACTAGAGGAGCTAGACCTCTCTGGGAACCGCGTGTCAGGGTTTCCTATCAATTTGGGTCTACGTAAGCTGAGGATTCTCAACTGCAACAAGAATGCCTTCAAATCTGTGCTGACATTAGAACAGTTCCCATTCCTGGAAGAATTGTACATTGAGGACAATGAGCTAGGGGTGAGTATGATGCGTATTTCAGAACCACACCGTAAAATCTTTGATCGTAATCCAAGGTCTTAGCCAGAGACCCGTCCACCCTTCATCTGGACGGGCAGATTACTCCCAGGACGGGCAGAATTAAGGAATTTAACAGATGTAATATTAGTTGTAGTTGTTGTAAGAGTTTAGTGAACTTGAAACTAGTTCTGACTGACAAATCAAGGTTAACACAGTACATATTTGAACCTTGTGACCCCATAGAGGTGGCAAACAGGTTGATTTATATTTTAGGGTCAAGTTCTGGACAGGCTATTCTGATAAATTGGACGGGCAGTTGCTGAACTCTGGCTAAAACCCTGTCGTAATCATTTTGGTATTCAGATTTGATATAGACCATTAGACCTTCTCACAAATGTTATTTTTATAATTTAGCGTGGCAGAAGAATTCAACAACCCATCACGATATACACATTAAAACAAGCCTTGGGCTCCATCCCATCTACATTGTATAACCTGGGACATTGCTGGGGTGCCTGATGGAAACCCATGATTCCTAAATTCCAGTAAGGGGACTCCAGCCAACTTTGGTAACGAGTGCCAAAGAGTTTGATTCAAACAGTCAGAGGTTAAAAACTATACTCAACTTAGGTAGTTGCCAATTTGAGCAATTTCAATGCAAACACTGCCCAGAGTGTGAATAAGACACACACATCTTAGAACAATATAATGAGGGTGTGCAATGTGATGCAACTATAGATTGAATTGCAATTATAAGTAACTGCTACTGTTATTTTGTCATTTATCTCTCATCAGGCTCCTGATCAGTATATCGCAGTGTACATGCTACCAAGACTAACCAAGTTGAACGGCAAAGATGTAGACATACGAGATACTATAAAGACCATGGAGGATATTCTCCTTTCTAGGGTGAGTGAGTAAAAATAGTTGACTCATTTTATTGGTTTTGTTAGTCATTCACCACCATTGTTTCAAATAAGCAAAAAACTGTCATGGGCCCATCGTCTTAAATCATTAGGGGCCCTCAAAAATGTTTGTGGGCCTGAACAAATTAATCAAGATTTAAAAGTTCATCATAAGGTGTGAGCAACAATTAATTTTGGATATATTTAGCATATTATTAGCAATAAGCATGGCTCAATTACTCTTGATCAGCAGTGTACACCAATCTATAACCAGAATTTTTTGGGGCAGCATGATAGATTTTCAGAGGGCCCAAACTGATTGTCAAGGGGCCTTGTTATTTGAAACGCTGTTCACTTGACTTTACTGGTAGTAGTACTCTTCTATAGTATTGTTTGTTTTTAAAATCGCCTTCAAAATTGGTAGCCGGTTTGAAAGGTGCATTTTAGCGTCTGATGCGTGCTAGCGCGCCAACCACATTGGTTTATGATGGCTGTATCCAAGTGCATAATTGTTAAGGTGTTCATGGTCGGACGGCCCACTTACTTACTTTGCAGAAATACATGTGTGCGTTTGCCGTCCGGCCAACAATTTTAAAGGCGATTATAGCTACGTTACAACGGTCTTATTTCAAGCTGTACTTCAGACATTGTCCTATGGTTGATGCTGTCAGGCCACTGAATGATATCAAAGGTGGTCCATTGGCCCTCGATTACGCTTTATTTGTGTACATAAATACTGTGAATAAAATGTAAGCAAATAGTTCGTTTCAGTTAAATGTTTAACGTTCAAGCCATAAATACATGTGATATGCCAAAAATCAATTAAAATCATGTTCACCAACATCTTACAATAAACTTCCTCATAATAACCCTAACCCCGGTTTAGGGTTTTGAATAGAATCACATTTTTTGAGGAAAAAACACCAACTTTATCGCCGGGATTCGGTGTGGGGACCCTCCGGACTCAAGCTCTATGTCCCACCCACTAAGCGATGGCCCTCAGCTACTTGTTCGCGCAGTATACTGCGCTCACTTTAAAGGCTTGGTTGACTACGTCATCGAACACCGACGGCACAGGCGCTTGGAGAGGGACTTATGATTGGCATTTTTTAGCATCCAGGGGGTTAGAGTTAATGCAGTAATAATAGTGATTTTTTTGTTGTTGTTGATATTATTGCTTACATTCCTTCCCTTTTATCACTAGTTGGAAGCCATATGGCGAGAGAATTTTGCCTCGCGAGTCAAAAACCCTATGAAGAAAAACATAGTACAGGATTTGGAGAATGATTTCATTGACGATCTGAAGAAAAAGGTCACTTATGGACCACCTTCACTGATTGACTTCACTCATCACATGGTAAGTCAATAGTCAATGAAAAGGGTGTCCAAACACTTAACTTATCACATGGTAGGTCAATAGTCGATGTACAGGGTGTCCAAATAATACTTGAGTAAAAGGTCACTTATTGACCACCTTCACTGATTGACTTTACTCATCACATGGTAAGTCAATAGTCAATGAAAAGGGTGTCCAAAGATTTTACTTATCACATGGTAGGTCAATAGTCGTTGTACAGGGTGTCCAAATAATACTTAAGTAAAAGGTCACTTATTGACCACCTTCACTGATTGACTTTACTCATCATATGGTAAGTCAATAGTCAATGAAAAGGGTGTCCAAAGACTTTACTCATCACATGGTAGGTCAATAGTCGATGTACAGGGTGTCCAAATAATACTTGAGTAAAAGGTCACTTATTGACCACCTTCACTGATTGACTTCACTCATCATATGGTAAGTCAATAGTCAATGAAAAGGGTGTCCAAAGACTTTACTTATCACATGGTAGGTCAATAGTCTATGTACAGGGTGTCCAAATAATACTTGAGTAAAAGGTCACTTATTGACCACCTTCACTGATTGACTTCACTCATCATATGGTAAATCAATAGTCAATGAAAAGGGTGTCCAAAGACTTTACTTATCACATGGTAGGTCATGTACGGTTGTCCAAATAATACTCTAGTGGAAGGTCACTTATGGACCACCTTCACTGATTAAGTCAATATTCGATGTACAGGGTGTCCAAAAATGCTTCAGTGGAAAGTCGCATGGTTTGAATTATCATATGGAAGTGCTTACATATCTTGTATCACATTATAACTGCATGCATATCACATGGGGAGTATTATTAGTATATATGAAAACCACATGGGTAGTGAATGGACATATCATTCATGGCTTCAGTAGGAATCTTGCATAGTTTTATTTGTCAACAAGTGACAAATTTCACCCAGCAATTTCACAAAATGTTTCAAAAATTTCAACATTATTGAATTGAATTACCATATTTGGAATCACCATGAGAAATGCATTGAAATAAGTACAAACATGCCTAGTATTGGTTCATTGAATCTTAAGATAGACTTTGAAAATTGTGGAAGGTTTCTGACAAATCTGTTTTGTATATGGTATAAACTAATAGCAGCGTGGAAACGTGCTGGATCAATTAAGCACAATAATTCCTTAGAGGGGACACTGTTGATATTGTAGGTTCATGTCTTGTGATACATAAATTAACCGATATTTGGCATTTGAAATGTTATAAATCTGAAAACTGTTCATGATATCATTATAGACATGGTGAAAACTTATGATAGAGCCGAGAGGAGGTTGATGAAAGGCCTAATTTACAAGGAAATTTTGTAGGGGGTTCAGAAAATGTTATTGTGGAACTAAGCTAACTATAGTCTAATTAATAATTGAACAAAAAATTGCGGAACATCGTAGTGCGTAAACAAATCGAAGCATAGTATGCTGCGTATGCTACATCATGTCTACATTCACACGATGATGCTCTACATCTATTGCGTAACTCGTGGCTACGTTTGTGATACATGTAGTGGTAGTAGTAAAAGCTTGTTCGTTCAATAATTTATCAGACTATGAGCTCACTTGTGACAAGTATTTTAGGGAGTTTTAATACATTTTTAATCTCTTTACAGCTCACAGTTTTAGCAGAGAAATATGTGGCTCAACAAACAGCTGGAATGCGTTCCAATGAGCTCCTCACCGCCACCCCTCTGTTCAGAAAGGTTGTCAACTTGGCTGAGATCGAGAGCGCCGCCGCTGCTGCCGCGCAGTCCCCAGAGAAACCGCTCAAAATGGTGGTTGGACCTGGTAAAAAGCCTGTGCCGGTGAAACTTACACAGGTGAAAAAAGTTGTTGAGAAAAGAGGTTCAGAAGCTGAGCAGGGCACCAATGGAGATGTATCAACTGCAAAGAAGACAAAGCAAGATGGTGAAGAAGAGACGGCGAAACCAGTCATTCTTAGCAAGGGTAGGGGACGTCCCAAGAAACCAACCCCAGCTAAGGTAAGAGGATGGGCAACCACGGTTGCTATCCTGCAAGAACAGCCATATTACTTATCATCAGAAATATCATCGCTGTTCTGTCAAAACCTTGTATCTCTATCTGGCCCTTCAGTGTGTATAAAGTAATACTTCCTATTGATAACCTTTGGGCTCTCTGCTATAAACATGTTTAAGGGCCAAAAACATGACTATTAAAACCTTATAAGTGTATGTGTCCCTGAACTTCTGTGAAGCAACACTTCCTATTTATAACCATTGGTAAGTTTTACTTTGTACATGCTAAACATACACAGTTTTGACTATTATTGCACATGATTGTGTCATAACATATTCCTCTCAACTCTTGGGAAAGCACAAAAGTAAACATTGGACAGCAAGGTTTCTGTCTATGCAAGGTCTTATGCACACGGTCTATGTACATGTAGTAACAGTATGGGCTGTGTCAGCACTTCAGTGATGGTTATAAACATTTTATATCATAATATAAACCGTCACTATGTATGATGGGATACACGCTAAGGCTGCTGTGATTCATACACTCTTAGCAGTTTCGAACCAATCAGAAAGCATGAAACTAAAATACACGGAGTGCATTGAAAATGTCCAATTACTCCGCTTGTGCGTGTAGTTACAGTGCACGCATCACACGCCTTATTTTGATTTGTTGCTCAGGCAGCACAGGTTTGCCCCAATTTTTTACTGCAAGTGTTAGCAAACTTGTTAACACGTTTTTATTCATTATCAAGATTTTTAAAGAAAGTATGCATAAAATTGTGAATTTTGATTTGTATAGTGTCGTGTATGAATTAGGTCAATACATACTGTTTTGTTGCTCGAAAAATCAATGCACTTGCGCCAATGTTGATATGCTTATAGCTGGGTTGTGCCATTATTCAAACATCAACATCATCGTGCATGCATTGATTTGTCTAATTTCTCTCGAAATAGCACATACTCATTCATTGTCCTATAATCATCACATCATTAATATAATGTTAAACAGGATGGTTAAGGGTGGGTCTAGCACATGTTCTGATATAAAAGGTTTTAAGGTCTGACCCAACTACACACATGTGTAGACCACTTTGGAATCTAACATTTAAAGCCCGAACTATCCATTACAGTCCACAGATGCACAGCAAGAGAAGTCACCAGCCGCTAAGAAAACAGACACTCCAAAAGTAGAAAAGAAAGGGAAAGCTAAGAAGGCAGTCAAGGTAGGTGTCTAGAGTTAAAAAGTTAGGCAGCATTTGAGCATGTGTATGTGTATATTTTAGACATGCAAATTGTGAGAGAAACATAAAACAATGGGGGAAACACACACACAAACCTATTCTATGGGCCCGACCGACCACATTTTTCTAAATTGGGGGAAGTATTTTTCATGTGAAAATGAATACCAATCCAATTTTTGGAAATAGTGGATGGAAAAATGACTGATTGACAGACCAAACCTGAGAGGTCCGTCCATCCTTATAACAGATGTTGTTTTTGTTGTTTGGTTTGGGGGAGGTTCGTTACTTCGTTGTAGCCTAATATGGGGATGTTATTAAACTAAGCACCAGGATTTTGCGGGATGGTGCAAATCGAGCAAATATCGCGCATTTTGGCTTCCACGGCGCATTTTTCAATTTTTTTCCAACAAAAAAATATCAAAAAAAGAAGAAGTTTTCAGGTCCGATTTTACTAAAAATTAGCAGAAATTTAGAATTGGAGGGGTTTATTTGGCAACAAACGCTGACTATGATTACCCATAGGCCCTTGGAAATAATTGAAAACATGTTATCTAATGATGAACAAGTAAAATAAAGTCCGCACTCAATTTGTGAAATTATAAGCTTATTTACAATTTTCTTAACATTTCCAAGTTTCGGAAGCTTGGTTTGCAAAAATGAATGGGAAAACCTATAATAATACCTCTTTTCGATGAAATTAGGTAAGGATTTTATATTTGAATACTGAATGAGTTCAAAATTCGGTGTTTTATCAACGTTTTTGGGGTCTTGGGGGCCGACAAACGGGAAAACAATGGAAAGCGCAAATTCGCGCATTTCAAAACATTCGTCGGTGCATTTTGCCTTTTGAAATCGCGCAAAATCCTGGTGCCTATTATTAAACACATACATGGTGTAAAAACTACTGCCTACATGGCCGATTGCCTTGCTGTAGTTATTTTTAGTACCAACTGAAATAAGACAGCTAGTGCTTTCCTATGTACATAAAACTGTACATCACGTATGCATGCTCATTGAGCCTTTTAATAGTTTGATTGCATTGCTGCTAGTTTTTAAGTGATTTTCAAAAAAAAATTGAGGACCAGGTGTTTGGTATGAATTAAACTAAAAGTGGTAATTTGTGCGAGATTAATGTTTCACGCTTGGCAGATTATGCGTGTTTATAAATTCTCAATTTGTAACTTCATCACATGGACCTATACCCAAAAATATTTGTGTGTGTGTTACTAGTTTCGCGGTAGCTGGTTTGAGAGCGCAAAGCTGAAATATAAATGTGGCTCAAAAATGTCCACTTTTACAATATGATTTGGCAGGTATAACAATTATAGAGGACACTCCCCACACGGCTGGCTGCCTAAGCCCTTGTTTCTTCTAAGATGATCGCAATTGCTAAATGTTGTAGTCATCATTTTGTATTTGTTTGCACAGAAAGAGGAGGAAGATGAGGATGAGAATGAGATGGAGGCGGAAGAAGGAGAAGAGGAAGAGGAGGAGGAAGAGACCAAGAAACCAAAGAAGAAAACCGGTGGCAAGAAAGCAGCTAATCTAAAGGCATCAGCCAAAAGAACAGTGCATTCTGATGTGCCCAGGATCTCTATGAGATCCCATTCAGAAGGATATGAACCTATTCACATGCTGAGGTGTCATTCCATAGAGAATGACCCCACCGATGCCAAAACTAATGTGTGGAAATGTCAATTTGAACCGGATCCAGAAAATCCAGGTATGTACCCAACAATCCACCTGTATGTATTGTATATTACCAGATTCAGAAAATCTAGGTGTAATAAAGAACCTAACCATATGATATAATGCACTGCCATTTTACTCCACACATGCCTAGTTTGGGTTTGGAAATATCAGTTAGAACTAGATCCTGAAAACCAATACGTACCAAGCTGTACGTATGTAATCAGGGTTGGAACTTCAGGGTTTTTTCAACCAGCCATTCGGGCAGTTAAAGGTAGATGACCCGATCACATTTTCGTAACACAGAATTATTTCAAACATACAGAGATTTTCATATCATATGAAAGCTTGTATTTTTCTCATCATCATACTGAAATTTGACGGCCTAATTCGGTATATTGACAGAGAAATCGACGAAATAGCGTTGAATTACCGCGAATGGTGGTTACCACCGATATAGTTTGTGTACTACTCAATGGGTACAGTTCACAGCATCTTGTGCGTCTAAAATAAGAACCATAATAGCTATGCATCTCAAATTTTGGGACACGACGTTTTTAAGGATGACCTTTCATGTAGAATAGAAAACTTCAAGTTGAAAATCGGAACATCTACCTTTAACTCACAAAAATACCAGCCCGACAGAAATTCCACTAGCCAGTCTAAAGGGCTGAGTAGACTCGACAACGCTTGAACTCTTTGCGCTCTCACCCATGCGTAGTAGCTCCACCACAACACAATGACACAGCCTGATAGGTCAACGGTGGTCAATGGTTGCGCTCGGCGTTGGAGCGCTGTGGAGTCTGCTGGGCCCTTAACTCACTGACACTGTGAGTTTAAACAATTTCCACCCCCACTCCCAGATGGTCTGTTACTTTTGCAACTTCACCTGTCCAATGCAAATGTTACCTGCAGGTGGGCGAGTGCTATTTCTAAGCCTGTATGTAATCCGATACAAAAAAAGCCAAGTATGTTGTCAAAAACACCCATTTATACGCTGTGCTGCAATTTCTTAGAGAATGATCCCATAGACGACCAAACTAATGTATGGAAATCCCAGTGTGGAACTAATTTACTAAGATACATATACCACCCTTAATATCTGTCAATATTAAACCTGATTGAGAAAAGCCAAATATACATGTACCTGTTCATCGGCTTGTCTGCCTTTACATGAACATAATCTGCTGGTATGGACCGCCTGTTTGTGCCAGATCAACAAAAAAAAAACAAGTGCGGATGCTATTGCTAAACATTTGTTCACTGGGTTGTTTTTTAACAGTTAAATGGAAGAGGATGGACAGTACACAATAATCAACTGTACTTAACTATTAGTTCAGTCATTTCCAAATTGGCGAGCCTCCTTACAGCAGCGAATTGATACAGAAGAACATGGGCGCACATAAAGCTTGTAGTACGAAGCAGGGTGCACCACGCATAATATGTGTGACATGTGCATATGTTAAAAATGTGCATACTCTTAATTAACTTTTGCGTGCGATAAGAAAGATAAGAGGGATAAAAAACACATTTTTGTCGCCAATTTCGAACCGCCTAAACTATAGATTATTATAATTTCATTGATTTGACAATAAATGTTTATTAAATGTTATGTTGCAGGCAAGAGTAGATCTAATGTTGCAACATGTGGTGGCAATACCATATGTGTAGTAGACTGTACCACAGGCAAAGTACTAAAGAAATATCAGCATGACAGAGAAAAGGAGGTGAGTAAGATAAGTCACATTTTTTACAGCATTTGTTTGTTGTTGCAATCTTTCGAAAATCTACAACCTAATCATTAACCTCACATTTTATTCATCGTTACTAATTAAATACCAAATATGAGACGGGTAAATTTGGATTAACACCTAAAAAGTAAGATGGTCGGAGTCAAGCACCAGCTGATATATCTAAGGGTTAAGACAACCGTACACAACCCTCATAACCAAACATGCAGTCGTTTATGGAGAAGATATGATGCGGTCATAGCAGGTGCTCAATAAATCCTGCATATATGAAATTGTATTGCCCGATTACCAAAATATTTCCATTAGGCAAAAAACAAAGGGTTGTTTCCAGTAGCAAGCCTGAAAAGTTTTGTTGCTCAAATTCATAGTGGCGATTCGCTTGAAATGGTTTTGTTTTGTCAAATCTGTGCATTTTTGTTAGGCTTATGCTCTCTAAAATGCGATTTTCTCTGCGGATTTCACTTTTGTGTTTGCTGTATGGGGCCAATCGCCATCTTGAAACATGTTGGACACAATTTCAACAAAAGATGGCGCTCTAACATTAATTAATCCTATTTTTTTCTATAAAAAAATTAAATGGAAACAAACTTGTGTTTTTTTGTTTGGCCTTATGCCAACACGATAATGTTAGTTGATAACACATTAACTGCCAACATTGTTGACAAAATGGAACTTACAATGCATTGTGAACTAATTGTATTATTCATAATCCCAGGAATTCTACTGCGTAGCGTGGACTACCCTTGAAATCAACAACGGAGAACAAACCAAGAAATGGAACATTCTCGCCGCAGCTGGTACACGTGGCAGTGTCAAATTATTACACACAGAGCAGCTTATGTGCTATGCAGAGATCAAAGGAGATCACCGAAGAGCGAGACCCATCAATTCGCTCCTATTTCATCCCAAAGAGAAAACTTGGCTATTCTGTGAGTAACAAATGGAATGTGAATTATAGTGCACTTTGCAATCGACTTAAAAGTCATCAGCCTCAGTGCATAAAGAATAGGGCCCTTAAACGCTTTTGATGAGGCTATTGCTGACTTCCAGGAAGTGTACACACATTTCTAATAATAAACAGAACCCTGATTGATCTAAATCACAAACCTAAATTACCATCTGTCCAAAAACCCTTGGTAGTACTGGCAATATCATAGTCTAGGGCAACACATGGTTCACTTTTTCTCCTATATGATGACAAAAATATATCCTTGCTATTATCAAAAGTTGTCGATCATAGCATTATGATCTGAGCGATCGCGTTTATCCAAAGTTTTAACAGGGTCTTGCGATGCACTGCATTCCAAACAACAGGCGCACCAACCATCGCGATACGCACCAGGCACATGGGACCCTGATAGAATCGTGACACTATGAGCCTATGATCGACATTTATGTGTTTTGATTATAGCTACGTATAAAACACTCCTTGTTCAATATCACTCAATTTCAATGCCTTGATTTATATAATAGGTGGATCAGAAGAAATAGTTTTATGGGATATCGGTGTACCAGAAGGAGCTGACCTCAAGTGCAAATGCAAGTAAGTGTACATACAATGCCCACAATTTGTCTGATCTTTTCTTCAAATTTAGTTTGTTTTTTCCCTTTTGGTCTAATTGTGAGTGCATCAAAGACATCGGTCCAAAGAGCAGTTAGGTTCAAACGCTTGTACTGAACCCAGATATCAAGTAATTTGCAAAGCTAAATCTATTCAAGACAGCAGTCAAATAACATGAGGACAAGGACATCAATGACTTGAATAAGCACAACATGGTACCAAAATAAGATTTCTTGAGCAACACTAGCATGCTTCATATAACCAGTGTGTACTGGTTCCCATTGACATTACTTTACAATGCTTATAATGCCAATAACGCATCTGGATGCAACCAGCACAGCATTCTGACAACAACTAAAGTGGCTACTGCCTCATGAAATTAATTTGTTTAATTTATACAGTCAACTATTTGATACCATTTTTTGTTTCTCAACAGAAAACTGATGCGTTTCCAGGCGCCCGGTAGATTGCTAGGCATGGTAGTGCCCCCTAGTGGTGACTTTGTGTTAGCGGGATGTGAGAATGGCTGTTATGGATGGAATCTGGATATTAATAATGCAAAGAAAGACAGGTGAGAATATTACTTGAAACATAAGGGATGTTTGATTGATTCCCTGAACTATGGTAATTGTATTGATGATATATGCCATTTGGTGTGCTTTTTGGTAAAATGATCTTTGTGTAAGTGCATGTAATTACCACATGCTATCAATTCAGAAGAGGTCAAAGGTTAATGTACATGGAGGCTCCTTCTTTTGCTCCCTCCTTATAAAAACTCTTATGAAATAAAAAAGGGGGGTATCAACTAATGCAACACATTTACATTATAAACACAAGGCACAAACCTTGATTGATGAGCTTACTGTAGCATGAAGCTCTTGAAATTTATCAAAAAACTTCTTGTAAGCTGGGATAACATGGGTCAGAACCTTCTTTGATACAATCTGCAAAATTGAGGCTTCTTTAAATTGCTATTTTATAGGACCAACAATTTAGCATCATTAGACATATACCATTTTTGACCCCAAAAGGCTTGGCAGGTGCACTGATGACTTAATTTACACATTACATTATGTCCTGATTATTAGGTCTTTTACAAGCCTGCTTGTCTGCGTTTCTACTGGGGCTCCTAGCCTCTTCTCAAAATTATTTGTATTATATTATTTTGTCATCATTTTGATAAATAAATTAAATTGAATTGAATTGGATAATTAACTTGACATTGCAGAAGACATAACATCGAGTTTTTGTTACCAAGCAAAGCCAGGCTAGCAGAGGCTATCAAAGGAGAAGATGAGAGCGATGAAGAGACTGAAGGTGACATGATAGATGGGTTGGCACTCACCACTGATTGTCAAATAGGTATGTATGGAATAGAGTGAGATTATAGTTATGATGAAGAGACTGATCAGTGATTGTAGGGATGGGATTTTTCTGGAAATTGTGCTCCTAGACTCAATTTAATTTTCCCCAAATTTCTCCAAACTTACTAAAGCACTATAGCAATCATAAAAAAGTATGGTAAAGAGTTGTGCTGAGCTAAGCTCGCGTGCGGCGTGCCCATCTCTCTTTCCTTGGCGCTTGGACCAGACTCCTCAATGTACTTTTTGCTGTGAGGGTCTCGCCACACCTCTCGCACAACGAGTCTATTTTACCTTCCCAACATTAATTAGAGTTATAAAAATGCACAGATTTGACTTAATACATTTGCAAGAGTGATTTAGTTGAAGAGATTATATTCTTTTTAGTACGCTTATTATTATTTTGTTGATCTTCTATTTTCGGGATTCGAGTAAGGTATATTTTGAACCCGGGAGTGAGATTTTCGGGCAGGACTCAAATTCCTGGGACTCGTTCACAACACTAACTGATTGTCAATTGCATAATGTTATTCTAATAAAAAAATCCATAGATTATATCACATGCATGTTTATGGCAAGTTCACAACCAAATCTTTTGCTCAAATTATTACACACTATAATAGCATCAGTTATGGATGCCAAGTATTAAACTGTAATAAAAAGCTATCCTTTCCAACAACCTTTAACATTGATTGCAATGTACCTGTTTCCTGTATACAGCTAGCAAGGTAGCCTGTGATGGCTCAATCCATCTATGGGACATAGTAGATGCTCGTAAAGGTAAACCCAATGCACGCAAGGAGCTCAAGGTGACGCCAAAATGCACACTAGAATGGTGTAACTCGGACAGTGTATATCTGGATATCGGAGCGTGGCCAGGTAAGGGACAAAATGAGTGGTTTGGTTGAAAATATCCAATGTGAAATAATGCAGCAGTTGCCCGGGGGGGGCACTCATGTATAAAAGTTGTAATCATCCGTGTGAATCCACTTTCAAAAACTACCCTTAACGCAGATTCTCGAAGAAGGAAAAAATGACCCTTAAACAAGTATTGTAGCTCGACGAATAATACTCATAGCAAAGAGGATATAGGTCCCCAAGACAGAGTTTAGATTGGAAAAACGTATTGTGTGATTTAGTTTTGTTGGTAAATTTGTCTGATAGGTATAACAAATTTCAGCTATTTTTACAATGATGACACGCGACTATCGGCCCAAGCATCCCTTAGCGCGGATTCAGGTTGAAAAAGACACCCTTATTCTCTGAAATTGGCGATTTTGATACCCTTAGCACAGGCCCGCGTTGTGGTCTAAAAAGACACACCCTTTTTTCCGCATTTTCGTTCATGCGGATGATTACAACATTATACCTGACTGGCCCTCGGGAGCAGTTGCTCTTGCCAGTTCTAGGGTCAACATCACCTTAATAGCCACCATTGGATTGTCATGCAAGTGTGATAATAATAATGTTGAACACAGCTCAACGAAGAATTCTGTATGATCTATAGAAGGAAAATGAAGGAAAATGAATCTACTTAAATCGTAAATTGGTGTTTTTAGTGTGCATTTGCATGTAGAATCAATATAATGACATTTAAACACCCAATGACACGTTTTCCTGTGTTGTAAAGCTCTACAAAATAAAGTCATACACTTTGTTTATGTCCTATTGAGTGCGACCAAACAGGCTAGATAGACATTTGGATGAAAATCTTTTTGGCACAATTTGGTACCAAATTTGCCACCAAACAACAAAGATAAGCCATGATTAGCACCATTTAATGAAAATCTGTGCCGTTGGGTAACTAATAGTACTAACCCCAACAGATGTTGTAGACTTTCATAAGTTGACTATGTTACACATTGATTCTGTTTTACTCCACACAACATAAATGACAGCCAGTGAAAGATTCACTGACTATCATCCAGGAATTGAACCAGGGACCTCTGGATCGCTAGACCAGCGCTCTACCAACTGAGCTAATGAGTCAGATGGAGAAGAACAGTGATTTTATAGGACTTTGATTCAATCCTACCAGACCGGTGCCACTCCATTTTGAGAGTTACATTGCGCGTCTCAATGTCCCTTATAAAGACTTCCGTGCTGTCAAGATAGCGCCCCTCATTTTAAGAGTCACAATTTGCGTACTCACGCCCATATATACAGGCATGAACATTTTCAGTTTTAAAACTGAATTCATGGGTTTTTTGTGGTCCAAATTTCCACACTTTCTTTTATTTTCAGCCTGTTTTTGGCCAGATTTCTCGCACATTTTCAGGGGAGGTTTTTTTCACTTTTTTCATTCTCATGCCTGTATATAGGAGGCTTCAGTTTTGCGATTCAAATTTCCTCTCCCATGATATACTCTCCCTGATCCTACCCACTTACACTTACTTCTACAAATGAGTACGTGTTGTTACAATGTTTTGGTCTTGTCTGTAGGTGGTGACATGTTAGTAAGTGGTGATGATCAAGGCAAGATATGGGTGTATGATATCAGCAAGATTCCAGCCAAGACTACCAGTAAAACAAAATTACAGAAAGCACATTTTGTAAGTATTTTATTAACACTCACAAACCAGTGTTATTAATAGTATTTCTTACTGAATTGTTCATTTAGGATTTGGGAAGTTAACAGCAGCACTTAAAGTCGATACAAGGGGAGCACCAATGTTTGTTTTTTCGGTCCCAGTCTGCTAGCATAGCGAGTTATATACCAAAATGTTCTTTGAAATGTTCAGAATTAGGTAGGCATTCTTGCCAATGTGGATGTTTAATTGACCTTTAACCTCAATTTAAGGTCAAAGGATACATGTCAGGCCTTCTCAAATGGTGGCGCGCGCGCCACTTGTGGCGCATTGCATCAGTCCGAGTGGCGCGCGGAAGGACGCGTGGAAACAAATAAATTATTAAAAAGAAAAAGAAAAAAAAGAAGAAGAAGAAATATATCCCCAACTTCAACCAGATCACAAGAAGCATGAAGAGCCACTTCAGCCACTAACTGCAGTGGAGTATAGTCTTGATTATTAGTAGTAGGCCTATTGATTATCACTACATTTGCTACCGTTTTTGTACATTTTCCCATCAGCATCTCTTTATTTCATGTACCATATTGCATGCAAATATAGCTCTCCTTAGCCTCTTAAAGGGGGAAATCCATGAGCTTCAAGGGGAAGCCCCCTGGACCCCACCAGAGGCCCTAACGCGGGCCCCTGGACCTCACCCGTTTTTCGCTACGCTCGCAGGGATAGTGGCGCTTCTAGATCAGTAACATCTCAAAAGTGGTGCTTCACAAAATCTAATTGATAAGGCCTGATACATGTGTTTCAATGGGATATCAAAATCTAATTTTAACATTATAAAAAATAAATAAAAATAGGCTATTTAGACCATAAAAGTACCGTAGAATGGAGATATACTTTGACCCTTGATAAGTAACTTTGGCCCACAAAAAGAAAGAGTATATTTGTCAAATGTTGAGAAAGGTTTTATAGTGACATGTTTTAATTTGGTATAATTAAAACCACATACACTCTGCAGGATTTCTTCTTTATTTTAAGGTATTTTTAGGATATTTATTTCTTTAGACAAATTGCAACTCTCTCACCCACATGGTGAGTGTATTCAGCAACTATTATGTTGTGATTGGACAGACAATTTACCTACTATTTACAAAACAATGCCAAATTAATTTGCATTTGCATTCTTCATTAAAACACAGACCAGCGTTTGCTGAAAAAAGAAGCGCAAAGTAGGGTAACTTTGGCCCATGTTAAGGAGGGTGTGGACTCTCAGGTACAGCCTCCGTAAAACTGCCGTAAATTCCCCAGGAGCGTTTTTATGTTATTTTTAATATATATATTTTTTTTTAGTTTTAGCCCAAAAAGTGCCCAAAAATGTGATCCAATCACGTTTTTTGGCACTTTTTGGTCTGTAACTAAAAAAAATTAAAAAGATATTAAAAAAAAAAAAAAGCTCCTGGGGAATGTTATCACGATTATCATAAAACTAGTATGACAAAATTTAACAAAATATATTTTGAGTTATCTTTTCCAAACCTAAAATAGGTCAAAAAACATGTTTTTTATAATTTTTTCCAAAATGGTCAATTTCATTATCATGGTTGGATTCATTGAACCCTTTTCTGCAAAAAACTGTATACGTTTATAAATATTAAATGAATATTGAAGAAGTTACGGCAGTTTTACGGAGACTGTACCTGAGAGTCCACAGCCCCCTTAAAGTATTGTCAGACAAATCTGTAGTTCACTTTTCATTTGCATCGCGTCATTCTATTCTTATTCCATGTATATTTTACTCTCTTCATTATAGATACTCAGCTGGCCAGAAGATCAGCAAGATGACAACTCCGAGTCCACTCCCAACGATCTGATCATCAACGACGTCGCCGTGTCGTCCAATTCAGCTTACATCGTATCAGTCACCAATAAGAATGTGGTTTGCATTTGGCAGCGAGTATAAACAACAAGGAGCTGCTTAATTCTGATAAAGGGTGTCCCAGTAAAGGGCATTTATTTAGCTACAAATACCTTTGTTATTGGTCAAAGTGCTTTATGATTATAACATTTGCAATCTTTCAATACGGTCATGCCATATTGGAAATGAAGATATATGTGACCCGTCACGTCAAAATGGACATGTTGGTGGCCCGAATCAAATCTGAGTTATTGGTATGACTTGAAAGAGCACATTTTAAGCTTATTAATGATACCATGTTAAAAGTAATCAGACTTTGTAATAACAAGATATGAGTTGAAGAAGCAAAATTTGTTATTATTTTCTTTATATTTCATCAAATATATTGGCCTCTATCTCAAAACTGTGTTTGCCGACATCATGTCCTTTTTGACACAACTGGTCACATATTTTGATGAAATTAACAGAGCAAGTAGGAAACATGTTCCCCGTTATATTGCAGGCATTTGACTTGGACTGCAATTGACTTGGACTGCAATGTTATTTTCATATTTTGTCAAACACAGGATAAATAATTCTGGGACACCCTGTATTGGTTTTCATAAATTGCATGGAACACACTGGGCGCAGTTCTATCAGTCAGTACATGAGCGATTCGAATCATTCAATTGTGAGATTCAAAGGATATTACCCAGTACTAATAGGGGTGCTTGTGTAGACCTGTGCTTACAGTTTACACATCAACGAGTGGACATCAATGACAATTTCAAATACTGCTGTTTGACCCAACATAAATGGTCTGTTGTCTGTTTTATCTTTTAAATATGTAAAACTGATTGCTCTAATATTACATTGTGCTTTGAAATCAGCTGAGAACAGAAACTTGCCAGTATAGGAATATGAATTAATTTGATCATATATATTTAATAATAAAATGGACAGTCAAACTGTATCGCAAAGGATTGTATGAAACGGATGAAATACTCACAAGACGGAGAAAGCGTGTGTGGTTTTTAATGACTGAATTAGAAATTCAGTATGGTCTGTTTAGGCTAGGCGGGAAAAAACCCTGTTCTGTTTTTGAATTTGATTTAGTATTCGGTTTGTTTTTCAGAATATTTGTGGCAAGTTTTGAAATATATTTGACATTTGTTTGCAAATTGCTGAAGATTTCCCGAAATTAAAAAACAAAAACAAAAAACGACTGAGGTCCGTTTGCACATAGAACAGGGTGGGTGTTTTTTCGTCGCCTTACGATGACATTACACAAATCAATTGAATTTTTAGATTTTATTTAAGAATGTCAATAACCATGATGAATTATTAATAAGCAAATATTTTTAAAGTGAAATTCCGCATTTCACAAGGGTAAGATTTTGAAGTAATCAGAAATAATTGTTGTACCAATATATAATAAAATATTTTTTAAAAAGATAATCACAACAAATATGCGATTTCATCAAATGCCATCTGAATATAGCCATCTCTCTGTCAGATTCGGAAAAGTATTTTTAAATGTGTCAATCATGTATTGAGTTTTTATACATCAAGTAATGTTTTAGGCAGAAGATTGTTCCCTCTGTTAATGCTTTACTTCAGTTTTACACATGTGTAATCAGGTCGTGAAATTTAATTTTCAAAGGGCGCTCATTTTATAGGCTGCTTTAACTTTAAAGCCCGCCACCATTCCTACTATTTGTTGGTTTTTCTCTGTTTCTCTTTTGATTTAACTGTGAACTTTATTGGTGTGTAAAGGAAATCTGGTTGTGGATATCAAATGTGTTGAGAGTAATGCACGGTGTGAATGTGGTTGGGATAACATACAAAAATTGGGGGTTTTTTTATAGCAAAATTGCAAAATATAGCTCAATTCACAAAATAGCAAATTCCAGACATAAGAATTTTCCTGATATTTCAGGAATTCCTGCTTTTTTGTCACCCAAATTTCCACATTTTTATTTATTTTCACTCTCTTTTAGCCCAATTTCACGCTTATTTTCCTACTTTTTCATAAGTTTCCTGTTTTTTTAATTTAAATTCATTCTCGTGTCTGAAATTCGTTTTTAGTTTTAGTTGTGGCTTTAAGGTCAGGTTTTTTTTCTTCTCATGACATTTGAAATTGACAACAACCTCATTTGCATGTAAATAACTGTGTACAATACTATATACATAGTAGTTTGGGTGATGACTACACTTTATTTTTGTGGTTTCTTAACATATTTTAGTGTACTGTAGTGAACTTATATTTGTTCCATTTTTTTCTGTGTTTATTGTTTTAGTATAAGACATTTAGTAAGTCTTTAAATTTGACTTTTGTTCTCTATTGATTCTTATATTGCTTAAGCTTTCACCTAAACCCGCCACCCTTTGCTTTGCTCAATTTATAACATCATTATATTGTTTTTACTTACAGCTAGAAAATGTAGGATTAGTTGTGTAGTAGCAAGTTGTGGGGGAGCTTTTGATTGTAACACTAATAATGAGTCTGGCTCCTGCTTTGATGCCCTCAATGTCTAGCTGTTTTCACTTCATTCAAAAGTACATCAGGCTGTGTTCCTTCACTTCATTCAATAAAAGTACATAATTGCCCGTGAGAAATTTGGTGCCCCTTTACAATTTCCTTAAATTGCAGTGCCCTCTCCATTTCGTATTTTGAGGACAGGGTCAGAAGTTCGTCAAAGGTTGCGAGAATCCATATTCTTGCAGAGGATTTTGCTAGAATCTATTGATTCTCCTCCATTCAAATTAGACAGATTATCTATGAGAATCGACTTGGATTCTTGCAACTTTACCGCAAGGAATCTTTGCGAGAATGGATTCCCGGATTCTCCAATTTCTGACACTGCGGGCCACCTGCGATTGAGTCATGCTGCATCTGCTGAAAAGTGATAAAATGGCCAACTTTGCTGTGCACTATAAAGCCTTGTTGCCCCCACCTGCTAACGCTTTGTATAAAATGAGAATATTGCCACTTCCATTAATATCAAACGCTGGCAGATGATGAATTTATTTTGTATAATTGGATATGTATTCATGGTGTGTTGCACATCAATGGAAAGATGATGTGTTCATCTTTTCAATGGTGCCAAGTTTGTAGTAATCACTTGTTTCAGTGCTCAACCACTTGCTTGAGAATATAGGGAGATCTCAATGCGCAACACATAACCTTGGTTACTGGAATTTTGTGATTTCAAGCATGCTGGGTGAGCTGATCACAGTGCTCCCGTGTATGTTGTTAGTGTGGCCAGGAGACGTATATGCTGTGCATCCATTCACAGCCTTCCTTCCTGCCATATTTAGCTACATGGAACATGGGTCGGTGAGCCTTATTTATGTGTTACAGCCTTGTTATCAAGTTGGGGGTGAACTGAATTCTGAAATGTGGCCAATCATGTTTTAAAATAAGGCTCTCCATTTGATAATTTCATTTTTATTGTTGTTAAGTGTATGCGATAGCTATGTGAGCAATTATGAATGATCCAACTTTAGCCAATAGAGGGCAGTATTTTGTAAATATTTATCCGAATGGAAAGCTACAGCAGCATTTTGAGAACACTTTGTACTGTACATAAATTATGCAACTGTTTTCAGAAGATATTAAGTCAGCTGAATTTTTCCAACCTCAATTTCTTTTTTTAAATAAACATAATGTGGATTGAATACTGAAATGTGGAGCAATGCCTCTAAGGCTGTAGTAGATAGAATGGAATAATGGGTCAAATTTTTACTTCAATTATATCTTTTTAGGTTCCAAAATGATAACTTTAAAAGTTTTAATAATGGGTGCAGCTGCTGGAAATAACGCATGATGCAAATACATAAAAATACAGAGTAGTCCAAAAAAATTGTTACACTTCAAAGATAGGGCATTGGAGGCAATTTTGAAATTCTTAAACTGTAATATTCTGGGCATATAGAGTGAAATAGGCATTGGAATTAGAGTTCGAAGTACAAAATAGTAACTAGGCTATTTGAAAAAATGTGAGTGTATACTGTTCATCCACACACAAGTCAATGATGCTCATAAATTATTGCTCATAGTCCAAGTAGTGCAATTGTGTTGAATGGCAGATTTTACATGGTTATCTTTCAACAGATTTTACAAGGTTATCTTTCAATTTCAGCTATTTCTTTATTTTTAAATGTTGCCAGGAGTTTCAAGATATCTATGTCTAAACACTGTTTCTTTGTATACTTCGATTGATTTCATTGACTTGCATGTGGACAAGCTTAATTTAAGCTTTATTTTCAACTCAATTGTCACCATATACGACCAAGAAAATGGTGTTTCAGAATATGTAAATATAATATTATGATGTCTCCCAAATTTTCAGAAATCTACCCATGAAAAAGCGCACCCTTTTATAGTTTGATCAGCTCCAAATCGGCGATCCTCCTTACAGCAGCGAATTAATACAAAAAGGTGTAGGTGCACACAAATGCAACATTCAAAGTGGGGGAATGTGACGCGTGCGTTTGCTCAAAATTGAGTGCGTATGGCCAAAATCTCGCTCGTACGCTTGGATTACTTTTGCTCGAGGAGAGATAAAAAAAAAATCATTTTTCTTGCCAATTTGGAGCTGATTAAACTATATACACTGAGCCAAAAAAGAAACTTATAAAATTTGAACAGATCACCACAGGGTCAGTGCACATTTCTCTTGTGTCATTGAAGCAAACAATTGGTTATTGACTGCCATTTGATGCAATACATTGCAGTAATATTGTATCCAAATTTGATACATTTTCATGCACAGAATTTTATTTGGTGATCTGTTTAAATTTTATAAGTTTCTTTTTTTTATAAGTTTCTTTTTTGGCTCAGTGTATATAGGAGCATAAGGAGACTGTGCAAAATGGACATTTTAATATTCTACTATGGTGTGTTTGATAGGACACTACAGGTGCACTAACAATTCTGTGTGTAATACATCTCCATGCAATTTCAGTTGTGTGTGATGGGGTGTTTTTTCTGGTAGGCATGTGTGGTTACCTAAATTCTGCAATCCAATCAGAAAGTTGATATAAGAAGAAACACTTGTATGGTGTATAAGTTGTGATGATGAGTCGTTTGGACGATGAAATAAACCATATTAAACCTGTACATGGATGTGTGAGTGTG
The DNA here is from genome assembly GCA_035610835.1 of Ophiura sarsii. NCBI lineage: Eukaryota > Metazoa > Echinodermata > Ophiuroidea > Amphilepidida > Ophiuridae > Ophiura > Ophiura sarsii. The sequence goes on along the minus strand of CM069451.1, from coordinate 32,615,578 downwards.
TTATTTCAGTATTCGATGGCGTAGAGCACGTTAGGTTAACCATTCCCAGGTGAACTGGCTCACACTATTAAACTGTGTTACCACTGATCACATTGGATCATTACACAAAGCCTATGGCATCTCATAATTCAGAACAGATGTATGGGCCCAGTAACCATGTGTACTTGCACCACGTCAACGAATATTCTTATCGTCGCTGCTTGTCTCTGGTCGCTGTTCTGACCGTTCAACATGTATAAAGTTTCTATATAAATTATATTTAAACAGCTAAGAAAGTGTAAGCAATCTTATTGGTTCTCAGAGAAATCGGCGACATTTAGATGAGACAACTTAACACGGGGAGGTGGGGCTTACGTTTTAACAGTGCGTCCGACCTTCACAATGCGTGGTTTGCTCCATAACGCGCACTTCTGCAGTGCGTCTTTGGCGCCTTTCCTGCGTTTATGCCGGCGCCGCGACGATTACGCATGGTGTACTCATCGCATGGGATTGGTTGGAATGTTTGTGGGTTATTCGATCCTAGAAGGGATAAAAGTGGTCAAATGTGGACAACAAATTGCATTTATTTCTTTGATAAATGTCTTCAGTATAATTGTTTAAGAATGAGAATGCGGCGTCGTTGTTCTACTTAAAATAATACTATCGTCCGCATTTATGTCAGACAATATAACACGGGTACGGTCTAAAAACAACACCTTTATCTCTAAATAGTGTGTTGCACTTGGACATCAATGAAAAGCTGATGTTTTCATCTTTTCAATGATGTCAGCCAACTCTCTTGAGGATATAGGGCAATCTCAATCCGTATGTGCCATAATTATGACTTTGTTGCACTCAAAAGTCAATGGAGCATCATCCAACCAATCCAACACTGTTGGCTAATCCAAAATCAATAATCGGTACGAAAAATCTGAGATGTACATTTAATGCGCCAATTTCTTCTCCGTAGTTTGATACCTCATTCATAAAAATTAATTGGATAGTTATGATAGTTTCAATGACCACAGCTACCAAAGAAATAATTGCACTATAATTGGGTTTTTATGGCGTATCATTGCTTAGCATGTGATTGAGCAGTGAAAATGTGTGTACATACACCCTGTCGATGCCTGTTAACCATTCATTCAGATACCCGACTGGTTCAGATAGCACACGGTGTACGATATCCCATAGGAAACTAGTTCTAGGGCAACTTTGTTGTCGTTAGTCGTGGTTATTGAAATCATCATAACTTTTAAAAGTATCCATTCAATTTTTGTGAATGAGGTACCAAACTACGGAGAAGAAATTTGCTCATTTAATGTACTGTATATCTCAGATTTCTGGAACCGATTATTGATTAGCCTACATCCAAGCGCCTGGTCCGGGAATTTCAGTGTTAGGTGTATAACACAATATGATGATATCATGAAATATCAGAAAAATTGGAGATTTACATTCTTCTGTTTCAGTAGTTATTATGACTATGAGACAAAGTTATATCCAACTTACATTATTTTCAACCAAAGAAATACACAATACACAAGAAGTTTATTTTCAAAGAATCATTTTTTTTAATTTCTGATATCTTCGATTCCACACTCATCGACTCACCAGCCAATCACTCACTATTATGTCGGCACTGATGCAAATAAATAAAGTATACAAAAAATGGCATCCAAATAATGCATCGTTAGTTTCAACATAAAACAAGGAGACCCAATCACGACTACAAGGTAATTTGTAAACTAAGTTGTATGAATGAATAATAATTAGCTAGAACTAACTAAGCCACCATTGCACGCTACAGTAATCGTTATATCTAAACAATGATCATACAATAGATAAAGGGAGTTATACATAATCTCAAAAAAGCGTACAGAGAGTTCTCGTATCGCTATGGAAACGCTACACTGTCACAGGCTTCTGGGTTTTTTAATCAGAATAATAATATGTTCATATATCCTCTAGATTCTACTGTACAGAAAATAATTTTATACAACAAAAGTAAGATTTTATTCACCTTCTTTGCCAATTGTGTCATCATCAAACCCATCCTTATACTCATCATCAAACCCTCCCTTATACTCACTCTCATATCATATAATCTTTGATATAGGTTTAACACACATCATAGCACAAAAAAAATGTTTGTTTGTTAAAAAGAGTATAAACATATAAGTTTAATGTGCCAGTATGTCAATCTATTTATTCTATTGGAAAGAAATGTTGGCTTAATTATTCGGAAAAACACATGGTATGATCTACACAGTTAACATAAGCATGATTTTTTAAAATGCAGACATTTATTGGTGATTATGTGAAGTTATAGGTTTTGGAAGTTAGACATTGCATTGTTTTTGGGAAAACATTCAGCTTTGTTTTGTAGCCGTTACAATCATCATTGCATCTATTTTCAATATATTCAAACCCTGTTTAAATACAAATACCATTCTCATAAGGGGGAAGGGGGGGGGGTGCTACATTTCATAAGAATACTCCTCCAGAAGGTTTGGACTCAAAATGGCTGCCACATGTTACCTCAACTTATTGAATATACACCTAGCACATAAAGTCCCTGACCAGGTGCTTTGAGGTTAGCTAATTCAAAATAGATAATCGGTACCAAAAATCTGAGATATACAGTGAATGAGCAAATTTCTTCTCCGCAGTTTGATACCTCATTCAACAAAATCGAATGGATACTTTTAAAGTTATGGCGATTTCAATGACCGCGCATGCAACAGAAAAGTTGCACTAGGTATAGGAAATCATTGATTTGTGTGTGATTACGCACTGAAAAAACTCACAGCTAATCAGCTAAGACTTGTATTCTTCACAGCCAGATACACCCTTTGTCCCGCACATTGCGGTTATCACTCCAGATCCATTCATCTGTCTCGTTCAGATAGCACCCAGTTATGACAGTAATCACACACAAATCAATGATTCCTATACCTAGTGCTACTTTTCTGTTGCATGCGCGGTCATTGAAATTGCCATAACTTTAAAAGTATCCATTCGATATTGTTGAATAAAGTTTAAAACTGCGGAAATGAAATTTGCTCATTCAATGTATATCTCAGATTTTTGGTACCGATTATCTATTTTGAATTAGCCAACCTCAAAGCACCTGGTCAGGGACTTTATGTGCTAGGTGTAGATTATAGGCATGCATCAATGGAACCACTTGTTTCATAGCTGAATACTCTTGTGCCATTTCATGTTGGTAACGTCAGCAAGTAATCTACTCATTGGTTCATCATTTTCCAAACCAAGACTCATGTGAAAACTGTGCATCTAAACATCCGGCCCTTCAGCATGTATAAAGTTATTCTTTCTATGTATAACCTTTGGGCGGTCTGCCCTAAACATGTTCAAGGGCCAAAAACACATCTATCAACACCTTGCAAGTGGTCTTGTCCCTGAACATGTATAAAGCAACACTTCCTATGCATAGGCATTGGGCAGTTTCTCTTTATGCATGCTTAACGGACACCAAAACATACAAGATTTTGACAGAACAGTGACGATATGCCTGACATAAGAGAACACAAGAGACAAAGCAGCTACTGTGGTTACCAATTATATCAGTTCTTATATTAAGTAGCTGCCACATGTAATAAATACTACTTAGGGTGTAGTTTCCAATACATAATAGGTCAATGGAGCCACCACTAAACCTGGTTATGGAGTCACTAAACCTGGTTATCACAAGGCATAATTATCAATATACATTTAGTAAAACTAAAGAAACTCTTGCACATAACTGATTATAGTTTCAGTATACATAATAGTAAAAAGATAAATATTTTTGCTATTTTGAAATTGCATATACTGTAATTGGAGCAAAACTATTGGTTCGACACCTGGACACGGCAATCTTTTCATGACCTACAATTGGTTGCTAACATGATCTTAACTTCAATTTAGCCAATCAAATTTGAGATTCTAGAAAACTCTACCACCAGTCTTACGGTGTTTATGATTGGCTTAAAATTGATAAGTCATTTGCAACCAATCAGAGAAGCAGATAGTTAGTAGCAGTGCCCAAAGTTTTGAACCACAAACATCAACCAGAAAAAGATTAGATATAATAATTTACTGTTTTAATTTGGATTATTAAACAATTTCTGTTGGATATCATATAATAAACATGTGAAAAGAGGGATGTTTTAAGTGGACAATGAATTACACAACTGTGAAAGTAAATCTGATAAGATTATTACCGATAACATGTGTTGACACTATTAAATATATGGGGTACCGAATAGGATGCGTACGATAACATACATACCTCAAAAGCACCACCAAACATACATCACACAAGCTTTTTTGTTTTTAAAAAATATGCCGATGATAAAAAAGCTACAAAAGGCCTTCTAGAAATACTAGGCATTATATCGTGCATGAATGCAGCATGAATAGAATTGAATTTGGATTGCATTAATAGCTGCTCTCAGACAAGTCATTTTCACCACCTTTCATCTATACACGGGTATGCCAGTGACAACAAGACATCAATATGTCTGAAAATAATTCATTTTTGAGGGAAATTGTGTGCTTTTCAGCTTGAATATTTGGCATAGTTAACCATTTTCGCATTTTTTGATCAAAAGAAAATAGTATTCTGAAGGAGGAAACTTTGAAGGTTTTGAGCATATGCCTTAAATAATCATTTCAACTGTGTGATCAATTTCAATACGGTCATTGGTTTCTCTACATCAAATAACTTGTTCCTTAAGAGCAGCTATGATAATACAAGCAATCCAATTCAACACAGTGTATTGTTCATTTGCATATATCCACCGGTAACTAAATCTACCACATGAATTATTACATATCAAAAACAAGTACAAAATAAGTACAAAATACCTCGGACATTCTTTGTACATTTCATGTAGTAGCAAGTACCCTGTTATTATGCACCTATAGTAACAGAACACCCTAAACATTCCAATACCTACAATGACTATAGATAGACCACATGGTTCAATGACCTCTATAGGAAACTAAATGTCTATGAGAGGTTATTGAACTTGGAATCCTGCGCATGATATTGGCAAAGGACATTCAGGACATGTAGTGTTACAAAGCCTGCAATTAAGTGACTGATTACTTAAGTTTACCTTTTTAGCCCAATTAGTCTATTTCTGTAGCTCTAAACGACTATTTCGGTAGCCCAAATGCACTATTTTTAGTGCAGTTGGGTGATGACTTTGTAGCCCAAATGGGCTATTTATTTAGCACAATTGGCTACTTTAGTAGTACAATTGGGCTACTTTTTGTCACTACTTTTTGTGTTCTTGTAATTTGTAGCATGATTGGGCTTCTGATTAAGAACTTCTTTGGCAAATGCAACTCCTCTTTAAGTTTTCTTTTGTCTCTTCACACGTTACAGATAGGGATAATAACATCGAGGGGCAACTCACTGAGTTAAAAACAAATAGTTTGCTAATATAAAAATATTTTTTCAGATTTACAGATTTTTTAGAGTGGTTTCTAGGTTTAATAAAGATTTCTAAAATACTCTAGGTTAATAACGCAAACCCCATCAATTTCTTTCAGCTTTATAGTCAGTGGATGTAATCCAGAGATCTTAGTTCATTTCTCTTCCTTGAGAAGTGCCCAATTGCTTTGTGTATGAAGCGACTTCAGTTTCTCAAGCGTGCCAAACAGAATATAGAGTCCCCTGGTTCAAATCTTAATTAGGGAAAAGGTTTATTATTTGTTGTTGTTTTTTCCATTTCTAAAAATGATAGCTTCTAAAGTTATGTTCTTGAATGATCTAATTATCTGGTTGGCATAGTTCTTCATTTTTTATGTTACATGTTTAATAAGCTTGACAAGTTAACATTTTCATTAAACCTGGTTTGGAGAGAGCGATATGTAGTCCATGATTAGCATAAACATTATCAATCAACGTATAGTCCATTCATATAATTGAATTTAATTTGACCTTTACTATCGAAATTCTCTCATTCATATTTCACCTCCTTGGCTTGCCATACTTCCTTCAATGTATTGTAACCCAAGAACAACATTGAAGGCAGGTATGCCATGATTAGCATAAATATTATCAATCCACGGATAGTCCATTCATATAATTTAATTTAATTTGAGTCTGACCTTTTTCCTATCAAAATTCTCTCATTCATATTGTACCTCTTTGGCTTGCCATACTTCCTTCAATATCTTGTTACCCAAGAACAACATTAAAGACAGGTATAGCATGCCAACCAAGTCAAAATTCAAATAAGCGAACATCGGCAGTCAACAGGCCCATAATAAGGGTCGAAATAAAAACGTACTAACCCTGGAAGGAGTTTTTCTATAACTACACCATTATTAAACCACTTGTATATTATATAAAGGTGCAGAATTCAACACCCATTACAAATATAAATAATCTAGGACACCATACAGATTGCATTCTACAATGAGTTGTAAAAACTCTTTTAAAAATGGAAAACAGTTCAACCTTGAAGATTGGATATCTTATTCTATTAATCAACCTTGGTACAGTGATGTTACAGCAACTTCCAGTGATCTCAGCTCATTATTCTGAAATTGATTCTAATCAGCTGGCATATGTACCCACACAAATTAATGAGAATAATGTGTCGACACAATCCAAGTCAGATACCAACACTATCACATAAGTGCTCGGTAGATCGCTGGAATACACTCTACTATCACTGTACAGAGGTAGATGCAAAGCATCTGTGTGACCATCAATCACAAATGGGATGTAAAGTCGGCCTGAACATTTCTTTATAAATATTGTACAGTGAAATTCTCCTAAAATTAAGCTTTACAATGATGTATCACATGTACATATTAATAGCGTGTTTCAAATGTAGTACAAAATCAATAAATTAATTGAAAATTCATTTGTTTCTTAGTGTTTATTGAAATGTTCATTGGGCCATATCTCAGAACATGCTCTGTCGACTTTACGGCCACTTAAAAACCCCTGGGCACTAACGGCATATCTTACTATGGTTCTAAATTGGTGTATTGCAAGATATACTCATTTGAATAGCCAATTAAAATGCAGCTTGTAAAATATTTCACTCCAAACTTTATCACGGATACAATTATTCTAACACTGTCTCTGATTGGCGCAATAAATGATGTATCTATCTTTCTAACCAATCGGCCGGTAGTTCTTTGGGGGCTAATGACGGATGGTCACATATAATCGACCAAGCTACCATTTTGATATATTCCATTTTTGTAACAGGCTATAACGTAATATTAGATATAATAACCATTTTTAGTATCGGCCTATTCCATATATATTCCACATCCAATACAAAGACCTTACGACTACGCTCATTATCGGGATAAAAAGAGCTTGATTAATTAATTTAAGTATTGCTCACAGGTTTCATATACATGTGTTTAAAACAAATAGTTGCCATATTTTAGGCTAATCAACCTTGTATAGTTGGTTTATTAATACATAAATACCCAATATCCTCCATAAGTCTCTCATTATTCTAATAAACACCCCGGATCATTTATCAGAAATACGGGGGGGGGGGGGCTGGTTATTAGAGGATTAGAACAGCGCTTATTACAGTACATGAAGTAAGGCCTGAAGCCAGCCCGCATTGGTATGTGAAATGAGCTACGGCGCGTAGGTCTACGCGCTGAGGCCTAATTTCTTTTTTTAAAGGTCTCTGTAAGCTTGGATTAGCAACAACAAAAAAAATCAAAAAAAAATCATAGCCTTTTTTTTAAAAAGAAATAAAATCACACAGCACTTAGCTTTTTTGCCAAATGTTTCTGAGACAGACAATCTTCTTTGTTTGGCCTAAAACATATGGCAGCAATCAGCTTAATACTTAACTTTACACTGTAAAATAATAGCTGCTGTATGCTATTTTAAGAGACCTATAGAGGATGTTGTCTAAAATACTGTCTGGTCATATTTGTTCACTTTCAGGGTTAACAACATTGGAATGGATTCTTCTACTTCTCAATCTAGGTACAGGGTGTCCCAAAAGTTGTGATACATATGATTTTGAATTTAAAGTTTTGGCACACCCTGTATGTAGTGGCCTAATTTATGATATGAGAATACGTCGACAGAGCAAGTGTGGTTTATATATCATAAAACTGAAACTGGCCAAATTGCACACAAGATTTTCTTTCTTTTTCGGATAAATATTTAAAATGCAACGATAACAAAAGCTGTAACTATTTGATGATTTCGCAGACACTGGATTAACATATTTAGCGATGAAAAGCTTAGAAAGTGTGCTTGAAAGTCTTCGATGCAGTCGGCCTTTTTATATTTATAAATAAATAGATCCCAGTATTCATACACATGTAGTAACTATACGCAAAGTTTAGAAAGATTGATAAAACGCTTATTACTGATATATGCTGTGAGAGGTTAGCTATTATTTTGGTTAGAGCTCGGGAAATAGGGAGTGTCTTATCAGGAATAATGTCACACACGATACTCTCTAAATTGGTCACACATCAATTCTTCGACAACTTCTGCCCCGATGGTTTATTTTCAATCTGTTTTCTATGAAAAAAATATGCCACAACTTTCAACACTTCTATATACTTGCATTTATTGCCATAATTTCGATTAACAAAAGAGTTGTGGCATATTGCGTTCGTTAGCAACAAACCTTAATCTGTAAAACCAAAAAATGTTAACATTTTGCGAGGCGCAATTACCCGCGAAAATGTTATGCCGTGAACATTTCCAATCTACCTCGAAGCAGTGCATAACAAAGTCACACAATGTAACTCAAAAGTTAGGCCAGTATTGCTTGATTTGTGAATTTTAAACTCGCGAACATTTCTGGTTTTACAGTAATTTGAAGCAAACAATACACATGGGAGCTTTTTTTGACACTGGGGGTAAATAATTTAACATTTGCAACAAGCAAAATATATCATATGTGAATTAATGATTAGCTGCCACAATTGTGACTTTAATAAATACCAGGAATTAGGCATATTATATTTGGCATACCATAAAAAGGCTATAAATATCTATACATTTGTAGAGCCAGTAAACATTTCATTGTGAATTCAGAACTTAGTTTAAATCGAGAGAAAAATAAGTGGTATAAAAAGGATGCCTTTAGTCATTATTCATTCTTTACAATATAATCAAGAGTTGTGGTTGCATCAAAGACACAAATTCTAGGGTCTTCCTAGATGCAAATTTTAAAAAAAATCTGAATTATTGGTGCATGTACGATTACAGTGCATGTACATGCACAACTTTAACTAACCAAATGCATACCACCCCTGCCCTTCCCTTAGGGTCAGGGGTCATTGCTTATCATTCAAATTATTGATAATACATTGTGCACACACATACACATATAAATATTCATGGCGACAATTTGAATGCATAAAGGTCTGATTAATTACAACAGGAATGTCACTTTAAAAACAATTATGTTGAAAGAGGGTTTACTAATCAGGGACAATCGAATGCCGGGACAAGAAACGGCCTATTGTATCGCTACATCATTGTATACAATCGTATTCAAATACATAACATGCGTGTTGCAGGTTAGCTCTAGTAGTTGGGGTGTGTTTTTATTCAAGGAACTCAAAGGTTGCCCTATAATCTTTTGAAAAATGATCAAAATATAATGTTCCAAAAAACTTAGGCCTAGGTCAAACTGAATATAATTTATACATGATTTGTTCAAAAAATAACATTCTAGTGTTAATAATAATCGGTATATTTGAGAACAAATTTGATAATTTTAGATTTATAACAAATGTGAGAACATGCTAGAACAAAGGAATTAATAAATTTCCTGAACAGTTTAAACTATAGACATTTTGTTCCTATTGATTCCAATAGCCAAATTAATCGGGAAATGATGTTATTTGATGATATATATTGGCATTTCTAGAGTATAGTTTCAGTAGGAATTGCACAGGTAGTCAAGTGGGTCCATCCGTATCGAGCGCGACACACAGCGAGTCGTGCAGTATGATTGCTGAGATTTGAACCAGTGCCCATTCATGAATGTATTGTGTATGCTTGCTCAACTGATGATATCTGTACCCCCGCAACACGCATACTTATATAATAGTACAATAGTTTCTTGTCCCTCCATTCGATTGTCCCTGCTCTAATGGATTCAATCATAACACAAAGTCCATTGACCAAAAAACGGAATACAAGTGATTAATACTGTGACCATTTGTGACCCAACGCGAGTAAATGAGGCACAATGAGGGAAATATTAATATTGAGTTGTGTATATCATGATGTTATCTATACATAAAGGACATTTTGGACCAAAGTCAATGTTATATCACATTCCAAACCAAAGCCACTTTGAATCATCAAATACAAATTATCAATTCTGAGCATTTTAAGTTTTGGTTTTGTGAATAAATCAATGGAGTAAATGAGAATCAAATACTTCAAAATGTTTCTAAGATCGGATATAAGACTTTTTATGAATTTAACATATTCCAACCTTGTCCTATATATATATATTTTTTAAAAATCAAATTAGCTACTGCCACATTGTGCCTCATTTACTCATGTTGGGTCATTTTATCTGTGAAAGCCTTTCAACAGCTAGTGGCTCATGGTGCTAACCTTAATAAGCCATTAGCGCCATTATTTGAATACTTATATATAGTTTAATCAATTCCAAATTGAAGAGATATATTCAATTTTTATCTCTTCGCGCACACAAAATAATCCAAGCGTACGCGCGGATTATGGCCATATGCACACCGTTTTAGCGGTAAGCACGCATCACGCATATGATGCACAGCACGGTTGTTGCTTTCATGTGCACCCATATCCTTCTGTATTCATTCGCTGCTGTAAAGAGGCTTCACCAATTTGGAACTGATCAAACTATAAAGAGGCTTCGCCAATTTGGAACTGATCAAACTATAAAGAGGCTTCGCCAATTTGGAACTGATCAAACTATAGTTAACTACTGAGACCAATGAATCAACAGATAGTGGTGTTAACCTTAATAAGCCATAATGGTGTTAACCTTAATAAGCCATTAGCGCCATTATTTGAATACTACTAGGCTAATACTATGTGAATAAGCAATGAGTAGGTTCCACCACCAATTCATATACTAATGAATTGCTTTTGAACCAGGAAAGGGCACATATTGTTAATAATAAAAGGCAGCATACCTAACTGTGATAATTAGATAAAATTGCCTATTTCACACATGAAGGCGGAGTGATCCTCTCTCTTCCAGGTGCAATGACCGGACTCTCGTCACCTTGATCACAGCACCAAGGAGGACGGACAGATGAACGATACAATGCATACAGAACAGCATTGTCTGTGGTGATCTCTTAACACTTTCCATGCGGCAGGCGTCTGCAGACGACATTCCAAAATTTCAAACAATGTTTCAAAATTGTCAAAATTATTGAATGTCATTATCATATTTGAAATCACCATGAGACATGCATTGAAATAAGTACAAACATGCCTAGTATTGGCTCAGTCATTCTTGAGATATACTTTGAAGGGGGGAAAGGTTACTGAAAAATCTGTTTTATATATGGTATAACTAATAGCCGTGTGGAAAGTGTTAACAAGCCCTCTGTGCTATTATTGAAAATATGTGCCTTTCATCATCTCACCCACCCTGTGTTAAAACATATTGTCCAATTTCTGAGTTAATCCGTATGCCTACTCAAGGCAGCGATGTCATCCTCAGCAGATTGTGTAAATGCATTGATATCACTGCCTGAAGAAAGCAAACCGGACCACAGGCAAGGTGCTATAACCTACTGGCAAATCAACAGCTTTCGAGCTTCAATAGACCACAAAGCGGGCAAACACAAATCGACTACGTAACACAAAATAAAGTAGGCCTATAACATCACTTGTTCTGATCGACATACAGAACACAGGCTATAGATACAAAAATTATACAACGCCACCAACAAAATAAGGTTTTTAAACACTCTTTTTAGAAAAAAATATCACAAATAGACAGAGAGGTATAACAATATAGCTACTAAATTTACAAAGCTAAAATGTACAAAACTTTTTTATCTTTAAAATATTTTCCTCTTTCAATATGGGTCCTATGCACAAACAATTTCTGTCAACAACAAAAAATGTGGACAAAAATCACCAGTAGCCTCATAGCTCTATTGGCGATATATGATTCAAAATACGCTTTTCAAAATTAACAAAACATAACAAAAATGAAAATTGAGATCAAATACTGATTTTTAATGGACAGACAAAGCACATTTTCAAACTCATACAGTTGGTAACGTCATGATAAGACCTTGGGGGGAAAAACATTTGGTGACCGTGACAATTTGGTGGATCTTGGATCTTCACAACATACATGATTGTATACTATAACAGACATTTTAAAGGAATAATAGAACCATAATTGACACATTATGGAGCACAAGCAGTTCATCTGCAAGTACAAATACCTTTTCCATATTTTTATAAATATTGAGATTTTTCATTCTTCAATTCAGAGCACCAACACAAATTTTCAATACAAACCCTCATGTCATTTTGTTTTATACTAAATGTTGGCTGTAGAATTGTTATTGATATTATTAGTTACTGATTGATTATTGATAAGACCTTGGTGCTTGGGCTGTGATCAAAATACCAACGTACTTGCTTTGGGGTATATACCAACTTCGACATATTTTTACTTCCGGCATCTAGGCAATGTCTGCTTCAATCACCTGAATGCAGTAAGCTTAACACTTTCCACGCGGCTATTACTAGTTTTACCATTATACAATGTCTGTTTCAAGGATAACTGAACCAATACTAGGCATATTTGTACTTGTATCCGATGCATTTCTCATGGTGATTCCAAATATGGTAATGCAATTCGATAATTTTGACATTTTTGAAATTGAAATTTTGAAATATTGTCAGCAGGCGACCCCTGCCGTGTGGAAATTGTTAATACACAGCTTTAATCAGAGTTCAAACTGACGTCACGGGTGATAGAAGCAGATAATGCCTTATTTATCTAAACTAATTCATCCAAGAATTATCAAAATGATAACATTACAGCCCTATATCGAAATTGCATTGGGGGATATTTTACGTATGTCTTAAAAACAATTTTTACCGACTCATGATTTTCTTCCCTGTGTATTCAACAACACATCACAACCAACCGCTGTGCATGTATCACATTGCACAGTTCACGAATATATAAAAAATAAATAATGAACCCCAGATGCGCAAATTGCATAGGGTGATTACATAGTTAGCTTTATAAAGCCAATACCCAAGTCACTACTGCACCTCTTGTACTACTCGAGTTTAGTGAACCTTAAACCCGATTTGTAGCTCTTCTTAACTTGGATTTGACATAATCACATTTACAACTTGGTTTATAATAACAATCCCTCACATCCATGAGTTGCTATATAGTACTGCTTTGAACTGGATTAAGGGTCCGTCTTCTTCGCTGTTCAAAAAGAAATTTGGTTTGTTTTATGTCTTTCTGCACAGTTCCCAACTATCAACCCATTATGATATTTTGAAGGGCCGCTCGCTTCTCTTTGATAAAAGGAATTCACCTTTTTAAACATAGCTCAGTGATTTGCATAGGGTTGACAATAATGTGTTAGATTTGTCAACTGACCACACAAATCACCGTAGGCTAGGTTAACAATGTAACCCTAATTCACCTTTCGTATCCCATCACAATTCATTTCCTCATAAAATTGTGAATATTAAATATATATATGAACAAGATTTTTGCTCCAATTACGGTCTCATATTAAATACATCATGCCAACAATAATATCGTGATTTTTTTGATTTTTTTTTCATAAAAAAACCCCACAAATCTACTCTTGATAAAAAACAAACCTCTATTTCTTTAAAAGTAATTGGTAGTTTGGTTACGAGATTTCAAGAGATTTTTCGCATTTTCAAACTGAAATTTTGCAAACATAAAAAGGTCAGCTCTAGTTAGGAGGTGACGTCGGCACATAATCTAGTGAAGGGCGTAGCACTTTCTGCACCACATGGCTGACATTCTTCTTTGACTGCGAGGATGCACACATTGTTGCATTGGACATTCCCGCGGGATACCATGATGCGTTCTCTAATGTATGCGCTGACGTCACCCCTCCTCCCCCTTTGGTTTGGCACAGAGTATAACTGCTCTAGGTCGCTAACTTTACAGATATTTATGTGACCCACAATTTATACGTAGAGAAGACTCGGGGATACAAAAGGCGAATGAAATACATCAATTGACAGTCGACATAGAACTGTGCAAAATGAGCTACAAAGAAAGTTCAAGAGTGTTCCTTTAATAAATAATGTACTGTATACGTGGTTATTTTCGCGAGGGTGTTATTTTTCGCAAATTTCGCGAGTGGACATGAAAACGAGAAATATAATCACGCAATAAATGTAGAAACCGCGAAATTAAAGTCTTGCACATTTTCCAAAAACAAAACAAAAATCGCAAAAATATTTGTATGCGAAAATAACCAGTTATACAGTACTTGGCTACAACGGTATTGCTCCGTCAGCAATACACTTTCAAGCTCCATATTCCACATAGAGCTCAAATAATCTTGTATTTGAAGTGGTAAAACATACTGATGACTGTAGGTTACCACTAGATAATGTAACACACAAGGTATCTTGGGGTTCATCCCATGTCAGTATGCATTGACATGTATCACATTCTGTTAAAGCCCGATCCTATAGTTTGTTCAGTTTCAAATTGGCAAGAAAAATTAGGTTTTGTCAAAAGTAATCCAAGCGTACGACCGCCCGCACAGACGTGTCACGCATGATGCACAGTGTGATTGGTGCCTTCATGCTCGCCCGTGTCCTTCTGTATTCAGTCGCTGCTGTAAGCAGGCTTCGCCAATTTGGAACTGATCAAACTATAGTTCGCAAATTCCCTGGGCAACAAGTGTTACTGTACAATATACAAAGGCAACCAAATAAACCAAATATTTTAGATGTCATAAGTTAAATGTGAGATTGTCTTTTGACTGGTGGACCCGGTGGTGCCTTTTACAACAGTAAAGCTGTTTATATTATAGAATCAGGGGCATTGGCTATCATAACTTAGCAAATCTGTCTTTTAGCAACACTGCACATAGAGATAACACCTTTTCTAATATCCATTTGGCTTCCGCCAGGCAATAATGTCATAGATTTATCATGCCTACCCACTCAAATCACTGCCATAGACACGAGTGCACAAACATACAAGTGTGCGTATACAATGACATCACCGTCTAGAGGAATACAAAGGGACTTTGCAACCTACAGTCATATATATGCTTAAACCAAACGCAGAACAGTTTAGCCTAATAAGAGCACAACTGATGAGGTAGAACAGTTGAACTGCTTGAAGATAAACCGGTTTTATCAAGTCACTAACCCTGATTATCACGCTAACTGACTGAATCTACTCTAGTTCCCTAGTTCATTTTCTTATTCATCATAACTTATAATATTGAAAAGAAAGATGACAGCAACTATTCAATACAGTCAATTTAACCCTGACGATCAAGTTCACCGACTAGTTCTAAACCTAGTTTATAACTCTTAAACAGGATTAGTATATAGTGTTATAATATGATGGACAAAAACAAATGGGGGAGGGGGTAACTAACAGAAAGGCAAACACTGACCAATTCTGAGGGCAAAGATGAAACATTAAAGAGGGAAGTACATGTGATAAATGTTGTACCATATTATCTATACACTTTTACATATATTGCAGCATTTTGTCCACCAAGCTCTATACGGAGTACATACATACAACAGGGTTTAATATCGAAGATATACAAAATAGGGGGGTCGGTCATTCTAGCCGGTCAATGGAACGTACACCGCGATTGGCTACATGCCACTCGAGAAGGATCCATCACCCAATGGTGAATAAGTGTTCATCTTCTCTCGTCGCTCTTGACAACACCTTGACAACACTGTTGGTTCTGTACTTACAGCACAGTCAGCAGTCATACTTACTACACTGGCTTATCAAATGTTCACACTTACATCATCTATATCCACTAGAATTCCTAGGATGAGGTTGGTCTATCCCCCACATAAAAAAATACAGGCGTATACAAAATGTCCTGTATGAAAACAATAGACCTTCAAGTTGTAATATTGCAGATAGTTGCTCCATTCCTCTGAATATATATCTTTTAAATAATGTCATTGTAGCATCCTGTTAGTTTTTGAGTCTGTATCTCTTCCTTTCACCAACTCTCCGTCAAACATGACACGGCCAATCACCGCTCTGGACTCTTGACGATCTAGAATCATCCGTTAAACCCTGTTGTAAGTGTTGCACCGTCACATATCGCTTGGCGTGAATAATCTATATAATAACGTCGATACAAGCCGTGGGTACCGGCATTGTACCACCAATGGATGGCTTCATCATTATGGTAGGCCAGATGAGACATATCTCCTACTGCTATGGAAGGCCTGGTGAGACAAATCTCACCATGGGTGGTAACCCCTACCAGATATGGAAGGCTAAATGGATAGTTGGATGGAACATCAACTCCATCAGTAGGTTTGTATCATGTATGGAAGGCCAAACTGACCATTTGTTCACTCCCACGGCTGGGGTGTAGGTGGGAGTTCTGAGGCACTAGCCACTGATGAACTGTAAAACAAAACAAGAAGAACAGGATTAACACTCGAGTACAAAATATGATTGTAATTTTTATAAACATTAAAGCGTCTCACACAAGGTGGTTCAATAATCCAATCTTATGTGCGTGATTATGGCCACACGCACATGATTTTTGCTGCAGGCATGAGTCACGCATATGATACACAGTGCGCTTGTTGTCTTCATGCATGCCTGCGACCTTCAGTATTCATTCGCTAGTGTAAGGAGGCTTCACCAATTTGGAACTGATCAAACTATAGTGTACATTATGCATCTTTATGTGCACTTTTACAAATTCAGGACGCTTGCTGTCAGGAAAGTTGCGGCCTGAAGGGAACCATCTTAGACTTGGAAAATAAGGAAATATAAGAAAAGGTTGAAGATGAACTTCTTGTTGAAATTTGATAAATTTTGCAAATGATACACACACATTTGTTCTCTTGCCCTTGATGACCAAAAACATCAACAATGTGCGCCCTCGTCCTTCAGTATTCATTCGCTACTGTAAGGAGGCTTCGCCAATTTGGAGCTGATAAAACTATGGATAATCGAATGTCATCTTTTGCGTATTGTTAGTCCAATACTTACCTGGCAAAGCTCTTGAAGGCCGCTGACTGTGGGTTGATGCACAGTGGTACGCTGTTACCCTGATGTCGCTCCGTAATGAATTTGTGAAGAGCCTCTGTAACAAAAAAGAAAGTCAAGGATTGTATTGGTGATGGGAGGATTAACCTGATGAATTTTAGCAATAGTACAATTTTATTTTTTCTGTTGGTTGTTAACTTGTTATCTCAAACAGATCATAGGATTAAGGGGACCTTAAGTTGCACTCCATGAGCTGCCCACAAATATGGTTGAATCTAATTCTGAAAATAGTGAAATATTCCAAAACCATTCATACCAGATAATACAAAGAAGTATGATTGTTTAATGGAGTTCATATTTTAAGATTTTCCACAATGCACCATAACATTAACCTACAATGCACCATAATATTAACCCACAATGCACCATAATGTAACCCACAATGCACCATAATATTAACCCACAGGGCCACAATGCATCATAATTAACCCACAATGCATCCCAATTCATCATATTTAACCCCAATGCATCTTGGAACAAATATTATCAAAATGGGGCGTTACTCTATCCCTAGTACGGAACGTCCACAAGAGATTTATGGTCGGTGTGAACAGGTTATTCAGATTGAATCAACATATTATTGGCAGTAAAAACAGGAAGATGGGGAGGTATAACACACTAGGAAATCACTATTGAGATGGTAGCAAATTAAAACACTACTTCAATCAGTGATTAACATCTGTGTTAAAACTGGTGAAGGCTTTCTAAGCATGGTTAGGTTTTAAATCATATAATCATAGCCTGTGATATCAATCAGGCCAAGGTTATAGGCTTTTACTGGGTAATTAATTAAATTGTTAATCATCAAATGTATGAGCTATATCTAGGGAGCTGCATGAGTAACCTGAATTGGGTGAAGGTGAATAGTCAGAAATGGAAATATAGGTCAAATAATGCGAACAAAGGACGACAAGTGTATATTTACCACAAATCAAGTTTCGTAGTTGTCTCTTGTTAAACACCTAACATACTTGTTAAGCAATTTATACTTAAAATGCATTTAAAAACACTTATGTTTTCAATCGGCCAATTAGGCTTCAGCAATGATAATGAAGTGTGTTCATAATACAATAGCTAACGTACCTGATGACGCATTTATGAATCTAAGCTTCAAGCTGTCACAAATCAATGTGTGAAACAATTTGTTATCATTATCAATTGTGTTTTGACTCCCATCTCTAGTTTGTCCATGACCAAATGGCAGGAATCATAACATTATCAAAAGTGTAACTGATTCAAGCTAGAAACTTTAAGTTACTCAGGGGAGTTTTTTCGGCTGTGTAGATAAACCCAAGCATAAGGTAACAACAAACAAAAAAACTGTTGTAAGGTTCCGACTGACCCAGTATTTTAAAAATCGGTGATAACAATTCACGTGCAAATGAATACCGACCCAAAAATAATTTTGCTTGTCAAAAAACAGCCAAATGTTTACAGATTTATTTTGAAATTTTATAGAATGTTTGAATTAGTACGGTCATTTTCAAGGGAAAATAAGAAGAAAAAAGAAAGGGGAAAAAAGGCCAGACAGACCGCCCCGCCCCGAGGTCCGTTTGCCCGTACAACAAGTTTGAGGTTTTCATCGCCTGATGGGCACACTAGGGCACAGTGCATACAAATGTGTGATGCAAATTTGCACATATACAATGCAGGTAAGACTCTCACTGTGCCCTGATAAACAAAAGCCTCACAATGAACTTCCTCTCAAAGTATACGATACTGACAAGTCCAACAGAGTCTATAAAATGGCAACCTATCTCACCTTTGACCTCGTGGACTGAAGAAAGACCGTCCTCAAACGTGGAATCGAACCTCTGCTGTGCAACCGGTTCAAAATCGGACGTGTAGTGTCTCCCTGCTGGTGTGTTGTGACAACATTGACACATACAGGTATGATACCGAAGCCTGCCCTCGTCAAGGTAGGGGTGGGCAAGGGCGTCTGTGCATGCAATTCGTTTGTCGGGATTGAAGACGAGCATTCGGCTCAGGAGATGTATGGCTTCGTGCGTGGCTTGGTTGGAGAGACTGTATAGAGCTGATAGGCAAGGCTGCGTAAGAGATGATAAAACATTGTGTAAGTGACTGATTGGTGTATTCAGTTGTGGCTAGAATTCATAAGGAGGCATGGAATAAGAAATTTGCTGACAACATTTATGAAAAAATTGCATGCAATTACAATCAACAAATTGATTCTCTCCTCTTGTTATGCTACTGAGTATATTTTATTTAAACACTTTCCACGCAGAAGGCGTCTGCAGTCGACATTCCAAAATTTCACAAAATGTTACAAAAATTAAATAATGAAATAGCTATTACTTTGCACAGTTCCTCAAGTTACAATGAGTTAACTTGACCTATCTCTCCCGTTTGCGCCTTAGATATATTTCATTAGACCACCGAGTCCTAAAACTTGACGACTTGTTAGCATCTCGCAGTGTGCTACACTTCCCTAAAATTAATTTCCTCTTATGTCATATCTATCTTGCATGTCAGTCAAATAGTATGCTAACGGTTAACTAAATTTAGGGTTCAGTTATTTTAGGATATTAATGAAGGTGTCTTTATTTATATAATATCTGTTTATAAATACTGCTATGTTTACATCCAGGTCTATAAATAATTATGTAAGTAAATTAAAAAATTTAACAGAGTCTGCATTCTCAGGAAGTGATATGATATCAGCACAAATTATCAGTTCCTAAGGCCCCTATTTTCCTATCTTGGATTGTGTTTGGACGGGGTGTGAGTAGGCTCCAGGGTTGAAACCCTTACTCATTTTATCTTTCTCAAAATAAATGTCTAAGGATTTAAACAAATTATAAGTCCCTCTTATCCTTTTTCATCTACCATTCGATAATCCATAGTTTGATCAGCTCTAAATTGGTGAATACTCCTTACAGTAGCGAAAGGAATACTGAAGGACGAGGGCGCACGTGAAGGCAACAAGCGTACTGTGCATCACATGCGTGCTGCGTGCGTGTGGCCAAAAATCGTGTGTGTGTGACCATAATCAGGTACTTAAGGTGGCTAACTCGGCTAGGGTGACCGGCAATGATTTGCTTCAAAATAACAGAGGATGTGTATATTGATAAGAAAAGATGATACGCAAAGTTTTAATTTTTTCCAACAAGCCGTTTTTGATTTACGGATTTTTTTGTTATTTGAAAACCCATTGACTTAATACACGAGGCGTAGCCGAATTCCCAAATACTGCCAAATTTCAGAAAACACATAGTGTTGTAAATATTTTTTTCTCTTCTTTAAAGTCAATGTATGCTAAAGACTTTTATTTATTTTGATGCCAAAACACCAAGGTATAACACATTTTTTCCCCTCCACAACTGAGTGGTGATGGATGGTTTATTCACTGGGAATGTTAGTACTTTTTCACTATTTTCTAGAAACACTATATTGCCAAATTTTGTGAATTTCTACAGAAAAAACTACATGTTCAATTTGCACAAACAAGGTGTCATATTAAAGGTAATTAAGTTTAGAAAGTTATCTCGTGAGTTTTTACTAATTAAGTGTTTCTAGACCTTTTTACAGCCTTTTGAAAATTTCCCTAAAATCAAAATTGAAAAAAATATTTTTTCCAAAAAGTAAACACTGTATTTGCAAAAACTCACGAGAGAATTTAGGTAATATGCTTATACATTTATTCCCAAAGTTTCATGGTCATAGCACTTTCCGTTTAGTCTACAGAAATTCCAGAAGGTGAAAATTTAGGGAATTTTCAAAAAATAAAGAAAAACATAAGAAATTTCAAAAATGATCCGAAAGTCCTGAATTAGGTAGAGGAAAGACTTATCTTTACTGTGGTCCCAGTATAAAAAGTATAGTTATAATTGATTTGGTATTACAGCAGTTTTTCTGTAGTGCTGTAGGAGCCGAGTTAGCTACCTTAAGCTTGGATTACTTTTGCGCACGGAGAGATAAAAACTGAATATTTCTTGCCAATTTTGAACTGATCAAACTGTAGTTAAAAACCCAACAAGAAGTCAAGTGTGTCTCTATTGGAATGACAATTAAAGGAGGTGTCCAGCAAGCACAACAGTGTCCATTATATGTAAGAAAAGTAATTGTCGAGCCTTGATCGTATAGTTATATTGAACAAAACATTAAACTTATATCATAAAAACGAATAAAAACTGCTCCCTCAACATTAAACTTATATCATAAAAACGAATAAAAACTGCTCCCTCAACATGCCATTTTTAAAAATCTGTGGTGATTTAAAGCCCCGTATCAATGACGTCACGGTTATTGATGCTCAAATTCGCGCAAGTGCATTGTATAACTATGACTTCATTTTTAAAATTGCATGTTAAGAGATGGCAGTGTTTATTCCTTTTTGTGATAAATATGATGTTTTTTTCAATACAACTACACGATTTAGGCTCGATAATTACTTTTCTTATATATAATGCTGGACACCTCCTTTAAGACAATCAAAAATTCAAAACAAACTTACCGGTTTATGAGGCGAGCGTAGTAAATGAGCCCTAGCACCATCACATGCATACTTCATGTCCTCAAGGCTGGGCGTACCCAGTAGGTCTGTTATAAGATTGAGCTAATAAAAAAAACAGAGAAAAGAAAGAAAAAAGCATATTTGTTAATTTTACAATCAAATCAAAGTATTTTGCCACATAATTTTGTTTTAAATCATCAATGCAGCTTCCCACTACCAATCACAGAAACTTAGGCGACAACAAGTGTGAATAACATCATTTCGACGGGCAGCCTGCCTGCCTCATTTTTTTCTTAATCAAAGTGGAGGGGGGGGGGGGGGGGGGGGGGGGTCACATACTAATGTGAACTGACCCAATTCTATACAATAGGGATATTTTTGACCAAAAATGTCAACACTTTTTTTTTAAATATTGTGATATTTTTGAATAAAAAATAAAAAATTGTCATTTGAAACCAAACGACCAATCCCACCTGAGAAGTCCATCTGTCCGTACAACAACAGGTTGGTTGTTTTTTGGTCGCCTTATTAATGAGTCTTAACAATTTCCACGCGGCAGTCGTCTGCAGTCGTCTGCAGTCGTCTACAGACGACAGTTCCAAAATTTTACAAATGTTTCAAAAATATCAAAAATATAGAATTTCTTCACCATTTTTGAATTCACCTGTGAAATGCATCAAAATAAGTACAAAAAGGCCGTGTAATGGTTCAGTAACCCTTGCAATCGATCGACCTTGGAAGTGGTTTCTGAAAATCTTTTTTGTATAATATGGTAAAACTAATAGCCCCGTGGAAGAAAGTCTTAATTATGAATAGCTCTTTCAACTGGTTAAGTTATATCGTTCATATATATTTAAGTCATCAGTGAGAAAGCTATGATACATATACTCAAGCAATAAATTCATTTGAACCATAACACCCTAAGGGTAGTTATGGAAAGGAACCCATCAGGGGGAAAAACACGGGCAAAATACTGTGGTTAAGACCAATGGGAGTGTGCAGTCAATGACCAGTATGCCATGCGAGTCAAACTAAAAACAAGTGCTTCATAAGGCCCAGCAAAGTGGATTTTGAGTTTCCTGTAACATTTGTTTTCAAAATTAGGGAGGCAACTTTTTCATTATTCATTATTTTTTACTACTTTCATTATTGTACAAAATGTGGATGTCAGACGTATTGTTATACACCGCTGCACCCATCAAAGAATGAAATTGGGTCCATTTAGACATAATTAATGTAAGTTTCAGAAAGGCTATTCTGGTCAAAATGAATACTTTGTTCACGACGGACGATTGATCGGACAATTTCATCACACAAAATGCATGAATTCGGACGTTTTTATTTCAATTTTTATAATGAATTCAAACGCGGGCATGAAAATGAAGCGCGGGCGGGTGACGGGAAACTAAAAATCAACTTTGCAGGGCCTAAATCATATACAAAAAAAATATTGGGTTACGCAATGATTAACTACCATTGATTGATGTACTGATTAATGAACAGCAGATACAGCTGAGGGGGGGGGGGGGGGGGGTGTGTGTGTGTATATGGGTCTATTTTTCTGCAAAACATGGTGCAATGTTTAGGTGCATCGTCAGCATCACGTCCCTTATGAATATTTGCATTCCTGGGTATAAACATACTGTAAAAAAAACATTTTCGCGCATGTAATATTTCACGCTCTGCATATTTTGAACAATTTTGCTTGTTTTTATTTTTATGATTCTGAGCTTCCTTATAATAGACCCACATACAAAATGAATATATTCAAGCGTTTTTATTTTCGAAAATAAATGTAGCGCGAAGATAAATGTAGCGCGAAAAATTTCCACTTCTACAGTGAGTTGATGAGATGCATTCTCTCCATCCCAAATCATCACTTATTGCCCACCCTACTTGAGGGTTCATATATGTTCCACATACAGGGTTTACATTGATGACTCCATTCACCTAGTCTGGCGCATGTATATTTCATAAATATGGGAAGTGGACCCTTCAGGGCCCTGTCATAGCGTCGTCGGAATAAGTGGTACATTCAGTGTAGATGTATTACCGTGTGTGGTACTTCTGCCAAGCCCACTGGCTGAATTTCTTTCATTAATTTTCGTTACACAATGATTTATGCATTTATCTTAGTTGGGATTGAGACCGCCGCAAAGATTTGCAGCGATCATTAAACATGCGCATTTTGCAATGGAGAATATGCCCGGCCTTGTATTTCATAGAAAAAATTACACTTCAGTGAATGAATTTAGTTCCGATTCTATCGTCTGCAACCTCTGATGTCAAATTTGCGAGGATCAATGTTTATTTATGGTAATATGAATATGGTATACACCTAGTATGCTCTCAATAATGTGTTGGTTAGGTAGTTAGTCAGTCCATCACACCAAGTAGCTAGTGCTAATTCAAGTGTGTTGATGATGATGTCGACGCTGGGCTGTGGTAGAGATCCTGGTAAGGCATTAAAAAAACTCCTTATTTTTCCTTTCAAATTTTGATGAAACAAATTTTGATTTTTTTTTTTTAATTTTTTAATTTTTTTGTTGATCATTTTTGAATTTTTTGATTTTTTTTGACAAATTTTTAAATTGTTAGAGAATTTCTGAAAATTGCTTACAACATTTTGAATTTTTTGAAAAACCTGAGAGGTCTGTTTGCCTGTAGAACAGGTGTTTCCCCGTTGCCTAATAGCCAGTTTTGCCAGGGTACCTGGTTTTAACCACCATTGCTTTTGTGTGCATAAGTAACCCAATTTATGCTAAAATGTAGCCTAATCTGTGGTGAAAGGTACAGTCAGTGATTTTGAAACAAGTTTTGTTAACAAATTTTTAAGAATGTCCTTCAACACAATAGAACACACCAATAAATTGCGTATCACTGTCGTCTTCACTCTTAAAAGTCGGTACGATACCTGATTTGCTTAAAAAAAACATCTGCCGTGTCATTTTACGATAGATCCCTGAGCATCGTCTAACTTTGAATGGAAAAAAATTGTTCTGCTTGCTCCTATTTAATTGGGCCCTGACTTCCAGCAATCGTGATTTCTTATCTCGTCAATATTTGATAACCAGAACATGTGAAATATACGCATCGACTTCTGTGTCAATTGCAGACAGTCACACCAGTGATGAAAGCCACTGAGTTTAGTACCGGGTGCATGTATCCATGTACGCTGGCAGCCGCTGATCTGTTATGGACACTTCTGATGCTTGTAGTGTGCGTTAACACTTTCCACGACCAAATGTCACAAAATGTTTCAAAAATGTCACAATTATTGAATTTCATTAGCATATTTGGAATCACCATGAGAAATGCATTGAAATAAGTACAAACATGCCTAGTATTGGTTCAGTAATCCTAGAGATAGACCTTGACAGTTAAGAAAGGTTTCTATCAAATCTGTTTTGTATGGTAAAACCAATAGCTGCGTGGAAAGTGTTAAGTCAGTCAGTGTGATACAAAATATCACCAGACAGAGCGAGAATGGTGCTTTGAATTTTTTTTAAGTGACTTGATAAAAGCAAGATTTGACCAGGAGAAACCCAACCATAAAATAAGTATACACTCTGTGAGCTCATGGTGAAACAATTCAATTCAACCCTAAGGCATACGACCACAAATCACGATAAAAAAAAGAAAATTGGAAGAAAAAAAGTGAAGTGACCTATACGCTGACCATGGGAGTATTTGATCAACAATTATCCTGGAAGTATTGTGGGTCATAATGACTCTTTTGATTTGCTTCTTCTCAAAATTGGCCCTGCATATCTCATCTCATTTATACGGTTCAGTGATATGCGTGTATACGTGTCCGGAATGTACCTAGTATCATACCTCGGTCATAAATAACAAATGTGTTGCACCAATATTCTTTTAAAAAGCTACCAACCTGAGTACAGCAACCAAAGGGTTTGCTTTCAGTTTAAAGGTGCATAAAAATGATGTCTCAAATTTTACACTGACATTGTTTTATTTTTTACAGAAAGATGATTTTATATTTAATTGTTTCATTTATTTTCGAGTTATTAACCTATTTTAATTAATATTATAATATTGTTTTCTAATTTTTAACATAAGCAAGTGAAATAATTTGACAATATATTTTTTGACTTCTATAGCATTTCAGGTGTCATTAGTAAAAAATCCTATATGTTGATGATAATATCAATATATTTTTAGCGTACCAATTATTTTCGATTATACAAAGTAATGTCGCGCCAAATGCTCTTCCCACTCATGTTTGAATAAATTGGCTAGCTTCTGTGTTGAATCATCTTCCTGAGCACCGACCTGGGTCTTTCCTTGAGGATATTGACACTGCTGGTATCGAATGTCTCCCTACCTGAGTGAGTCACCGTTACGAGTTGCATGTTACGTGGTGTATAAAATTGGAGCTATTTTCGGACATGGTACCAGCAGGGGGAAGGAGTCGTGCGTGCATGCAGGCAGACTATTTGGTCCACAAAACAATGGTAGTCTCTTATAAATGCTCATATTTTGGCCTATTTATCTCGTGGTGTTTGTTGTTGATTGTCTGTTTGTGTTTGAGGTACTGTAAAACAAGTTAATTTTGCGAGCAATTCAATTTCGCGAATGGCTCAAATTCATAAAATTATATTGCCGCGAATTAATGTGTGTGAAAATGATAGTAGTGGTAGAAATGATAGATTCGCGAAATTAAGTTACCGCAAAACTTGTGATGGTTAGCAATTCGCCAAAAAAAGTTGCCACGAAAATTAACTGTTTTACAGTATTGTATTTTATCAGGAGTAATTCACCCACTTATTTTTTGATTTGCAATTTGATTTCTGTACCGTACATAGACCTTTGTACTGTATGACCAACAATTTTGTTTGGATGCTTCAACTAAAATGTCTTACATAACGATTATGACTCGCAAAGCGCATCAATAAAGATAGGGTGAAATTGTTTTGATTTTCTTGAAATAAATGTTGATAATAAATATAGGAATTTGTTACAAATAGATTTTTAATCAAAATTCTGCGAACAAATATTTCTAAAACTAGTAGAAGTTCAAAATAGAGGAAGACTTTTCTAGAAATTCAAAATAGAAGAAGCCTTTTCTAGAAGTTCAAAATACAAGTAGCCTTTTCCTATTTTATGCATACAGCACCTATATTTAGAACCATTCCTACTGTGTTTAAAATGTTGATTTCCAGAAAATGTTTTGATGTCCAATACAATACAAGCCAATATTTCCAAGAATTGTTTGGATCCGTCATCAAAATATTTTCATCTTGTGGCCATTTTATTAGGAACTCGAGGTATTTAAATAATTTATTATTCACTTAATGCCATAAAGGCTTCAGCTCTGAATCAGGGATTATTGGACAATGCTACGTTTTATCATGGATTGATTTATTTCTTAAGTTGTTGATTGCTGTCCCTCACCATCTGTGTTGTAATTGCTGTTGTTTTTCCAATTACGTATCCTAAGTTCTTGAGATGAAATCTTAATGAAACTGCTTGTGCTGAAAATACTGTAATAAAACACTTAAATTCGCGAGGTATTTAATTTTGAAAATTTCACAAGGACCTTAAATTCGCGAAAATTAAATCCCCGCAAAATAAACCATGGTAAAATATTTACACTGGGGTCAATTTTTGGAATCGCAAAATTAAATCCGTGCAAAAATGTTGGCTAAACTTTTACAGTATTTAAATGCTGAAAATACTTTTTATATAGCTATCTGTACACTACCACAAAAAGTACTCTTATAGTTTCTTTCAATTTGTAATATGCAACGCTGAAAAAAATTGTAATGGAATGCTGAACATTTTAAAATTAACAAATTATTTCCAAGTTATTAATATAAAAACAAATATTCTGTTATGCAGAAAATCATATAAATAATGAAATTGATGAGAAATGTTAAGGAACCTATTAACCCTAACCAGTAAAGCTAGTTTTTGTGCGTATCGGGGGGAGGGGGCACAAATGCGGGCACAAACTCCGTGCCCACATATGCCTGCGGTAGGTGATGTCATCGAGGCAATGCAGCAGCACGTGCATGGAGATAGTTTCTGGCAGTGAGATTTAGTGAGATTCAGTGCGGTTAGGGTTATTGCACATAAAAAATTGACATTTAACCCTAACCAGTAAAGCTATTTTTTGTGCGTATCGGGGGAGGGGGAAAAGTACTATTTTTTTGACCCGAAAAATCACCCAGCACCCCCCGGGATTTGATCTCGGGACCATCCGCACCCAAGTCTGTCCCTCTACCAACTGAGCTAACTCCCTAGCGCATATGCGGGCACAAACACCGTGCCCACATATGCCTGCGGTAGGTGACGTAATCGAGGCAATGCAGCAGCACGTGCGTGGAGATAGTTTCTGGCAGTGAGATTTAGTGAGATTCAGTGCAGTTAGGGATGGAAGTATTCTTTAATAAAAAATAAAAAATTCAATTTCTGTTTAAAAGCAAAAAAAAAACCACTTAGCTTTCACGCATCATTGCTGCGCCAAATTGCCAAGATGTTAGTATTTTGAAATACAGAATCGGTTTGAGAGAGACTATAAGCTTTTGATCTGCCCCCTCTTATAGTTAACAGTCAATTAGTTAGGCGTGGAATATTAATGTTTAACCATTATGTAGGTACATAAAAATGATTGTTTTATTATTTATCTTGGTCATTGCAATGGTCATTGACTTCAACACCTTTCCCCTGACCCCACATTGTAAAGGAATGATAAGTGAATTAAATAAAACATTGACCTCAATATAATGGTTCTGTATGATTTTTGCACAAAGGAAAATGGTGTGATTGACATAGTTGACATGTTCAAGGACTTACAAATCTTAAAGCGGTGTGGTGCGATTGTTGTCTGTATCAGGACTGGAACCTTTTTTTACCCAGCCAATCGGGCAGGTAACTCACAAAATACCTGCCCAACAGAAATTCCACCAGCCAGTGTAACTCAATCACAGTGTAGTTACTCGCTTGGACTCCATATGCAACAACATCTCTGAGGTCATTGCATGTTCATGTGCTACAAATGATGCATATATTGTTTGTTAGACATTTTATTCTAAAGTTTTTAAAATAAAATGGCTCAAAAGACTTATCTCTCGAGCAGGGTTGTTTAGTAGCTTCAGTGGGCATTGGTGCTCATTGCTCACATATGGAGTCTACAACTATCATTAGGCAGTTCTAAATGTTTCAGCCTATTCAGCTTTTTCAGTCTTTAATTTTCAGTCTTTTACAGCTGCCGACTATTAGGAGTGATTTTATTATCAACGTCCTTCCTCCCCCCACTTCAATCAATAAAGACACTGCATTTTGCCAATAACAAGCTAATTATTTTTAGCTAAATCCAAGTAATTTTGTTTTTTTTCTCCAATAAATTAGCCTAATTATTTGCATATACTCACGTTTAGTCAATCTCATTACGCGCTTATGAATGTTAATGATGGATGCCTGCAGATTGTTGAGAGGAAATAGGCTTGTCATTGAATATCATATTATATGCACAGCCCTTTTACTTTTGGCCTTTTATATTTTGGGTAAGCTTTGGAATACCCTACCATTTGTAGACCTCACTGTGTTAGGGTCGTTCTTTAAAAGCCCCCATTAAAAACATGCAGTGGTTAAATGATTCCTTTTAAAAATTGAAATTAGTCGCATTCGTGAAAGCTTTAATATCAAAAATAGCTTATACACAACCTTTTTGTAAAACACTCATAAACCCAACAAGGTCAATAAACAAGAATGTTATGTATCTGTTAATTATGCTAATTTGGCTCAGCTTGTTTGATTACCTGTCACATAGGAAGTGATCGTTAGCAAGAGATTAGTGCTGCTGCGGAGACTGACCCTGTTTCATATGTTTCCCAAGGATGACAATATTGAGCTATTGTTATTGAGAGATATGGGTCAAGTTGACACTGAATTTCCTTGTATCAAATGTTAAAGGGTGTAATTGCTTGCTTCCTGTCTCAGCTATTCAGGGGTTATCTCTGAGAACTGTCACAAAATTGGCAAATCTACCTTTTTATTGCTTCATATTTATTTCAAAATATTTATCATTTTCATTTTATCTCTAAACACTCTCGACAATAAAACAACCTCAAGTGAAGCTTATGCTGGTTGATCATTTAATCTCTACTCGATCATGGTAGGCTTAGTTAGGCGACCCACCCCACCTGGGTTACAGGCCTAACCAACCCATTTTTGTTGTTGTAAATTTAGGGGGGGATGTTCACATGCAAATGAATACTGAATATTATTTGGACTTTTTTGGTCAAAATATTTACAAAATTTTGTGCATTTTGTGTGTCATTTTGAAGGAGAAAAAAATCAAGCCTGATCGATTCATCCTAACCTGAGATGTCCTCGGCAATGTCAAGACTATGAAAAGAGGTCAATGACAACACCATTTGATCAACGATTCCCAAGTCTAATTATTGTGTCACCATGGAAGCGGTGTCACATAAGTTAACCCTCCCCCAGGTTTCTGTAAGGTGACGAAACAAAAAGATTAATGGATTGTTGGACCTCTCAAGTAGTCTTAGTTGGCTGGGTGGTGGGTGGTGGGTTTTTTTGGGGGGAGGTGGGGGTCGGGAGGTCGAAATGTCCATGAAAATGTTGGTGAATTTTCAAAAATAGTTTAACACTTTCAAAAGATTTAAGTATTTATGAAAATCATTCATAAAATTTGTTTTAAAAACCCTCAAATTCAGAAAAATAAGGGTCGGTTGGGCCAGTAGAACAGGTTTTTCCCCCTTGGCATATTACCCCCTCCCTAACCCCCACCTTCAATCAGGACTAACCATCCACACTAACTTGGGGAGTATTCCATGCATTTTAGATTGATCAATACATAACATACTAAGCCTAGATTTGAGGCAGTCTTGTCTATAGTGACACAGTATACGCTATCATACTGTTCATACAGATGCAAGTTTCATTTGATCTATGTGATTTGGTAAATACAATATTCAGTATAAACTGTAACGTATCTCATGAAAGGAAATGAACCAAATATGCTCCTACACTTCTGCTGAGGTATCTGTGTGTGTTTTACCGTGTAATTTAAGTCCAATTCAATTTCTTTCACAAGGGGCAGTTACAGGGAGAGGTACTCAATTTTAGACTAAGGAAAAATCCCTGTTTTACAAGCCCAACTAACACATTTTGTTGCAAATTCACAAACATTTTAAAGAAAAAAAGCAGACCAATCGACCCTACCTGAGGTCCACAAATCTGTAAAGCAGGTGTTATTTACCGCCTTACTTCTATTACCTACTATATGCCTGGATAAAGAATTGTCAAATATGAACTAATGATTGAAGATGAACAAAAATATAAGCATAACATTTATAACCAAAGTTAAATGTCTATGATTCCCTGTACCCTGAAAAGAGCAGACTTACAAAGACAAAATATCCAACATCATGACTGTGTTTTCACTATTTTTACCCGGGCTACTCCCCCCCCCCCCCCCCCCAAAAAAACCCCAAGTGACCTCGTATTTGCACCACTGCATCACTCGCACGCAAACAAGCAATCCATTGCTTCACTCACTCCCCAGCACACATTCCAGCTTGTAACTCTATGCAAATCACCATCCGACAAGAACTGTCAAAACGAGACGACCATTTCATAGCTCAAACGACGGACAATTTCCTACTACCTCCGTACCCTGACCCACTTCACATGACCGGCAGATTGTCAATTATGGCCAGGGAAGATGCGTCCATAATCAATTCACGCATGGTGTAATACTCGTAAACCAAGCTAAACCAACGCTGCTTTTTCATTACAAAGAAATGCTAAAGGGGATTAAAGGAGTAGTACTAAGCTTAGGGGTTTCCCGTGTTCACGGTATTCCTGCCGCAATTCACGGTATTCATGCTAAAATCATCAAAATCGCGGATTTTGTAAACAGTACCGTAAAATCGCGGAATTGTTATTTCAGCCGCGATAATTGTCCGACAAGCCGATTTTTACAGTTTTATTTAATAGCAAAAATCAATTTTCCGAATTCCTATTGAAATATTTCCTTTCAAGACGATATCGACGCACAATGTACAGTACAGTGCATTCAACTCTAGGCCTACTTGACACGACTGATTGAAGTTCAATTGTATAATATCGAATTTATTTGAATGAGATAAACAAAAGACCGTCTTCTTCTTCTAAAGAAATATAGGTAGGCCTACTTCAAACCATGGACTTGTTCAAACCAAATTCAAAAGAACGAAGAGATTGTTTACAAACGCCACCCCCTTCAGAAAGGTTGCTAGTTGATAAAAAAGTTAATCCAGCGCGTTCAATGGGTGATTATTGATTCAAGACCCTTTTCTAAAGACACAGAAAATGAAGAGCATGATGACTCACTCGTTTCGTTTTGTCATCAAACAACATCAAACAACATCATATCGTCATCATTCATATTTGCATTGCATTGTATTACAAGAGATTGAATACAATAGCTTTCAATGGCTTGCGCTCTGCGTGTTGTTGTCAATTCGACTTTTCCCCACGTGCGCTGAATATTCATCAGCATTAGCACCTCATGCATTATTCATGAAGTACATGTACGAATGCGCCTTCGTATACATTGTTAATGGGCATGTACATGTACATGACTCGAAGGCGTGTTTAATTTCACGATGTCAGGAAAAAACATTACGTCACCAGATTAACCTAATTATCAGGGTTTAATATTCACGAGATGGTATTGTTTGTTTGTTTGTTAAAACGGATACTGTTGTATTAAAAATGGGGGAAATCAAACAGTTACACAGCAAGCAATAAACTTGGACGGAGATAATAATTATATAGAAAGTTATCAATATATGAAAACAATAATGACTGTAAATGACCAGAAATTAATAATAAAAATGTTATAATTACTGATGACATCAGGGGATGCGCGTGCGTATGTTAAAAATTACAATCCTTTCCACGTGCGTTGGGAAAATCTAAACAAGGACAAGGTAGTGTGAGAAAATAATAAAATCTTGTTTTGTTGAATATGTTTTCCAAAATGTTGAACAACAACAGCATTGATACTAGTTTAAACACTGTGTAAAACAATTTATGACGCATTTAGCATGAAAATTAAGTTATATTAATACGTTCACGGTTTGTTTTGTAACGAAACTGCGCATCAACTCAACGTTTAAAAAAATCAAACCACGCCGCATGTATAAATGATTTTACTTAAAAAACGTAAAATGAAAAATATTTAAATTTGTATTTTTGGGCTATATTTGTACAAAAGGTTGCGCAAAACGGAAGTTTATTTACACTCTTTAGTATTTATACAAACTAAGGTGTTTTTTTAAATATTTATTTTTTATTATTTAAAAGTGTTTTAATATTATTTTATTGTATTCCAATTTTAATTCTTTTATTATAAATGTCATCATCATCAGTATATTTATTGATTATGAAATACGTAATTGTTTATGAATATTCATTGTTTATTTGATTATAATATGGTGCGCATGCGTATGTTAACAATTACTCTCCTGGCCACGTGCGTTTGGAAAATCCCATTGAAAATCGGGGCCTTTCAAAGAAAACAAATGTAACGATCTAATGTAAACAAAGGCGACGATAATAAAATATTCAAGCGAAGCGATCGATTATTTTGGAAGCTTGACAGACGGGCCACCAACCAAGGCAAGAAAGGAAAGCTAGGGAATTGGTCAGTGGTTACAGTGGCTTTTTCGAACTTCACGAAAGTTGTATTTTATCGCTTTTTTCTAGTTGCCTTTTTATATTTTATTAAGCTTATTAAATGCCTAAAAATTCGACCGCTTCGTAAATCACGGAATTTCGCGCGAATTTCGCGATTTTTCGCGGTTTTTACTTGGAATCTCATTAATCACGGTAAATCACGCTTTTCACAAAAACTGCCCACGGTTTTCACCTTAAAAAATCACGGGAAATCCCGAAGCTTAAGTAGTACACTCTGATCTGATCTAATTCGGTGACTTAATCACGATGCTACGTTTATCAATATCTGATCTCATATTGGAGGGTCTACTTATTTCACGGCACAGCTGGAT
Organism: Ophiura sarsii; assembly: GCA_035610835.1. Taxonomy (NCBI): domain Eukaryota; kingdom Metazoa; phylum Echinodermata; class Ophiuroidea; order Amphilepidida; family Ophiuridae; genus Ophiura; species Ophiura sarsii. Next base: position 32,581,769 of record CM069451.1, on the reverse strand, counting down.
TTATATTGGGGGTTAGGGTTAACATGTTTTTGTTTACATTATTTTCAGACATTAGTTGATTGCACATTTGAAATGTACGTTACTAGTTTGTTTAATGTTTTATTTTATTATTTTGTAGTTGTGAAAGTTAAGGACCAATGAAAATCAGAAAATCTTTTGTTTTAAATGTTTGATAAATTTGCTATGTGTATAACACATACATGTGAGATTCTATTTGTGTAAAATAGCATTCACTGTTAAAATTTTGTCTTTAGGGCAAACCAGGATCTATGAGCAAACGGACCTCTCAGGTAGGGTAGGTCGCTCGGTTGTGTTCAATTTTTTTTCTTCTTCAAAGTTTTTGTGACATTTTTGGTGAATTTTCAACTTTTTTCAAAATTATCAAAAGAATTTTCAAACTTTTCAGGATTTAACAAAAAGAATCCGAATTTTTGTCAGGCCCGTAGAACAGGAGTTTTTCTGTGCCTAAGTCTCCTTCAGAAGTAAAGAGAGCGGTGCAAACATAAGTAATAACATTGTCCATTTCATAACCACTTCATTACTGTCTGTCACTTTCCAGTCTAATTAATGACCAATTATGTTATTTTAATACAAGTTGGTGCGAAACTTGAGACATGGTGAAAAAACATAATTCACCAGCGCGATTTTACATAAGGCGAACACAAAAATGTGACATAACAGCCTGCAGTACATAGCTCTCATAAGAGACCTAACATAACATATTGAGAGTAAAGTAGGAAAATGTTATTTACAGAATAGTCCAGATTCAAATTGCTCAAGGAACAAGCTTTGCAATGATACACAACATGTCATAATTGCTCAATGTTTTCACTGTCAAAAACCAAATTGAAGTTGCAAAATTCCTTTGTTTTCTATTGAATGTTGGCATGTTCGTTGGACCATATCTCCTCATGCACACTGGCGACTTAACGCTCATTATGTGGTAACGAGGTCTCATATGCGCTCATCACTATAGACAGCCTCGTCAACTTGGCCTTGATTACGGTTGGCAAGAGAATTGCCATGGTAACCACTGAAGTATAATACAACATGATACAAGTGCAGTATGAGTGATTTGTCTAATGTGTTTAAGCAGCATCCCTATCAACGCTAATTTCCAATTACAGCTCTTTATTTATTAGTACTAATCATCAGAATTAATACTGTCATTGTTTCGTTACATTAGCTAAAATTATTAGTAGAAGAATTCTGTAAAACCACTTAATTTTGTGAGGGATTTAATTTCGTGAATTTCGTGCGGAATGTGGATTCGCGAAATTAAATACCCACAAAATTGTCAATTTTGCATTGCAAGTAACGGTAACCTATCCGGATTCGCAAAATTTAATGCTCGGTAATATAGCAGTAATTTTTAATTCTCGAAATAAAGTATCCCCGAAATTATAGTGTTTTACAGTACTCTGTGCCGAATTGGAAGTGGAAATTGTTGTTTCATAATATTTTCCCCATCTCAACACATCCAAGTTGTAAACATTTTCCTGCAAAATATTGTGCCATTTTTAAAATTGTTATGGACATACCCTTTGTGATATTTGAGATCAAAAAAGTTGTTAATTTATACTGAAATCAAAATGCTGAAAAGGATTGCAAGTAACGGTAACCTATCCGGATTCGCAAAATTTAATGCTCGGTAATATAGCAGTAATTTTTAATTCTCGAAATAAAGTATCCCCGAAATTATAGTGTTTTACAGTACTCTGTGCCGAATTGGAAGTGGAAATTGTTGTTTCATAATATTTTCCCCATCTCAACACATCCAAGTTGTAAACATTTTCCTGCAAAATATTGTGCCATTTTTAAAATTGTTATGGACATACCCTTTGTGATATTTGAGATCAAAAAAGTTGTTAATTTATACTGAAATCAAAATGCTGAAAAGGATTTCTGGCCTATGATATGTTCTCCATAATGGTGTCTTCAAATGATGAAATAATGGGTGTATAACATTTTCAGCTCTCTCTCAACTGTACGGTCAAATGACATGCCATAGCTTGAACTCAATCAAATGCTCTTTATAAAAATAAAAAAACTTTCTCAAGAGTTCTGTGTCAAATTATTTCTCTCAAAAAGCAATTTGCGGTCATCGTGTGACGTCAGAATCGATTATTGCTAGGTCACATGATTCAAGCAAACTGTGTTCTAAACCTTTATCAAAATGGTTGTCACACATCACACAAAATAGATTAACACTGTGTGCACTACCTGCCTATATAACAGTGTTTGCGATTGGTTGATTACAAGCTATGCTCATTTGAATAACCAATTAAAGTACTGCTTATCAAATAGTTTTACTCCAATCTTCATTAGGGATACAATTTGTCTAACAATGTCTCTGATTGGTGCACAAATGATGGATCCAATTTTCTGACCAATCGCCAGGTAGTTCTTGAAGGGTTAAGGCATGAACCGGTAACCAGGATGACGCATTCACTTCTTCTACGAATTTTTTTGTATCAAAGGTCTTCTTGGTTTACGATCAGTCGCACAATGCAAATTTATTCATTTTTATCTGGTAAGTAAAATGTCATTGCCTTGAAAGAAAATGTCATTGAAAATACATCATTGGCCGAGTCGATGCTTCACCATCGTAAGTGCATATCATATGGTTTCTGGAGAGAACAAATTTGTGGGTCTTGCGATGCAATTTAACACAAATAGCAACACTTACTTGTGTATATAAATTTAAAATTAATTGTTGAAACGATGTAAATTCATTTTGAAATCTTTAAAAAAAAAATCCTCAAAATCCTCAAATATTTTAAATGGTGTTACAATCTGCCAATGACATATTTTCTTCAAATTATGCAGGTAGTAAACAAGAGAAATACCTTCATAAATTTGAATAATTCTTGTACCATTTTTATCCTCAACAAAATGGCCGCCTAAAGAAAATGGCTACCCTTTTCCCTTTCAAAGAGTCCTCACCTGTGTTACTGGACTTTGTGCTTGGAAGAGAATTCTCCTTCCTAGTAACTCGGCAAAGATGCAACCGACGGACCAGACGTCGATGCCCGAGGTGTAGTGCTTGCTGCCCACTAAGATCTCTGGTGCTCTGTAGTACTGGGTCACGACCTCCTGGGTCATGTGTTTGCTTGTGTCCGGTTCCTCCACTCGTGCCAGACCAAAGTCACATATCTATAATAGTTGCAATCATTTTAAAATTGTTAAAATTCTGTTTATCTTGATGTTACATTTTCTCAAATTATACTCTTTTCCACTACCATTACCGGTTCACACTTTATGAAAATATTAATTTAATTTTCAACAAGGATGACATAAAAAAATTATGACATGCCGTTTCCTCACACTTAACATGTTTTCTCGTTACCTCATAATCTGAAATAAAATATTTTGAACTGAGGGAATTCATAATTGGATTGAATTATAACACAGCTTTTTTGAAATAAACAATTCAATGAGATACTTGTACAGTAACAGTTTATATTAAAATACACATTCCCCTTGCAAATTAATGGTGACTTGCTGAGTGAAAGGTCAAGCACATGTGATTATAATTAGATTTAATAAGATTTGATATCCTAGTATCCAACTCCCCCTGCAGTTCATACAATTGCAATATTTGTATATTTCACATTCCTGTATTTACATATGTTCAAAAGGCATCACTCTCATATTGACTCTCTGGCCTTTAACCCTAACCCACCCGGTGGATTTTCCAACGAAATTTTTTTCAAGCGAAAAAAGCACACACAACAAGAGGTGCCACGCCCCGGGGTTTGAACCCACGACCTCTCGGTTGGCGGGCGGACACTCTACCAACTGCGCCACGGGGGAAGCTGTGCTGGGCGAGTGTATTCGCCCAGCTATATAGCCCGGGGCCATTATTTCAGACAAAAACCTCAGCGCCAGGTGGAACCAGGATGCTGGGAAATGGGATTTCATGGGATCTGGGGCTGTAAGGGTTAATCAGGGTAAAATTAGAGAAAAAAAGTGAAAATTAAAAAGAAGAAAAAAAATCGTTCGTTAACCCTAACCCACCCGGTGGATTTTCCAACGAAATTTTTTTCAAGCGAAAAAAGCACACACAACAAGAGGTGCCACGCCCCGGGGTTTGAACCCACGACCTCTCGGTTGGCGGGCGGACACTCTACCAACTGCGCCACGGGGGAAGCTGTGCTGGGCGAGTGTATTCGCCCAGCTATATAGCCCGGGGCCATTATTTCAGACAAAAACCTCAGCGCCAGGTGGAACCAGGATGCTGGGAAATGGGATTTCATGGGATCTGGGGCTGTAAGGGTTATGGTGAGCAATTCATGTTTTTTGTTAACAGGAAGAATTGAAATTTTAAAGGACTTAACGGTTCTAGTATAGATGATGTCACCTGTAACCCCACAGCAGGCAAGCTTTTCCTGCCCGTACGATTGCCTGCCAGTTCCAAGGGGTGGGGGTGTCCATTATAAACCATACACTAAACCAAATCAGTCATCTGTATACGACAGCAGTCCATGCAACAGTCAATGCGTGTTCCCCCATGCATGGAACGGAACCGGGCACTTAACATTGTTGATCAACAGTGCGATGACATGGTTTATACATATATTGTTGGGTAATTTTGAAGAGAAAAAAAAACAAACAAACAACAAAAACAAACCAATGACATAGCATTTGATATTACATTATCAAATAAACTTGCATATATTGGGAAGTTTGATATTCATCAATATGCGCCTCCAATAAAAAAATTCATGGACATCTTTTAGCAAATGCATTTAAAACCTGACTTTCAGTATGTTAGATGGATTACTTAACCAATTAACTAATTACGTAGGTGCATTATAATTTGCTTAAAGGTTTTACTACAAGCAATTTGATCAACATTTGGAATCAATCAGCCAACATTCTAATCATTAAAGTCCAACACAAAACACCCTTCTTACATGTTCTGTGATTGGCTGAACAACTGATATAGCCCTCTTTATAACCAATCACAATGCAGTACCCATGGAGTTAACACTAATGCTCCGGTTTGTTTGCACTAAATGTACTACACTGGGCTTCATTACCTGAATTCCATTTTCCACGGAAGCACTGGCATTCCATGACATGACGTGGCATAGCATTACTTATTAACATTTTAATTATCGTAATAGCCTCACAATGAATATTTTGTGGTTTTCTTGATGGAAAAAGTAATAAACATTATTTATTTATTAATCTTCGCAACAATGGAAATATGAGCAAAATAAGGTTTTACTGTTATAATTGCCAGACATATATAATTCAGGATTTCAATTTCCGGTAAATTAATGAATACTAAGTAGATCTCATATCCCTACCGAAACTGTCAGTATTTTATTATACAAATAAGCAAAATAAAACAAACCCTAAAAAACCCACCAAAAAGTCAAACGATCTAATAATCGCATTGTGATTGTAAGTTATCTTACAGTAATGGTGCACAGTGAACCCAGTTGGATCAAAACACCTCAAATCGAGTAATACATACATGACTTTCAGAGCCGAGAGTCCTGGGGTCTACAGAGACATCAACATTGGATTGATTCCTTCCTTCAAATTTAAGAAGCCTAAATAAAGGCAGCCCAAATTCACAGTGATATTTATTGGGAAAAATATGGGAAATGAAAGACATCTTACTTTTAATATACAGTTGCTATTGACTAATAAATTGCCTGGTTTGATGTCCCGGTGTAAAATGCCTGCAGCGTGGAGGTATTTCAGCCCTGGAAAAAAAGGAGGATGAAAAAATAACAAAATTAATATTTCATATGGAAAAATTACCTTTATACATGAAGAACAATCAGTGGAATAAATGTGATGCGATCGAGCAAAATGAGTCCGATGTCGGGAATATTGATTTTGAGATATAACCAAACCAAGGATATTAATAATTTTGTTTTCCATTGCCTTTAAAGGGTTTTCTGCAAAATGTAGCTTTGCAAATAACCTACACAACCAAGTTTAAAAAAACTCAAAATAAGATATTTTCGATTCAGATTAATTTTACTTGATCACATCACAAATGTATTTACATGGTTAATTAAAATATAGCTGTTCACTTGCAGTCCTCAAAATAAGCAACTGACCAGATAATACATGCTCTTACCTCCAAAACTATTATAGCTCCCACGAAAAAATATTAAATTATGAAATTGTACGGAAATGTCTTTTCCTTAATTTGAGATATTACACATGAAGATTTAATGAATATTAACTCAGTTGTGTGCCCCAAACCAAAACAAAGTCCGTTTTTCATTTAAAAATCTTATTCTTCAACACGCAGTCTAGGAATAGCAACAGGCAGTTTATTGATTAACTAGTAACGACAACTCACGGGTCGATTGTAAGATGAGGATTGGGGATGCTTCAATTGATCAATGCAGCCCATACACATTACCTGTCGCACTGTCCTGCGTGTTCAAAAAGCAAAGTGTGAAAATGTTCTATCCTTTTCAATGTAGTGTTCTCAATTATGAACCGATCGTCGTGAACAATGTCTCAAATTAAAGTGAAGAAATTTCTTTACAACTTTATAATTTAATATTTTTATGTAGGAACTATAGTGTGGGAGTAAAGAGTATATTTATTACCTGGTCAGTTACTTATTTTGAGGACTGTATTATACCACTTCAAAATTTAAAGGTGAAATCTCATTATTGAACTAGTGCGTCACTCAGTTACACATAAATGTCGATACAAATCTTGCTTAAACAGTGATGTTGTGCTAAAGATTCCTACATAGACATGCAAGTCCTAAATGAATAATGCAGTATGTAATGGCCCAGAAATAATGCTTTCTTATTTACGTAACATATGTTGCATGATATTTATTATACCATGGAATGTACTCTTTTATCATTTGTGCCAATTAATATCAACCATAACTGACTTCCAACACTGAAGTGTCACTTATATTGTTTCACAATTTACACTCAAAATGTTAATGTTTAGTTTGTATACACAAAATCTGAATTTTCCCTTGTTGTATTTGCATTGCTGAAATGAATCAGAAAAATACCTTGCTATTCATATTATCCCTGCAAAACCATAAAACTTATGCAAATGCATTCATATTTAACATAAACACCAGTCCGAGCCAGCTTCCTGCATTCAGCTCTGGACGAGAGTATTTAATCCATAACATCTTTGCTATGTTAATTTAATGGATTTCATAGCTTGGTTATCAACATTCAACCTGCTACGATGAAAATCACCTTGGACATTTATCTACGAATAGTTGAATAAATTTCCTCTCTGTGGTGCAAAACAATGATACTCTTCTTCCTTAAAATGGCAGTTAATATTCTAAATGGCGTCACCAAAACTTGTCAAAGGCATGATATTACATGCCCTCAATTAGAGGTTCGGGACGAGTAAATATGTTTGTTACCCTGCTGTGGGCAATTTATTACATTGACATTATTGCTCAACCTCTTGATTTGATTGCCACGATAGCAAAGACAATTAAATGTGCAATTTTCAAAATAATACACAATCTAATTTGGTTCTCTCCTCATAGTAATTGGCAAAGGAAAATCCTCGACATGTTCGAAGCTGAGAGGGAGGAAGTGTCACAATTATCATGTTTCAACAGATAGACACTAACCCCATAGCATTCCAAGGTAAAATAAATCCCTACTCACTGTGCAATCATTGCGGGCTTAATATACCATTGGTAAAATGTTATGCAAACTCACTTGACGAACCAGTAAGAGGCCGGAACTCAGAATCTTGGGGACCTGGGGTTGATTTCCGACAGGGCTGATTCCAACCCCCCCCCCCCCCCCCCACCCCATCATTTGGATTTCTTCCCCTGATAGAAGTTATTCACAAAGCCAACACATTGGAGTTAGGATTGAACCAACAGCAGTCTTGATGATCTTCCTGCATCGCATAGCATTTCGACCTGTAACCAATGGAACCACCATACAACTTGCGACATTTTACGCTCAATTCTCATAGCCCTAGTGCATGTAATATTGAAGCGATTAGAGATTGAACAGCACCCACCAGAAGCTGGAGTCCTAATGGACATTTCCCATTATTTAAAATGCTAATTGTTTTAATTTTGAAAGAAGTATGGGGATCAACAACGTGTAAGAAATGTGATGCTTGAATAACTCCATACTAAATATATCTTTATCAACAACTTTGCCAAAACAGTAAGTCTAGTCATGGAATTATTAGAAAGATAATAATAATTCCATGGTCTAGTGTAGCATAGTTGACACGCTCTAACGCTCCCACGCAGGAATCCCGGGTTCAATTCCTCAACCAACCTATATCATTATATATGGCTGTTTTTTGTAACATACACCTTCCTGCAGCGTTCATAGTTTACCTCGCCGGATCTGAACGAAACAAAAGCCCCATCTACTATATATTTTGTAGTATTATGGGATAACGGCTGAGGCTGCTGTGGGTTGAACCAAAACATTCAAGCTAATGGCTGCTGATAGTTCTGTGGAAAAAGGTCTTCCACATAGCTTAATCTAAAATCTCTTCAGGACATTGTTAGAACTGAAAGATCTTGTCAGCCTTTTAATCCTGACTTCCCTCTTTATATTTGGTAAAGAAAGACCAAAACCCTTTCCACACAGCCTTTTTTATGGGGGCTCGTCCGGGGAACATGCTACAGGGTATCAACCAACAACAAAAAACATGTTTGCCTCTTTTTATCCTGAAATATCTTCATCCGATTCCTGAAATATCTTCATCCGATTCCTGAAATATCTTCATCCGATTCCAGAAATGCACATTTTTAAAATTCAAAAAAATTCAAAAAAACAAATCCGGAATTCCTGATATTTCCGGAAGTCTTGCATCTCTGTTTGTAGCAGCACTAAAGGCATATTATGTGATCTTTTCCAGGAAAAGCCCTCAATCCTCGAACAAAAATTGAAAGCAGATTTTCTTGCAGATTTATATTTCTGATCATAAATCGTACATACATTCCAAGTTACAGGCGATACGATTCTTAATTACTTCAAAATCATGGTTTAGAGTGAAAATAAACTGTCGGAGTCTGCGCTGACAACTTATTTTTACTCTAAATTCACTCTAAAACCACTCCAAAACCATGATTTTGAGGTAATTAGGAATCGTATCGCACTGTAACTTGGAATATATTCATGATTTACGATCCAATATGTAAATCTGCAAAAAAAATCATGAATAGAGGGCGCTCCCTGAAAAAGATTACATAATATGCCTTAAACCCTGACCCAGCTTACCTCTTAATATTTGGTAAAGGAAGACCTTAACATGATCAGAGCTGAGTGGCTGAGGTGATACGATAATCTTGTGTAGGTCGCTTTGTAGTAGCTCTGTTACAACATATCTGTATAGACAGCTTGGTTAAGGTTCAATACGTTGAAGTAAAATATTATTTATAGTACGGTGACTAAAACACCCAACCCTGTTCCAAGGAATTTCGTACCTCTCAGGTAGGGTCGGTTGGTGTGTGGTTTTTTCAACATTTTTGTGAAAATTTTCGCGAATTTCTAACACTTTTCAAAATATTCACACACAAACACAAATGAGGTAAGCTATGCAATATGCATTCTGATTTTCGGGGGCTCCTAGCCTCCTCACATTAAGCTATTATTAAATTTTCTGGTATACATATTGCTGAATATATTGAATTTAATTGAATTAATATCAACAGACAATTGCGTGTTATCGCCCACATGTCCAGGTGCCCAACGTGAACCGATTCTGGGAAACACTCGTAACTACGGTGATAGATGATTTTTAGATGAATGTTCTTCATACCTAGATATGACAGCATGTAAAAACATTAATACAGAAACAGACTATAATTTCATCTATTACTTGAATCATAGAAATAAAGAACAAATAAGCTCAATTTCAAATCAAACGTTGTTTTGCTAGAATTAGCGACACAAACACACAATGTAAGGGAAATCAGGAGCAATTGCATGATTGCGAGCTGCAGGGGCTTTGAATAACCAATCACAAGAACATAGTCTTATAATTTTTAGTATTTTTTTGTTTAAGCTTTTAATACTAAATTTTCAGAACTCAATTGACCTTTTGATTAAATACACATTTAGATTTCAAATCTTCAAATCAACGTCATACAAGTGTAGAATATGGGCTTTTCAGTATAGTATTTACTTTGTTTAAGAACTAAAGATGGATGCAAATTCTATGAAATAATAACCCAATGAGTTTTAATTGGCATGACCAGCTCATTATGCATACAAATACAAACCATTTCCTGAATTGGTTTTGCCTGTGCATTTATAGTGTTGGCTCTTTGTGTGAATTCAAAAGAGTCAAATTCTATGCAAACAAAAAAACAGCTGACCTAATGCCTTATGTTGTTGTCTACTGGTGTGTGTAGTGTGTATAAGGCCAAGTAACAAAAATAACATGTTTCTCGTCCCCGCCAGCACCAATTTTTGACGCCGCTCTAATATTTGTGTTATTTGTTATTTTCAAAAATTCCAGAAAAAATTCCAAAAAAAGTTTAAACAAAAATCATACCTGTCAAAAATATCAAATAATAAGGGCCGCCCTCACTAATTTTTAAAAAAAAGTCTGGACGAGAAACACATTATTTTTGTTACTTGGCCTAAGTAAAATTAAATGTTTGGTTGAACTCCACAAGAGAGGGTTGGCCGCCGGTCAGATATTTTTCTGTTCTTTCTCTGTTTTTGACACAACAAACAGTAAGATATGATCGCAATTTTCAGCAAGTAGCTTTTTGAGACAATAAAGATTTAATGCATTTTTTACAATAAAGATTTAATACATTTTGTTTTGTTTTGGTAAGTTAGCTCATTTAAACTGGAAGGAAAAAACTCGGAAGTTGGGATCGGGCCAGCAAAGTTGGGTTCGGGCCAGCAATGTTGGGTTGGTCGGTCCAGTCCAAACAACAAATATTTTTCCTGATTGGTATGGTACACAATCATCCTCACTCATCAGAGCATAAAAGTGTATATATTTATTTGGATTTATTTTTTTTGCAACTCAAAGACGTTGTAGCAAACCAAACCAGATCATATTCAGTTAAAACCTTGTTTTTCAATCTACAAAACTGTAAGCCTGTAATAACTTAATCTAAATTAGACATCGAAATCTAATAAGGCGACCGGGGAAAATTAAATACCGGCATTATTATTATTTCTCGTTGTCCATTATTGTCCATTATTGTCCAATCTATTGGTTACAATGAATTAATAGAGCCCACGATGGGAAATACTCAAATTATTAGAACAATATTGATTTTTGGTTCTTTGTTAAAAGCTTTTGAGGATTAATATTGATTGCTTCAGCAAGATCTCGATTCTAATGATAATTTTATTTAAAAGATTCCTAATGAGACCAAGGTTAACATCATGAGATTCTTCGAACAAGATACTCAACATATTAAATTGCACAGAAATTGGATGTTTGTGCATATTATGAAACCCTAGAGCACAAAAGGAAAACATTTAGAATCCCCCACCATTCTTATTCCTTACTGTGTAAATGTAATTAAAGAGCTAGTCTGGAGCATTTTTGTATCTTTCAAAACATGATTTATTTATTTTTGTATTAAAATTTAATAAAGGGCACATGTACAAAAAGAAAAAAGAAAAAAAAAAGGATTATCATGCTAAATATTTATTTGAGCCATTTCAAAACAGCATATTTTCAGTCACTTTGTATCAACTTTTGGAAAGCCCAGCAGTATAAAAGCTGAAAAACACGAGCCATAATACTTTGGTATGTGGTCCCACAATACAAATCTAACGTTTAACTACATGTTTGACCAAATAATTACCAAAATCCAACAAATTTGTCTGGTGGATTAGGTTCTGAAGCTTTTACTAATAGATACTACATCAGCAAGCGTACAATAACTGAGACCTATTTCATCGCTATTCTCATTACATCTACAAATAAATTGTATGAAAGTTCAGCAACCTGAGTGACCCTCCAAACTCTATCTTAACCTAACATGAGCAGTTGGAGGCTAAACCTCAATTGTGTATCAATTGAACCAAAAACCCAAAAGCTGAACAAAATGACCTAGTGGTTCCACAAAACAAACCGATTAAAGTGATCAGTAAGTGGTTACAAAAAATAGCTCAACTGAACTTGTTGCGCGTAATGTTTTAAAGGGCAGAAATTCTTCAATGATTATTGTTCCCTATTGTCAAACCAAATAAGCCACTCACGATATTATTTTCAGACTTTCCAAAAGGTTTAACCCTGATGGTGAAAATAGTGTTGACTTTTAATTACAAAAGAGAGAATGGTTTGTTTTTAGTACATATCCTAATTTTAGTCTGGCCTATATCGGCCTGTACCCAAGTGCTGACATTTTCAATTTTTTCTTGAGGCGCAAAATTGCCCCTTACTATTGAGTTCAAGGTGCAATTCCTTCAAGTCAAGGTGCAAATTTTAGGTGAATCGCGACTTGATATAGGGCTGCAAACACTTGGATCGCAATTTTGCACCAGCCTTTGAAAGTTGTATCGCAGTTGATGATTTTTTAAAGGTGCAAATTGCAATGCAATACAGGAAATCTACAGGTCTGCCTGTGCCCATGCCTCACCCAATTCTGTCCATTTTATTCCATTAAACCATCTGTTGAGTTTTTTTAATTGGAAAAACTTCTCTCATGTCCCAAAAGCACTCAAGCATTGTGCTATTCAATGTGACTGACATATCCATCAATATAAGTCAACTCTAAATATCAATAGTGCCATTATTTCCTATCAAATAACCCAGCGCAAACTATTTCCACTTTAGTACCTTCAGATCAGTAGGGTGAGAAAAACAGCCCACAAATATAATTTTAATTGATATAAAGCCGCAATTATTTGATACGGATTATAATATCTGAACTTTTAATGATTTATGTAACTTGAGTTATAACAGTTGTTTAGGTACATGTACAAGTAGGTCTTAATCGTATGAGTACGATTATGGATGGGTCTATAATATAGTTATACAGGGTCAGTAATAAAAAAGTGTACTCAAAGTAAAATAATTATTAAAAATATTTCACTGACATTTTCAGCAATAATTTAGCAAATTTAGCCTCATGCTGAATATACTGTCAAATTTGGTTTTGCTAGAGTCATTTTCACCTACCTCAGATGTGTGTGAAAAGCGCTAACCACATAAATATTAGCACAACATGATTAATTTTTGTACAGTAACCATTTATAATGCATTGCCTTGCCCCCGCCGTCGTCGTCCGCGTGCTAATAATAAAGTATTAGCAGGAATGTGACCAGGGTTTTGAATTATGTAACCAGGGATCCATAAAGTTTGCATTTCCTCAGGGACCGCTTGATTTAAACTTGATTTAAATTAGGATTTCCCCAGTGCCGTCTGTCATTACTAAAGTACTACCTGATCACGCAAATACACTGTTCAAAACGTTGGTTCACATGTAACACTTAATAGATAGGCTGCAAATTATTGGCTGATTTTCCTTTATTTATTTCTATTTCCTGTTGACTTAAAGAGCAAAAACAATCAACAACTGCAATCCAATTAGTGAAATCCTTCACCATTATTATTACCAGGCGGCATACTTGTTGCACCCACGCAAAAAAAACTTAGACTAAAATATATTGTAATTAATACTTTAAAAATTAATACTTTAAAAACATTTTGATCAAATCTCCTGTGTTATATAATCACGTGTCACAGGGATTGAGGTTTTTGTGTAAGAAGGTACAAACAATGCAATTAGGCCCAATAAAAATAATTGTTTGTTTCCGGTAACCCGACTGACCCACTTAAAACCTGCCGACTCAAAAAAAATTCCACAGGCCGACCTAATGTTTTTCGTGTATAAAACGGAAATAAGAGAATGCCTAAAATATTTTGTGACGCAACTTTAAAGAGCTATATTTTGCGATGCCATATTTAGACTAGGGAACTACGAAAAATGTCCAATGTTTCAATTAATTTCAGCGGAAACCGAAGTTATATTTTATCAATGTCGAAGGTATTTTCAGTTTTTCAAAACCTAATGCGGAATGCGTTTTAAGTTATTTTTATATTTGTTTTATAAATATAAAATATTGAAATCCTTGTAAAAGTGACCTTTTGTATTTAAAATGATGTAATCAATAAAAATCTGAAAATCTAACGCACGCGGGAGCTTTGAGATAAATGATTTTTTTTAATATAGCCTAACCAATGGTTTCCAAAGCCCAAACCAACTCGAGCATATTTTCTAGAAAGACCATCATTAATAGCCTTTCCTGATACTACTAACATTGTATTTATAAATCACAAAGGATACATTTCTTCGAAGAAGTCCAAGTGGGGAGGTTGAAGAATGTCCAAAGCTCGGAGAACCTGGAAATAAAACAAAAAAACAATTGCCGCCTTCTTGTGAATTCTATATTTAGGATTTTATTCATTCAGTTTCTGTACTCCTACTAATTATAAACTCGCAGAAAAACGACAAATATTGCAAGGGTTACTTACATGCATATACATTGTACAGGAATTGTGAAGTCATGTGAATACCAATTGTAAATTGTGTCATTTTACAATGTTTCGATCTGTCACTTTACATGCTTAGACAAATTATATGAAAAATAAATTTCTCAAAATAGATGTGAAGTGATGTAAGATCTGTAAGTAATTGTTTATGCTATACAACTATGGCCTACACAATTTGGGCTAAATGTAATCTAATAGCCTTCCAAACACAGGTATAATCCCTTTCATTTCCACAAATGAAAAACAAGATGCTCTTCCCCAACCACCTCTTCCCCACCAACCCACCCCGACCCTCCTCATGAACAAAAACAAGATAGCCGCTCATGGACGAAAACCAGACAAGATGGCACCACATGAACAACAAACAAGGTGGCGGCCATGAACAAAAAACAACATGCTCTCCACCCCCACCCTGAAACAAAAAAGCCCTCCCCCGACCCCGGAACAAAAAAGTCCCCCCCCCCTAGAACAAAAAAGCCCCCCCCCCCCACCCCCAAAAAATCAATTTTTAACTCACATTATCATGGTTGAAGTAAAAAAGCATCTTAAGTTCTCTGTAGACCCTCTTGCAGGAGATGAGGTTCTGGAAAACATGAGGCATTTTCTTGAGAGCGACCCTCTTGCCATCTCTGGGGTCTGTTACCGACCTGTAAGTGGAGAAATAAGAAGAAATTTTTGTGTAAGTGGAAATGTTTGTGCTACATTTATTTTGGCATATTTCCCGAAAGCGTGAAAATAAAAATGAGCGAATATATTCATTTTTGTATGTAGGTCTATGTAAGGAAGCTCAACATCGCAAAAATAACAACAAGCATAATTGTCTAAAATGTGCAAAGTGCAAACATTTACATACGCGGAAAATTTACACTATTACAGTATGGCACAAGTTAAAATTAGTCCAAATGAGGAATAGAGGTCAACAACGGTCATCTTTACAGCCTCAGTAACCCCATTCTATTTTTCCTGTACATGAAATACAACTGAAATGACTTGCGATCCTTAGTTTGGTTTCAGCAGTATGCTGGTGTCAAATATAGCTTGAATGTGAATGGGGAATGTTCCGGTTCAAATCATGATACAAATA
This sequence comes from Ophiura sarsii, assembly GCA_035610835.1. Taxonomy (NCBI): domain Eukaryota; kingdom Metazoa; phylum Echinodermata; class Ophiuroidea; order Amphilepidida; family Ophiuridae; genus Ophiura; species Ophiura sarsii. Next base: position 32,566,198 of record CM069451.1, on the reverse strand, counting down.
CTTCTGTTATGAGTTTCGCATGAGAAGGCCTGACGACCTCTGCACTGTAGCAACAGTATTTCTAGTTCTAAACCAGATAATTTGAGTAGCTGACCTAAAACCAGGTGATGGACTTTATTAAATCCACCAAAATTAGTTTTAAGATTTCAGCACTACTGTCTGAGCAGCATGATAATTTAAATTATGCTGTTTTATTAGTTTCTATCTTGATGTACTTTTTAATCCTATTGGCACATTTGTACATGTATGCTTTTCAATGTTTTACAGTGCATCGAAACGTTTGTATTAATGCGCTTTATAAATGAAATGTATTAATATTATTATTAACTGCAATTTACCATTCTCTAAGCAAAGTCTCAACATTGTTGCTTTCTAAAAATAAAAAAATCTGGATCATTTTATTTTAAGCCCACAAAATAAATCACTTTGCATCATAGCCAGTGAAAAGGCCCTCAACTAAACGTATCCTTTGGTCACTATCACTATCAGCATCAGCTCAAGTTACAGAGCTGAGAGCCTGCTTTGGACCCTCAGGAACTTTCATCTTATTCCCACTAAAAAACAAATTATAGGCCTATATACACAGTTCAACCAAAATAAGTTCCCCTTTAGATTATGCCTGGTATTTTTAAAATGAGTTACTCCATCAAAACGATTTTTGGCACACATAATGTACGTGTTTACAGCAACAATAAACCGGGGCTTAATAACTACCCAGGTGTCGTAATGCTTGAATGAGCACACATTGAATGGAAGAATACCTCAATTCAAAAGTTGCTAAATGAAGTATTGAAGGAGGGAGGATGGTTAAGAACTTGAACCAGGGTCTTTGCTTGAACACCACACAGGTGTTGTACTGCTTCAATACATCATTAATTAGCAACTTTGGAAATGAGGTATTCCTCTATCCAATGTGTGCACATTCAAGCATTACAACACCTGCATAGTTATAGCCCAGTTCTAGTGTTGCTGTGAACACGTACATTATGTGTGCCAAAAATGTTTAAATGAAGGAACTTATTCTAAAAATATCCGGCATAATCTTAAGTGGAACTTAATTGTGTTGAACTGTGTATATAAAAGCACTGGTCATTTTGCTATTGTTTTTTACTTTCTAAGTTATTTGTTTGTTTTAATTAACCACTCAATAGTGACCCTCCTGAACCATTCAAAGTCTTAGATGTACAGAAAACCTTCAACTGATTTAAAAATTCAGGTCAAAATTCGATATTCTTGAATCAAATCCTAATCTTCAGTTGTTGAATACCATTGTTTTCTTAGTAACTCAAATAACTGGCACACACACACATTCATTTTGACCATGATTTGACCAACCAGTATATCACTGACCTTAACCATTGGACTGACCAGTGGCCATGATAACCAAGGGAGTTTTGTTCAACAAAGGAGAGTTGATATTCAGGTCAAATGGTGCATGTGTACTGTGATATTAGTTTGTGTTGTGCTTATTTAATAGGGTTAATAATTTACATATGCTTTAATTAAGAAATTTGGCTTGTAAAATAAACTTAAGGTGGCTCTATTGCCTAATTATTTTTGGCTAGATAACTTTCTTAAATAGAAATAAACCGATATTACAACGGAACATAGTACTTGCATAGCTGATTACATTGTTACTCTGATGTTATATACAAGATGTCCAAAAAATATGAATTTTTTAACTATCAATTTTTATCATGCTACTTTTAAGTGTCGGTCGCATCTCGCTATACTCGCAGCTCGTGCTAGAGCTATGTATAGATATCAAATAATCATGAGATGAGCTGAGAAGTGTGACATGATAAGGTTTATTGCAAATCTGTAAAAATCAGTAAAAATCCATTGATTATTCTTTTTCTGATGCATTGTGGGATAGAAAAGGGGGGCAGATTTTGCCAATTTTTAATCCCACAATGCAACAGAAAATGATAATCAATGGATTATTACTGATTCGCGATAAAACTTATGCTGTGGTCATTCATCACTCCCTATGTACGGAAGGAACCACCTGATTTCTCAACAAAAAAAATCTTCTAAAATCAAACGATATTATTAACCGATGGATCTCATCAACAAAAATTGCTTAAAACAAATCCCAAAATGCTTTTTTTACTTCCTACTGAAATGTGATTGCATTCTTTGTGATATTTCTCAGCATAGACCTTAGACGTACATAGAGACAGGAAGAGCAGGCAGTTTGCCTGGTGCTCTAAATACATTTCCTTGAAAACAGAACCGATAAGATTAGTACTCCTGCGTGCATACGATAAGTGTGTGCGTTTGAGAGAATCTTGGAATCCGGAATCTAACAAAGAAATGGTTCGGACTTGACTATTGAAATAACTCCTTTTCTATTAAATTCAATCACACGTCATTTCACCTGATTGTAGGCAGATTGTGTGACCTTAGTTGAGATTTTGATAGGAAAAAGATCATTGTCACAGTGGTAATTACAATATTTTATTGACGGTAGATTACTGTAGGTGTGGACATCTTTGCGTCATTTTTTCCCTTTAAAATTAAGGGATTTGAAGAAAATGAGGATGCTATTTGTTAGAAAAATGCTAGAATTTTTTTAACCAATTCTGATCAAATTATTTTTTCTCTCTATTAAATTCCACTCTCCAAAAGACCTTATAGATTCTTCGACATCTTTGAGCAATATTTTTCTAGAATAAAATCAGCTAGCTCCCATATAATCTGGAGGGATCCCGCTCTGTATGTGCAGGGAGAAACGACCAACACTAAAAAGTGTCTGAATGAAATTGCCACGAGTAGAAGGAAGTGTGCATCATTTTCCCCGATATTATCTTGAGGGAAAGGGTTTTTTAAGTGCCCAGTATTACTTTAGGGCAAAATCATGGAATGACAAAACCCCTTCTAGTAGTAGTATTGGAAACAACCATTATTTATTGTGCATGTGGATGGGTGTGTTTACGGATGAACAAAGACTTTTTGAGCACGTTTGAGCATGCATGCTGTGACTTGAAAAACCGAAAATAAAATATGAACGAATAATTTGGCCAATTTGATCTTGATCAATTGATCCTATTAAAACTGCCTAATAATACAAAAGATAGACAGGTCAGTAACAACCAGTGATAAGTACAATTAGGCCAAGAAAAATAATAAGTTGTGTTGCCCTCAGCGACCTACCCTAAAATCGTAAAAACTAGGGTCACATTTTTTTTGAAATATATAAGTAAGCTTAAATAAATGTTTTTTTAGACTATTGTCACACTTAGAAACATTAGTTTAATTGACATATGGGCCTATATCAATTTTGTCTTGACATAAACCATATATTTTTCAGTCAAAAAAAGAAGAAAAAAGAAATTAAAAAAAAAAATTAAAATTAAAATTAAAATTAAAAAACAAATAATTCGGACCGACCGACCCAATTTTAAATTGTTGGCACTTGAGGGCAACACAACTTATCATTTTTCTTGGCCTAACGGTAACGAAATAAATCTGAAGAGCATGCCATCATTGCAAGAATCATAATTCTATGTGATGATATATACATCACAGACAAAGAAGTATCCACTGGTAACAATTTAACCCGGTGATATATCTCAGAACCTTTCTTTTTGTCTCCCAATATGAGTGAATGGTTATTAAACTTAAACATTTTAATACAAACAAACGTGTGCAAGTTGGGGGAAATAATCGACAGATTTTATTTCAAAGCTTAGAATGGTGAAATCCCAAACAAAAGGGCATATATATATAGTTTTTAATTTTCTCAACCTCACTCAATGCACATGACGCACGCACGCAAGGCACGCATCGCTCATGCACGACACCAAACAACTGCTCCCTGCATGTATCTAAACTAGCAATCTGAGAGCAGCCAGTCAGTGGGTTTCTCCATCGCACTGACGGACTGACGCAAACCGACAGAAAATATTAATATGGTAATCCATTCTGGGTCCGTATATATCACCAACGAGCGCTTTAGACAGAAGACGACCCCACAAACTACACTATATACTAGCCAGGGGCCAAGTAAAGCCGGCTCACTGATGGATGGATGCATGGCTGTATTGCCGGCGTGCCGATGACGTTCATTAGGGAGTGAGCGAGCGAGAAAGGGAGCGAATGAATGAATAAAGGATTCGGCACAAGGGCATCCTGTATGAAAGATTGGGAACATGGTTTTTACGATTTAGTAGTGGCTAGCCAAATTATGAATTCTAGTCTATTGTCTAAGTCTAAAAACTAGAATTTATTATTATGGATCCAACAAGAATGACAAAGTCAAATATAACTATCATCATCACTAATATAACCTTTAATTACGTACATTTCTAATAACAACAATTAGGCTTTTTGTTGTTATATCCTTTTTTTTCCTTTCCTTATTATTTAGAATGACAACAAAAGGTTTTTGGCCGTCTATTTATTAGGTATTTTGCCCGACTGCTTACTTATTCAACTGTTATCTATTTCAATTGAACATAGTTTCTGTCTGGTCTGGTGAATTTATTCTATTGTTTTCCCAGAAACAATTTGTTTGTGAAAAATGGTACACAATTAGCACACCAATACAACAAAGACAAGTGTTTACAGCTTGTAATGCACGTTATTACCACTTTTTCATTTCTCTGTTTTTAATATTAAGGGCAAAATAGCATTGAAATTCACATTTTCGGTGTATGATTAAGACAAAATCATGGTATGCCTGAATTACTTATAATTACACAGCTTACCAAGCAAGAATATTTATGAAATCCACTTTGCAAGATTGACAAATTTACCACATTTGTAAGAGAAGAATTCGGAGAAACGGTGATGTCTCTAAGACAGTCACCGACCTACGGGTTGTTGCTAAATAACCGACTTTAATCAATGGCTGAAAGACCCGGCAGAGAGTGTACTACACAGAAATTGAGGGCTATGCCCTTCTTGCTTGCCAGGAAATATCTTACGTACAATCTGCACGTTTGCGAGCACATTTACGCTTTATAAGACGGTGTCGCTTATACTGTTTGGCTGTAATCAGGTCATTATTCTAAGAAATGGTGGTTCTCCAAAAAGGTGATGGAGAGAATAATGCTTGCTTAGAAAACCGAATGGTGTTTGTTACTGCTTTAATGTCATAGTATGAAAAACCTGTTCTTCTGAGTCAAACAAATCCAAAACTTACAGATTTCACTTTTTATGCAATTAATTGATATTTTGCCTTTTTCATATGGATTTGCTTATTTTTGGAAGTTATTGATTATTTACCGAACAAATTTCCCTCAGCGAATGACACTTAACCTGCCTGCCATAACTAATTTTCCCATCGCTTTTAAATTTTATTCTAATGCCCAGAACCACAGTTCACTGAACCCTTGATCAGTGTTAAAATGGAGGGTTCACGACTCACAAGAGTGCAAAGTTCCATCTATATTTATAAGCCACCTTGCCTACACAATAAAAGAACATCTTGAGGTGATCCAATTTGAATTTCAATGCATTTGCTTTACTTGTGGTTAGTAAGCAAGAAACAGTGTTTTAACTTTCACATTCACATTGGTCAAAGTAGCCCAAATGTTGCAAGAAGCAGCCCATTTATTTCATTACCATTGGATTTTTAAGTGACAAAAAGTAGCCCAACTGGGCTTGTAACTCCCAAGATTAGTCACAATGACCCATTTTGTCAGCACAGCATGCCAAGTCCTTCATGTTTGAAGGTTTTAACAATGGGAATAGGTAGGTCAATATCCATTCCATTTACATTATGTACAATCATTCAAGGATTTACATTGAGAATAATAAGATGTATCTTACAAAACAAACCATGGCATAGCCTGTAAGTAAAAATCGCAACCACAAGTCCACCTGATGTTTTCTCGTTTAAAGGGGCACTGAGACTACGTAAGGCAAAAAAAATTAAAAATATGTTGTCCTCGACCGCCCGCGCCCGCTCGTCATTTTAGGGCCGCTCCGATTTTTTTTTTTCCAGATTTTTTTTTTTTAAATCGTTGTGTTGGTTTTTTAAATCGGTTTTTTTCTTCAGATTTTTTCTTTTTTTTTCAGATTTTTTTTAAACAGTTTAAATGGCATTAATATTAAATTAAGTTTTTATAACATATATATGTGCGGCTCTTAGAGTGATTTTAACTTCTTGTTGGCTGAACTTTGAGCTGGGGATGGGAGTGCGACCTCAATTTTTGGAAATCAGTTTTTTTACATACTTAGATATACCAGGACCTACTAACTACCATCTGAAACCGTTTCCTACATGATTTGGTAATTTCGATGTAGATCACATCGACATTATCGGCATCACTCACCACATAAATTGCTTCAACCAAATTTCAATCTAGCGCCATCATTCAATCGGTTTCCCATAAATCATGACACCAGGCTTCTAGCTACGGTGGGCGGCACTGGGCGGGGCCGCCCGGCACTGACAATATCCGCCCAGGACTAGGGCTCAAAATAGGCTGGGCGCCCAGCACTAAAAAAAAATTATTATTATTATTATTTTTTTATTTTAATTTTTTTTTAATTTTTTTTTTTAACAATTTGTGGATCAAATCATTAAACTGCCTCATAAAACAAGAAATTATGTGGCAGGAACCCTCAAAGTGCATTAAAAAACCCTAAAAAGACATTAAGAATGCCTCTGGATCCCATGCCATGATCCACTGCACTTCGTTCGCTACACTTTCTCCGTTCGCCGTCAGTAAATGTATCCGGCACTAAAATGGTCCTGGCTAGAACCCTGCATGACACTTCTGTGTTCCTTCCTACCAGTACCTTATCTAATATCTATTGTAACAATTCATTTTTTCCCCAATTTCATTTTTCTCGGCAATCTCTCAATGCTCCTTTAAATGTCTACACTGGGGTTACATCACATTCACAGGTACTGAATGGTAGGCCTAGGACACAGGTGATGTTGATATGATTATTTGTTATAGTGTAAAAGCTGAATTAAAACTGCTTATCCACAAAAATAGCCTGTGTAAGTAAATGTAATAAATATAAGAGGACCTGACGTTTCAATTCTAACAGAATCTTTATCGAAGGTAAAGATTCTGTTAGAATCGAAACGTCAGGTCCTCTTATATTTATTACATGATTATTTGTTGTTCAAAGTAGCAAAAAATACCTTATATCCCCTGCTTTAGTTTAGTGCTACTGCTGCATGTAAATCCCCTCTTTGTACCACCAAGGGCTTTGGAACTACACCAACAAAGCATGTCAACCCTTATGAATACTTAACAATCAATGATTATGTTAAAAGGGGGTTCAATAGGCCCTTGAAACACAACTTGGCAAAATTGGACAATCACTTCAATCAGAGGGCATGCTTTACTTAGGATTATAGAAATGCTGAGACTAAAAATGAAAATACCTTAGTCTCAGTAGAATAGTAGAGTAATAATAATATTGTCAACTCATATTTTTGTAAATGTCATTCGATTCATGTTTCTGATTCCAATTTCTAGTCAGTATTCTTGTTTAAGATTTGGAGAGGGGGAGGTTACCCGGGTTAAACATCTTGGAACACATGCACCCCGCTTTATCATGATTTAAGAATCTTTCTAAAAGCTCCAACCACATTGAGTTAGCTGCGAGATTGATCATTTTCCGCTCCACTGACCATCGCTAGCATGGTGAAGAGGTGTTTATCACTGACTTGCAACAGAATAAATATCTGCATTAGACCAGATTTGTACACTTTTTTCCATAAATCCATAATGACCAACTATGATCAATCATCATGCACCTTCCTTACTGACCAAATTTCAGAGTACTGTAAAAGCTGGAATTTTCGCTGTGGTTTTATTTTCATGCTTTTTGCGCAACATATTTTCCCGCGAAAATATTGTTTTCAACATTCATGCAGTGCATCCAGAAGGTTGCCCGTGGTAAAAAACAATTCGCAAAATGTCTATGATATCAAAATGGGCGAAAATATCTTTACGCAAAATATTGGCTTTTACAGAATTACTGTATCCAAATTTGATGGGAACTTGACCATGTGTCACTATTCAACAACAAAGGACTTGGAACTAACACTGATTACAACATGGAACCTGTGAAATAAATAAGATAACGTGAAGACGGATTACACGATCAAATTCCAATAACCAGTGACCCAGCAACATTTCAAACTGGTAATGGTATATAATATAGGCCTTCAGGTCTGGGACAGTGGCGTAGCTAGGTTTTTTCATCTGGTAGGGGGGGGGGGGGTGAAAAATGAATATGACCCAACAAGGACTTTACCAGAAAGTCAACTATTGCGAATTACCGCCGAGTCAGAAATTTGAGAGAGAGGGAGTGCCAATCTCAACCGACAGTGAAAATTTCAACCAACACAACTCAAATATTGGTGGGGGGATTTCCCCCATGCCCCCCCCCCCTCCTTCCTTCCACGCGCGACTGGTCTGGGACTCATTCCAATTTTGCAAAATCTCATGTTCACCAAAGAGCAAGTTTTTTACACAACAATTGAAAGTGATTGAAGTTACCCAAGATTTATTTTACCATTAAATGAATCATAGCTCCAGTATTTATGCATGAATAACTGAAATCATTAAATACTGTCGATGTGAATTTGTGATGTACGTATAAAGCCTTGATTTTAGCTGTTCAGTAGATATTTTTTTGTTGGCTTTCATTGGCCTTGTGTTGTACCTGTTTAAATAATGGAAACCTACTTACTGGTCTAAATCATGGGAGCAATGGGATGTAGGCTTTAACTTGAGTAGGATAGGATGGCCACATGACTAGGTGATGGGCACATTTAGGAAGGATATAAATGCTTATCTATTGTGATCAATTTATATGAAGAAATAATGAATTCACTAACAAACATGTGATCAGAGGCACTAAATGTAGGCCTTCAATTTTATTATGCATAGACGCCAATTTTTTCAAGTTTAACCTATGTCCATACCAATCCATGGAAGTCTAAAATCTCTGTGTATTAGTTCATTGCATATTTGGAACACATTCATCATCATGAAATTGAAAGTTCGACAAATACTAAACATTTTGAATTTTCTCTTACAAAGGGTGATACCACTGTATTAAAACAGGATATTAACATGCATCACCTTGATTGGCTAAAATGTTAAAACCCAAATCACCATACTTAAAAAATACAGAAAATATCGCTCCGAGGCTCAGACTACCAAACAGCGCAGAAAAACCACAAGTTAGCAGAAGGTCAGTCTGATGACATTTGACCCCTTGTTGTATACCTAATCCTGACCACCATGCAACAATGACTTGCCCTATAGACAATGGTAGTGGGTTAGGTTAGATTGTCTGAAAAAAGTTTGTGATCTGAATCACCTGGTCTCACCTGCCATACCAGCTGCAGGGTTATTCATTCAATGTTGCCAAGTTCACAGCCTAATTGGGCTTGGTATCTAGTCTCAGGTCTCACCTGCCATACCTGTTGCATGGTTGTTTACTGTAAAAGTGGAAATTTTCGCGCTGCATTTATTTTCGCGATTTTCGCGATAAAATCAGCAAGCGCCAAAATAAAATCGCGCAAATATATTCATTTTATATGTAGGTCTATGTACAGAAGCTCAAAATCGCGAAAATAAAAACAAGCAAAATTGTTCAAAATGTGCGAAGCGCGAAAATTTCTATGCGCGAAAATTTCCACTTTTACAGTATTCAATGTTGCTAAATCTTCAGTTTAGTAGCCTAATTGGGCTTGGTATACTAGTCTCAGGTCTCGCCTTCCATACAAAAATGTACCTGCTGCAGGGTTGTTCATTCAATATTGCCAAATCCACAGTTTAGCAGCCTAATAGGGCTACTTTTGAAAACAAAACAGTTACCATACACGCTGTCATAATGCACCTATCAATTGCCAGCCCAGCACCGAGGGACCCAGGACATGGGGGGGGGGGGGGGGGGGGGGGGGAAGGAGGGACGACCATGCAGGATTACAGGGACTGAATGTACACATTTTGAGAGCAGGGGGGTGAACAATTAAATAAATTTCTAACAAAATCGTTGGGAAATTCCAAAAAATTGGGTTGGTCGTGCTCGTACAACAGGTTGTTTTTTCCCGTGGCTGAAGGGTAATTTTTTTTGGTTGTCTTTCGTTACTTGCATGTATGTATTGTTCAGCTTTCTGTTTTATATGGGCACAGAGACTTACTTGTGTTATGCAGTGGCAGATACAGGGGGAGGCGGAGGGGCGGGCGCCCCCCGGTAAAATTTGACAATACACCTTTTTCAGAGGCATAGATAGGTTCCGTCGGTACATTTGCCACTTGTACCATGCAATTTTATTTTTGCCGGATTTGGGACAACCACATCGCTACCCCCAGCCCCCCCCCCCCCCCCCCCCCCCCACTTAGCAGAATTTCACGAGATGACAGCACAAAAGATTGGGGACCTTTTACGATTTTTGGGGGAACCAATTAAAAAAAACCTTGGTCAGCCCCCCGTAAATTTTAATCCTGGATCCGCCACTGTTATGTACTCAATAAGCATGGTTTTAATAAATATTAACTATCATTATTCATTTTAAAATGGAACATAGAAACTAATATGTGGTGTACTTACTATTCGTAACACCATTGCAATCAATAATGGTACAGAAATTGGGCTGCTTATTTATTATGGATTCTGATACTGTAAAAGCCAATATTTTCGCGTACAGATATTTTCGCGGATTTTGATATCAAAGACATTTCGCGAATTGTTTTTTTCGCGGGCGACCGTCTGAAAGCATTGCATGAATGTGTAAAGCAATATTTTCGTGTGTTATAATTTTCGCGGGAAAAGATTTTGCGCGAAAAGCGCGAAAATAAAACAACCGCGAATATTTCAGCTTTTACAGTACTTTTAGTACCTTGGCCAACACATTTTGGTAACACTGGAGCTATTGTGAAATACAGGCAGGTGTGCTCATTAAAAATATTTCTCGACCACAATATTTGAAAAATAACTACATTTTCAATCTTTTTTTGTTTAGAAGAATTGTGCAGATTTCAAAAATAACATTTGTATCCCAACAAAGACTTATAATACAGAGAAAATGTTTCCACGTTTATATTCTTAAATTCTGGAACTTGCTGATGTGCCCAATATGATGGCCCAAAAGAAGAATAAAAAATTGTTGAAATTGTAATGTTATGGTCATTTCAAACTAACAGTGGTTGACCAGGCTTAAACTTTGTAGGACATGTTTGACTTGAATAAATCTAAAAATCCTCCCCAGTTCTCAATTACGTACGTTGACTAGATCTGCCAAGTTTATAAAATGCTGTCGACCAATATCAACTTCAGAGTTAGTGGCCATTGGCCAGTGAACTTGGCTTAATAATGAACAAAACGGACTAATCGATTGGCACGGTTAGAAAAGAGTGCATTCTGTTATGATACGGAATAAATTGCTTCAAATATTTTTCAACAAAAAGCGATCTCTAACATGGTGTGGGTTTGAAGGGGGAAAATACAAATCACAATCGTTGTTGTCCTCGCGCCAAATTTTATATGCTTCCTCATAACCAGGTCACACTAAAATAGCTCTAAAAAGAATCATTAAGCCAACTTTTTCAGCATAAATTAGTTCTAAAACCCTCTTGTTGATGAAGACCCCAATCCCTACCAAAAACAAGTTTTAAGTACAAGCCCCCAGACGACAGAGGCCACCCCCCCCCCCCCTCCCCCTCAATATGACAAGTCTGTGTACCACCCTAATTTTCATATTTGAAAATAGGCTAGATGTATTGCGGGTAATGATGTGATTTATTAATTAATCTAGAAATCAACAGTTATAATGTTGATAAATTGCAAAATAAATTGGGTTGAATATTATCCAGCACCATCAAGTGCATGCACACACATAAAATCTATGAACTTCTTGTTTAGGATGGGCAGGCAGTACTGCAGATCTATACACCTAATGTTGTTTCCATGGTAACAATTACAATTATGCAAATGTATGTTTAGCACTTTATCTAGTAGCTCTAAATGCTCATCTATATCACTTAAATCTAATTCACTGCACCTGGTACGAACCGTAAAACTGTCTATAAATTTCACTTAATTTCAACCTCTTTATGAAAATGCCATAAATTGTACACACACTTAAGAACAATGAAATTGCTGCTTGCTTTGAATCTACATACAGCGTTCAACCTTTAACAGACATTATTCTTAATCGGCGCATTTACACCCTTCAGTTTTGGTTTTCACCCTTCAAAATTTTACTCACCAATGACAAATCTTAGAAATTACATGCTTAAAAACACTACTCTTAGTCTTACACAAATTGTGGTCATCATTTTGTGTTTTCGCCCTTGATCATTTCAATTGCTGTGGGTGTCCTCAAGATGCGTATTTTAAGATTTTTCTCTGCAGCACCTTGAGGCTATTTACATTTACATGTACATTGAAAGGTGCTTAATAACTCCAATGTATCATTATTATTATTAAGCGCTAAACTTCACTGCCTGGGGAAGTACATATATATCATGAATTGGGAATGTTTGTAGCTCTTTGAAAAGATAATTTTTTTCTGCATCTTTTGAAAACCAACTTACATTTTCTCCCAACAAATTTCAACAAAAAAGAAGAAGTTGAAACATGCCAGATTGACCAACCCAACTTGAGCAGTTCGCAGTTCCTGTAAAACAAGATGGGTTTTTTTGTAATCGCCTCAGCAACAAAAACTTTGGAAAAAAACGGCTGTTAGAGCAGTATTTAATGGTAAGAGTGACATTGTGACCTTGACAAACCCACATGATTTTCAATTTCCAACCATTTCCATTACGTCCTAATTACCCGATAATCATCAAAAAAAATTAAAACCCTGACTCAATGGGACGAGCGCGCAACAACTGTCAACAAGATACTGATACCAACTGTGTGGCCATATGATATTAGTTTAATTGTTATAAAGTGAAGGACGAGCTAACGCTGCATGGGATGGCATTTCTTCTTAGTTGTATAATATGTACCCCTGATACCGCTATTACAGCGGCTCTTATTGATGTAGCTGTAAGCAAAGTCACCTTATTCACCCTGATTGGGGCTGGTCTTGGCCGGACTCATGATAAAACTAGATACTGGTGCTTGAAAGAGACTTAACTTAACCCTAACCCCCTAAAGCATGTTTTTTACAATTAAACTATCAGCGGAGAAAACAGGACAAATCCGCGTCGAGGATCGAACCCGGGACGCTCTTATGGCAGGCAAACGCCCAACTGATTGCGCTAAAAGGGGAGCTCGAAAAAGTTAACTGATCTGAGACCTATTGACAGCTTGACGGATCGTGCCACGAAATAGAACCATAAATCCCTGGGGGGGGGGGGGGGGGGGGTTACACAGATACTTTTTGTTAGGGGTGTGCTACCAGCAAAATGAAAACATTTACCAATTTGGAGGGGGGGGGGGGGGAACGGACTGATACATTTACCAGACACCCATAATTTTTTGACATATTTTGCTAATATTTCTGTGAAAAATAGCAAATTTTAGGATTTAAAAACAGAACATTTTTTCACAGATTTTCAAAAAAAATTGGTCGGCAGTCAGGGCCATGATAGAACAGGGTTTCTTTTTTTTGTTTTCTAATGGCCAAATTATAAATGTCATGATTTATAATGTTAATATTCAAATAATGGGCTAACGTGGGTCAAAAATTAGGGCCCAGCTGTTGTGTTTTGAAATTACACCAAATTTGTCACACTGTTTTTACTGTTTTTATATATAGTTAGAATTCTGGAAAAAAAGAGGCTAGTATAATTGATTTTTGACTTTTGAACAAAAATAGTTGACAAAGGAGTCATTATTCTACCAGAAAGAGGATCTTAAATAAGCAGCAGTCATACTCATAGCATGAGTAACTATAAGTATATAACTATGGAGTAACAACTGCCTCTCCCAAATTACTCATTCAGTCGCCCTGTGTCGCATTCACAAAATCTACTTAAGTATATCAAAATCTCAATTATTTTGTGGGCTAAAATATCATACAATTTGACAAGGTGTTTCTTTGCATGATTAAACTGTGATATGTACATGAAATACATCTCTCTAAAACCTAAACAGAAAGTTAGAAATTGAATCCCTACACATCACCTTGGCATGCCTGGAATCCTAAGGCTATCCCACATCAGCTGGTCTGGTCCATAAGTAACCTGCAAATCCACTACTATGGCATGTATCGGCACTCTTGCTATCCCTATCGTATGTCCTGTGTCCATTCACCCTTGGACAAAAAGCAGTGGATTTCTACAATGCACTTATCAATACAATGATGACAACTCAGTGAATCACATGGATGTGTGTTCAGTAGTGTGGCAGAGCGTGCCAAATTCTGCAGTTATGTATGATACCATGTTATCGAGATGTAAACAGTATACAAAACCTAGGCTAAACATTTAAACAAGAATCTAGTTTTAGTGAAAATAATAGTCCTGTACAGTACAACTAAAAATGCTTAAATTATTTCTAAGCATTGGTATACTGTCAAGAAATAATCCATCAATCCAAGCCACCCCCCCCCCCCCCCCCCCCCCATCATGACTATTTTCCCCCAGTCAGATCAAGCCCCACACCATTTTGCCCCCCAAACAATCGAAAAAATGCTTAAATTATTTCTAAGCATTGGTATACTGTCAAGAAATAATCCATCAATCCAAGCCACCCCCCCCCCCCCCCCCATCATGACTATTTTCCCCCAGTCAGATCAAGCCCCACACCATTTTTCCCCCCAAACAATCGAAAAGGTTGACTGTTAATGTCAAAATTAGCTTATATTGGTCTGAAATGTCTAATTCAGACTAAATTTGGATGCTGGTGTCGCCACTGGGGTCATTCTTTAACAGACTCAAAATATGTCATTCCCGGATGTGATTGTGTTGTGCTGATAAATCTGAGATAAATGTAGTACAGTATTCCACATGAAATCCAAGTTTGGCGCAACATACATGTACTATAGCAGCATACATCCTCCCTAGACTAGATACAAATCTTGCTTAACATCAGTGTTGATACACATTATTCTGTTGTGGACTTGTTTATAAAATCTGTCATTGTTTTCATGAGTGTATGTTGAATTCAACAATCACCTGTCCCCCTGCCTCCCCCCCCCCACCCCCCCCCTCCCCCAGTTTTGTTGGCAAATATTATAATATTTTTCTTTTCTTCAAAGTTCAAATGGCAGTTCAATCAATAGTGTTGAATAGTTAATAATTGTTCAAAAACCACCAACAAACACCAAAAGGAAGTTTGTTCTTGTAGCATTAAATTATTCAATATCAAACAAATGATGTAGTGATTAATCGCTGACTGCCATTGAAAGACATATTTGCGCTATGAGTTGTCAAGAACTGAAGTGCAAATGAGGTTTTTAAATTTTCGCACTCATAATAGTTTAAGTTGTGTTCTGCTAAATCTCAACAATTCATCATGTATAAATTCAGCAATCTTATACTGTAATTGTAAAATTAGTCATTTTCGAGCGATTAATTTTTTGTGCTTTGACAATTTTGAGCCGATTTGAATGTGTTTAAATTCGCAATTTGAAACTTAGACATACATGTAGATTGATCACATATACCGACACGCAACAGCAATATTTGCGTGTTATTATTTTCGCGGTAGCTCATTCAAGCGCGAAAAATGTGAACAAATGTGTAGCGCGAAAATAAAATGTCCACCTTTACAGTATTCCATTCAATTTTCAGCCATCTTGATTTTAGAAAACTCTACAATAATGTACATGTACATTCCGACAATATCATTATTATTTGTTTCATGGATCATTTATGTACAAACCCATTTCCTGAACATTTAGTTCAACTGTTTCTAAACGGTAAACTAAACTGGTGTGCTAAAATTTATTTTGCATGAAAATTTCCAATTTTTCATATAGGCTAGAGTAGGCTACTGACCCACTCATAATAACTAAATGCTATGAATAGAAAATTGAGGAGTGAATTTTTTGTGCTGAGTGAATTTTCACCTTTTTTTGCAGATCCATTGATTTTAGTATAATGATAATATTCACATACCAATATATGAACAACAAAGCCTATGAATGGATTAAAAAATGAACAATACAAATGAACAAATTGCTCTCATGCCCATGCTCCCTGCTGATCAACCCCCTCCCGAAAACTAGACATTTGAAAAAAACAAAATATTTGGTCATCAAAAATACCACTTTGCTGCAAAGGTGATAATAACTCCTTGATTGCACTAATCAACAGTTCTATTTATAGATTTGACGTTGACCATAAGAATTAATAGGGGTCATGATGTTTATGGTTCTGATCCTAGGGTTAAAACTCTGTGCATTGCAGTATAAATCCTCCAGCCGGCGTCACAGCAATTTCCCTGCGTACAATTCTTGAGGGTGAAAAACCATTAATGATGGCCAAAATAATATGTGCTGTTTCAGGCAGTAACACATGAAATTACCAACATTTTTCACTCTTGAGACAAATTTTCAAGGGTGAAAATTAAAAGTGAAGGGAATTTAGCCCTTTGTATAATGTAGTGTGAGTGAAAACACTTTGTATAGGGTGAGTGAAAACACTTAGGGCGAATAGAAACACTGTCTGGGTTACGATTGCAGGTAGATAAATGTATCAGATTGAATGATCTATTTTCTATCTTTTTCCTAACAATAGTACTTATAGTGTAGTGTAAAATTTACCCCTACATGTATGTATATTGGATTTTACTGGGAACTCATTCAATTATTAAAATTTACAATTGGTGAATGACTTGGTGTATGTCAGTCAGACCCCTGTTTTAAAGAATACAACTTGCCTGGAAAAAATGTTTTGAATTCCCGGCAAGCTAACCAAAATGTCACACTACTTCTATTATATGTATGTCTTTTAATATATGGAAGAGCAAAATTTCCCTCCAAATGCCAAAATTTCCCGGCCAGGAGCTTCCCAATTTCTAAATTTTATTCCAGGTGTGGAATGAGGTCACTCTGGTCATCAGGGGTCAAGAACTGCAACACATTTTGATCAAGACTTTCCTTGTTTGTGTCCTACTACAAAGCTTTGGCAAAATGGTTCACTTGTCTGTCTCTTCTGGCATCTTGAAAATAAATCATTTCAGTTGAGTAGAAATCAAAGTCTACCATATATAGAGGGAACATGCCCCATAATGTTACTGTAGCGGGTGAATAGGAATTCTAGTACATGTGTACATGTACAGTGTAGTATGTTTATACACTAACGCGCGCGTTCATCTGTCACCCACGTAAACACAGTCTCTGCGGTCTGTCTAGCGGGTAATTCTTTGCCGCGATTGTGAAGAGGAACCGGGGTTCGAGACCTTGTTAATTTATTCAGGCAGTATTCCCAGAGTCTATATTATCTAAAGGGGTTTTTTCTCGAAAATTAACAGATTTTCAGCTTTTAAACCAGGTCACTGGCAGCGCTACATGAGGGATTTCCACAGTCTTTGAAGACATAATACACCAACTATCATTTTAAAAAGTGGAAATATTGTAATAAATAAATATCATAATAATGATAAGATGGTGAATGGCCTGGTGAGTCAATTACACTGCAAGCAAGCAAGCATTACATGACCACAAACAAAATCTTGTCAATATTTTACTAATTTAGGGGTCGATTTGTGGACTTAAAACGTGTGAAAAAAATGTTGGTCACATATGCTTACAGCGTAATATTTGACTGCCCCACTTCCCCTCTCCACCCCCACCTTTCCCTGGTGAATGGGTTCACTTCATGGCTCTTGGTAGGAGCTAGTACAACAAATCATACTTAGTGATATTTGTCATCAGTTGGTATTATTCATCATAGGGTATTTTGCATGTTTCATTGTAGGGAAAAAAACAAACAAACAAAAAACACCAACGTATGGGTTTCCTGTACTACTTTGTAGGTAGGAGCCTACTACTAGCAACAAGAGTCAGAGCTAAAAAGCTATGCTCAGGTCTGAATGTAATTGTCCTGTCCATTCAAAACCAGTCATAACCCCTTTTTTTATCTGACCAGTCGGGTAAACAAACAAATAAATAAACAAACTTTGAGTGCAACTGTGGGTGCCAGTGTTTACAAAATGTCAACCTCAATAACAAATTCAAAATGTTAAAAATCGAAAAATAGGAGACCTTCACCAAACAGTCTTTGCCTTCGCCAAATATCCCTGACTCCCTCCCTCCTCATTGAGTTGACTCTCCAATAGAACTTCTCATACCTGCCATGATCATAATGTAGTAAGTATAGCAAAATTTAAAGAGCCCAGATCTGTATCAATCAGCTGTGCATTTTAAACAAAGAAGATTTCATATCCGTACTGACCCGACATACGACCGACCGTGACGCCGGTATCTATGACCGCAGTGTGCATGCACAAAAGACAAAGAGAGGAGACTTTAATAATTCGATATATGAAGCAAAATTACAGGACATGCTGTGTAGATAGATGGGGGATGATTTTGATTTATTGTAGCAAGAATCTTATGAGACGTTGAAGTAATCATGAAAATAGTTCGAATGTTTTGCCACGCAGGCTTAGGATGCGTTGGCAGTTGAGGTCAATCTTGACCTGATTGACAAAGGCATTGTTATGCGTGTGGATGTCAGTGAACGCGATTGAATGATTGGATTGCCTGGCATAACAAACTGGCTTGACTTACCAAACGACTCCAAAAGCTCCGTATCCTATGGGCCGATCAGGCTCAAAATCTCGTCTTGACACACTACTTGATGTTGCTGCTTGATAAAAAGGTTGTGTTGCGCTCAATATGGCATCGTGTGGTGCAGCTCCGCTTGTAAAAGTAGCCATGTGAGCGATTCGAGATCCACACACTGCCATAACCGTAGCTTGCTTGCCCGTAATACTCCCGTAAGACGCGACCTCCGCAGGGCCTCAAACCGGCCAGCCGCTCCTATGTGGCTCTCACCGCAACCCCGATCGAGAGAGAGCAGCGGAGCCTAGCTCGATTTCAGCATAAAATCATGGTTGAAAATTGCACAAAAGTATAGATGAATTAAGGGGCTAGATGCATGTGTGTGTATATTGCTCTTTACGATCGTGTTTTCTACAAAATCTGAGCTATTAAGTTGGCATGCCCAAGCGTTTATCACGGCCAACTCTATCCACGATCATGTACACACACGCTACACACATGAAATTGAACAATGAAAGGGTAAAGGCAGTTCACGGGTGCTCGGTGTTTTTACACAATCCTGAGCACCTATTAGTATGCACGTAAAGGAGCATCGAGGTCCAGCAACGAATCCAATCAATTATGAGTTCTCGTTTCTGCATAATCTCGCGAGAATTAGTCGGCACGAGCCAAAGAAACAGGTGCATTTTGGAGAAATAGAGAGAATATCAACAAAGAACACCGAAAAGGTGTACACACAATGAACACACGTGCGTAAACATAACAAAGCATTTTATATTTTTCTACATAATACCAAAAATATGAATATCAAGTATTTCGCATACTTTTTTCTTTGAAATAAAATATTATATTCATATCACTAAACAGTTTTATCATTTTCCAATTTTAACTTTCACCCACCTGCCCAAGTGATAGGACCAATAGTGAACGATCAATGGTCTTTATCCATACCCCAATGATACCATGGACATAATAATAGTCTTATAAGTAAATGGCCATACATAGTACATTTTTTCTCTGAGTATTGTAAGTGTATAAATTATTGCGCTTAATTAGCCTCTGACTTTAAAGTCAAACTAAAAGTTAAACTGTGGCATTTACATATGAGACAGTTCCATAAGCTAGCTGTGTTTGATGAGAAAAGTTCTGCTAATGGGGGAAGGCGTTAGTCCTTTAGGGGCGTGCTCAGGGGTCGCATTCTGACGCGTCTGCGCGTCCTAGACCTCTCATTTTCTAATAGTGACGCGTCAGGTTTCAAATTGGAAAGACCGTTGCGGGTCCCGAGTCAATATTGAAGGGACCCCTTAAATTTGACGATGTATGGAAATGGAAACCCCCGTGGAAACCTTAAGAAATTCTGTAAATTACATATCCATCCTTTGCTCACAATATAAATTCATTGAAACTGTCCGTAAAAAAGTAAAATTTTCAAATACCCAAACTTTAAATTAGGACCCCTCAATTTCTTGGGGGACCCCTTAAATTTGTTTTTTGAAGTCCTACGGGGTCCTGAAAATGTCATGGGACCTCTCACATTTTTGATCCAGTGCTATCCCTGGGCCGCGTGCTCCCCCCCCCCCCCCCCCCCCCCCCCCCCCCGGGCCTGAGAGCAGGGAAGGCGATCGTGGCGGCACCATGGCATAGGGGATTGGGGTGAGCCACTTCGAAAATGATGTCAATTACAATTTCTAATCTCAGGTCAAAGATGCTATTTTTCGGCTTCGCGTATCTTGACCATTTAGTGGCCACGCGACCGTGCGTTTTTGTCCCCAAGGTGTGCAATGCTACAATAGTGGTGTCGCGTGCGCATAAGGCCCTTCACAATCGATTTTGAGTTCATCCTGTTTAAAAAAGGGACGAGTTGACTTTTAATTATTAATTATCTTTTATTTTCTTTATTTTGAGTCATGTGGTCGCAACAAATTTCAACCCATTACAACCCATTATATCGAGGACTCGAAATTTAATTATTTTGCAAGTAGTGATTATTTTGATGCCGAAGTAATAATGCAATCATGTTCTGTACATCATCATAGCTTATATGATTTAAGACAGAAAATAGTAACGGAAAGTTTATTGAAAGTCATTTTCAAGGTGAGGAAAATATTTTGTAAAGGCTGACTATGACCCCGTACACACTATAAAATCGCTTCATTCAATGAACATTAGTTGATCTTCTTAGTTAATGAAGGGAGCGTACACATTAATACCAAATCGCTTCATAGCTTCATTCAATGAACATTAGTTGATCTTCATTAGTTAATGAAGGGAGCGTACACATTACCAAATCGCTTCATTGAATTAAGATTGACCTCATTTACACTATAAAATCGCTTCATTCAATGAACATTGATCTTCATTAGTTAATGACGGAGCGTACACACTACCAAATCGCTGGCATTGAATTAACATGTAGGCCTATAGGCAATAGGCATCATCGAAAGAACCTCTTTAGCATCATTGAATGATGATCAGTTTTGCTTCATTCAATGAAGGTAAGAGCGTACACACTACACATTTCATAGTTGATCTTCATTAACGCTTCATCCAATGAACGGGGATTTTTGGTAGTGTGTACGGGGTCTATTACATTACATAGGCCTACAAGGAGTCGAGTGGAGCCCCGGATGGACCCACGCTGAAAGGACCAAGACTTTACATAGTAATTCCTTCTTCTTCTTCTTCTTCTTCCAAAATAGTACCAACTTCAACTTTGAAGACTTCGGTACTTGTGTGTGGGTTTTGATGCATGCAGCGACGAAAAAATTATTCTAGTTTTGTGAGAGTCCTTGTTTGAATGCTTCGATGGAGTTAGACTGGATGAGGTTTTCTGGTAGCGTGTTCCAGTCTCTAGCTGTCTTTGGGAAGAAGGATGACTTGTGATATTCTCTAACAGAGTGTGGTATGATGAAGGCTTGGGAGTTTTCTGAACGGGTTGGTGACGAGTGATCTTTAGAAGTCAGATACTTGGACATGTCAACTGCGACGAGGTTGTTTTGTATCTTATACATCATAGCCAGTCTCGCTGCTCTGCGTCTCTCTTCAAGGGTTGGCCATGCAAGCTGTTGCAACATTGCTCCTACACTGGATGTTCTCTGGTATTTATTTAGTGTGAACCTTGCAGCCCGACGTTGGATCTTTTCAAGCTTTGCAGATTGAGCAGCTGAATCTGGATCCCACACTGTGCTGCCGTACTCCAGAAGTGGCCGGACGAGTGATTTGTAGGCTTTATCCTTTATGGTTACGCCCTGTTGTCTTCCGACGATTTGAGCTTATCATGTTATCATAATTCCCGCATAATATAGTTACGGCTTTCTATCATTTTTCAGCGAACGGGTCAGGTTCAATCATTAATCTTTGTCATCTAAAATGGTAAAGCTGACTAAATTCTTAAAAGTACCGTATCAAGTTTAATTTCTGAGCTCACTAATAACACTAAACAGTGCGTGCGTGGTAATCCAATTTACGCACGAAGGAAAGTGACGTGTGCGATCGCCTATCATCAGATCATGTCTTCAATAAATAAATTTGAAATTAAGTATACAGGTTATGCTAACATCAATTGAAATTGTCCTATTTACCTAATGATATTTTTAACCAAACCTTCAGAATTAATGCTGTGACTACGTGTACGACGACGTTCACTCTCAAGGCTCGACTCCGCCTCCCCCCCTTCCCCCACCACACACACCTATAATTATAGGTAACATGCTGGCAACTGCCACTAATACCCTTCAATTTTTTAACAAAGCAATTAGCAATACAAGAAGTAAGTGGCATTGGCAAAAATAGCTGTCTACTGAAGATAGTTAATGTACTGCCGCCGGAGAGGGGGTAAATGTACCTATACGCACATTCATCCAGGGGCTCATCCAATCCAATGGGTTCGCTCTTTTGGCTATTTAGAGAGCCCCCTGCCGTGGGAAATGTTGTGAATTTAGTCTACTAAAAAAGTGATTTTTAGCTATTTTCCTTTGAAATGACTGACTCTGAGGCCTTTTGTTCTTGACTTTATTAAACAAGCATTTTCTTTAAAATCATTAACGCTCAAAAGTTAAAGCAGAGCCTCCTCGCAGTGGAAAATATTGTTAATTTAGTCTACTAAAAACAGTGATTTGTAGCGGTATTTTTATCTATTTTCATTGAAATTATTGACTCTGAGGCCTTTTGTTTCTGTAATTAAAACAAGAATGAAAGTTGATATTTTGTTGAACAAATCCAATAAATGTACTCACATTTAGACGGTTTCGTCAACCAGTTCGGTTGACTTCTTCAGTAATAATGGTTTGATCCACTACTTCTTTTTCCCGCGAGAGATGATCTTCTC
This sequence comes from Ophiura sarsii, assembly GCA_035610835.1. Lineage (NCBI taxonomy): Eukaryota > Metazoa > Echinodermata > Ophiuroidea > Amphilepidida > Ophiuridae > Ophiura > Ophiura sarsii. Next base: position 32,543,255 of record CM069451.1, on the reverse strand, counting down.
GTTCCCAGGATGCAAAGTTGTTGTGATGAGTGGATCAAACACGTGACTCAGAGAATAAATGCCCTCGTCGCGGTTGAGTATCTTAGGCCCCTGTCGTCGTATCCAAATTGCTTCTCGTATCCATCGTTTCTGCTTATCAGTGTCAGTGACAGAAAATTCACACGATCCAACAGAAAAGAGTCAGCAACTGAACAACACAAATCAGCAGTGACTGACCACATCGCACAGGAAAACCACACCATAAACTGGACAGGGGCAAAAATCCTCGACAAAGACACTGATAAGCAGAAACGATGGATACGAGAAGCAATTTGGATACGACGACAGGGGCCTAAGATACTCAACCGCGACGAGGGCATTTATTCTCTGAGTCACGTGTTTGATCCACTCATCACAACAACTTTGCATCCTGGGAACGAGAAGATCATCTCTCGCGGGAAAAAGAAGTAGTGGACCAAACCATTATTACTGAAGAAGTCAACCGAACTGGTTGACGAAACCGTCTAAATGTGAGTACATTTATTGGATTTGTTCAACAAAATATCAACTTTCATGTATATCTACAATCCTGATGAACTTATTCAAAGATTTAAAACAAGAATGTTCTTTAAAATCAATATTATAACACTAACAAATTAATATGGCAATTTTGACTCATTGTTGGGGATCAATGGACGGCTGCAAGGGAGGGGAGGAGCCCCTTTGGAATGTTTTAAATTGAGTCCGGTAAAACACGATTTTAGCTGGTTTTCTAGCTATTTTCCCTTCAAATTACTGAGCCATTTGTTTCTTTACTATTAAACAAATACGGTATTTCCTATCTCATTTCTATCAATAACACAAGCATATTATGTTATCTCTTTCAGGTGGCGCCCACTACCCATGCTTTTTTTTAGAAAGTAGATTTTCTTGCAGATTTACATTTCTTATCATAAATCATAAATATATTCTGAGTGAGTTACAGAGCGATGCAATTCCTAATTACTTGACAATCATGGTTTTTTAAGGGTTGTAAATAGATTGTTCGCTAGCAAACAGTTTATTTTCACTCTATTTTCACTCTATTTTCACTCTAGAGGTATGCCTATGGGTAAAAACAAAGTTCCTCTTCCCCGGGCTAAATAAAATAAAAACATGCCATCTTTAGGTTAACCATGTGAAACTAAGCCAAAGAGCTTATTGGTACCCTATGTACCTATTGCGCACCCCGAAAATTAGCACCACATGATATGTAAACCATGAAAAAAAGTTATATGACCAAAATATATAGATCAGTTTTTTATGTAATTTAATAAAGAATGATCCCCTCTCTAAGTTTTGATAAGTCATTGTTGGTATAAAGCAGCAGTATATTTATGTTCTATTTATGTTTCACTACACCTGTGTTTTTGGTCCGACTCAATCCAAAATAGGTGTGTTTTTGGTCCCTACGACAAGATGCTATATCATTTATTACCTTTGTCTTTTCAAATTTCATAGAGAGATAGTTAAAAATGTAATCGATGTACATATTTTCATATTCTTATATCAATATATTTTTAACTTAGACGTTAAAAATCTTCAGATATAAAAAAATATTATCTCATGAATTTTTTTGTTTCGTATATGCTATCTGAAAGAAACTATCTTTTCCCCATCAGAATTCATTTCCTAACATCTATACAAACCATGTAAAATCATATTAAAGATGCCTAGGATAATCGTTTCCAAATGTTTGAAAAATAAAGATAGCACAGAAGCATAAAGAGCTAAGAGCGCGATGTTTTAGATATATGATTATATGTGTTCGTAATATTTAACGTCATTTCAACATATTTTTCTGATTTTTACATAAATTAATAGTAATAATAGTAATAGTAATAGTAATTTCAATAATCGTCTCAGATTTAAACTGAATCCCTGTTATTTACGCCCGGTACGTCGGACTTAAAATCCCAACAGAGATGCAGAGTATGCATATTTTGGTAACATGTTAAAGCTAGAGGTCTCCTCTTTCCATACCATATCAAGTACAAACATCCCACGCATGACGTCACTTGACATGGCCGACCTCAAAATGCTGTTGTATTCGTCTACTAGGACTAGTTGACTCCCTTACATAACATCCTGTTCTAACATTTCCTGGACTTTGTCTACGCAGTACGCTCCTTGGCTTTGATGTGAGGAGCTTGCCTATACTGTCTGGATCTAATAGGAGGATAATCACCAGTGCTAATGGCATGTTTAACACTAGAGTAATAACCAGTAAGACAATTTATTAAGTGAGTAAACCATTTATTTCAGATTTTTCGGTACCTGACATGTGATTCGTATTTAGATTCACTTTAGAAAGGACTTCCTTTACTGAATTTTGTTTACTGTCTACGTCGCTATATACCGGGAATGTCTGCACTAGATTTACATTGTTTTCCTCAAGATGAACCTCAGTCCTCAAATGTCAATCTGTGTCAATCTCAACCAACACAGCAGTCAATCATCCCCTCTGGCTACACCCCTGCAATATGGACTTCAAAGCGTTGAAAGCAACTCAACCCAAAAAACATCATGCATCCATGCATGAATTTAAGCTATCCAAGCAACTAGCGGGCTATTCAAATGTGCCACCTTAACAAGTGACACATAATGATCATCATTATTTTCTTCTTGTATAAATGAAGATTAAATTAGAGGAGAAAAATCAATTTGGACAACGGCACAAGAGAACGTTATCACTATTCTGAATATGAAGTACCTACGATGTGATTTTAAGATACAGCGAAGCAGAGAACCATATGTATCAATGATTAGATTAAGATTTCAAATCACTGTCTCCATTGGAAGATTTTAACCTATACGGAAATGGTACATGGGCCAAAGTCTAGAATTTACTATAATAAATTGCTTTCAATTTTAATTATGACCTTTATTAACAGAAATAATAATGCCAGCAATTTCAACATTCTGCATACTGTATCACGATTCATCGATATCGGGTCTTTAATACCCTGCAATGGTCCCATTCATACATACACATGTAATACAATACAATATGTGTGTTAGCAAAAGCAGTGGTTTATTAACTACAGTCAAAATAAGTAACCAGATTATGAATGTGCTCTCAACTTTAGCTCTTACGTAAAAAATATTAAATTATAAAGTTGTGAGGAAATCTCTCTTCTTCAATTTGAGATATTACACGTGAAGATTGAATGAATATTAATTGAGTTATGCGCCCAAAACCAAAGCCAAGTCAGTTTTTCATTTTAACATTTTGATCGCCTACAGCAGCCTCGGACTAGCAACAGGCAGATTATTGATTAACTGGCAGCGACAACTCACGAGTCGATAGTAAATGAGGACTGGGGATGCTTAAATTGATCAATGCAGCCCATACACATACCTGTCACACTGCCCTGCGTGTTCAAAACCCAAGTGTGAAAATGTAAACTGCACTTTGTTCAATCCTTTTCAATGTTGCCTTCTTAATTATTAACCGATCTTCGTGAACAATATCTCAAATTGAAGAAAAGTAATTTCTTTACAACTTCATAATTTGATATTTTTACGTAGGAGCTAAAGATTTGGAGTTCAGAGTATATTTATTACCTAGTTAGTTACTTATTTTAAGGATTGTAGTTAAACCACTGCTTAAGGATTGTATGTGTGTTAGCAAAAGCAGTGGTTTAACTACATTAGGGGCCTGTGATCAGGGGGCATAACCGACCTTTTTGTTAACTCTAACCCAGGCCTTCTCAATTAGATTGACAGTGCCAATCTCAACCGACACGATGTCATTATTGGGGGGGATTTGGTGTGTACTTTGTTTGTAAATTTCATTTACAGCCGTACTTGATTTCATTTGGGGGGGCAAGGGTTCCAAGTGGGGGGGGGGGGGGGCTCCCACCCCCCCCCCCCCCCCCCCCCCTGCCCCCGCTGGTTACGCCACTGATCAATAGGCCTACAACTAATAATCATGACTTATCCCACTGCAGTTAGTGGCTGAAGTGGCTCTTCATGCTTCTTGCGATCTGGTTGAAGTTGGGTTATATTTCTTCTTCTTTTTTAATTTATTTTAATTTATTTTTATTTTTTAATAATTATTTTCTCCATGCGTCCCTCCGCGCGCCACTCGGACTAATGCAATGCGCCACAAGTGGCGCGCGCGCCACCATTTGGGAAGGCCTGCTCTAACCCTTCTGAGTGCTAAAAAAATGCTAATCCTAAGTCCCTCTCCAAACGCAGGCACCATCGGTTTTCGATGACATAGTCAACCGAGCCTATAGGCTATATAGTGAGTGCAGTATTCTGCGCGAATGTGTAGCTGAGGGCTGTGGCTTAGTGGGTGGGACGCGGGGCTTGCGAACAGAGGGTCCCCGGATCAAATCCCGGCAGGTTCATGGAGATTTAGTTGGCGTTTTTTCTTCAAAAATTATGATCCCGGTCAAAAACCCTAAACCGGGGTTAGGGTTAATATACATAGAGTTTGTCATTTCATTTTGGGGACATGCCTTCTGACAGGGGGTCCCTCCCCCTGCCCCTTCTAGTTACACCCTGAGCAAAAGTCCAAGCTACCTCATTTAGGACCTTGCAAAAATACAAACAGTGCCAACTTATCCATGTAGCCCATATGCAACAGAATACAAAGGGGAGTCGCACCCGGCCTATTCTAAAATACTAATATATTGAGACAAATCTAAAATATTAAAGCCTATTGTTAATGTCATTTATTACTCTCTTTTGTCAGTTAGCATCCATTAATTGATTTTTTGATTACCTTAGTTTATGATCCTTCCCAGATGTTGAAGAATCTTAAACTATCTGTCAAAAATCTTCGATACTATCTTACACTTTCCACAGGGTAGGCGTCTGCAGACGACATTCCAAAATTTCAAAAAATGTTCGAAAATGTCAACATTATTGAATTGAATTAACATATTTGGAATTACCATGAGAAATGCATTGAAATAAGTACAAACATGCCTAGTATTGGTTCAGTAAATCTTGAGATAGACTTTGAAAGTTGGGATAGGTTCTGAAACAAATCTGTTTCGTATATTATGGTAACGTAATAGCCGTGTGTTAAAGTGTTAAAACCATGGTGTCAAATTGACTAAGGACGACGTCAACCCATGTACCCAATCTAAAAACTGGTCAAATTTTGATCACTTTTTAAGAGTGTATGGCAATGCCTAAACCTATTGCTTCACATCAAAAGTACCATATTACTTTGACAGTAATCACACTAAACAAACATCTAAGCATCCATCCATATAAAATTCATACACCAAAAACTACAAGTTTATGGATCTTTCCTCCTCTCTCATCTGTTAGAGTTTTGGTCCGATTCGTTAAAACCATAGTTCTTGAATTCCATCTCGCACGTTGCATCAAGTTCTTTTCGTACATTTTGTAATTCCTCCGGATGTTCCTCTCCAAGATATTCAGGGAAATAGTCACCGGGTTTTGTGTCATGAGTGTACGATTCAGGCTCCTTTAAAACGACGCCCCCGTCTGTCATTCCTTTGACAAAAGCTTCAACCTGCGGTATTGACAGACGAAAAAGAAACAAAAACAAGTTACAATTAATACAATACCATATTCAAAAGTAATTTAACTTATCTGTCAGAAATCCATGACAAAAGACATGTCTTCAAGCCTCAAGGACATAACTAAACTGGCAGTTTAGTGTTAAAATTAGAGCATCTACTTATTTACCAGGTGGCTTAATTCAGACAAATTGATATTCTGACCAATATCATGATTATACCAACCAACGCAGGGGGGGGGGGGGGGGGGGGGGGGGGGGGGCAAATGTCCCTCCAGTCACAACATTTCCCCCCACCCACTTTCCCCCAGTGAGTTCAAGCCCCACCCCATTTTCCCCCAAATAATCAAAAATGTTGACTTTCAATGTTAAAAAAAAGCTTAAAATTGGTCTGAAATGTCTGTCTAATTCAGAACAAATTAAGCTAATTTAGGCAATTTTTGCAATAAAAGGCAAAGCACGCGAACATTTACCAAACCCCACATACCATTTTGTCTTGCCCCCACACCTTTAATTCTCCACCCCCCCCCCCCGATTTACCTTAAATTGCTCCTTGATGGAACTGCACTTGACCTCATTAAAAAGCAAGGTGCAATTTTGCACCTCAAGAAAAAATTGAAAATGTCAGCACTAGTTACAACCCAACATAGACCTTATCGCAGATACAGTAGGTAAAATTTAATTGATTATCCTTTCCTGATGCATTGTGGGATTGAAAAGGGACAAAATGTTCCCCCTTTTCTATCCTACAATGCATCAGAAAGGGATAATCAATTGATTTTTACCTATCTGTGATAAGGCCAACAACAGCAAAATGTTTGCTTGCCCTCGTCCGACCGACCGTGTATTACAGTCCCGAAAAATGTAGTTTTTTTCTTTAAAAATCTTTAAAAAAAAAAAAAATCTTTTTCAAATCACGTATAATATATGACCTTGATTGACCCCATGTGACCCTAATGGGACATCTAAGGTCCTGTTTTGGACTTAGATAATAAAAAAAAGGAAACCTTTTTTTATTTCTGATATTCAGGTACCTAATTTGCAAAAGCAAAACAAGCAAAACATCTAACCAGCCGACCCTACCTTTTGGGGCATCTATGGGCAAGCAAACAAACAAAAATGTATAGCCTATAAAGGTCTATGAGATATTTGACTTACCGTGTCATTCATTACTCTTGGGTTCTTGGTTTCCCAGCACACATTGTGGATACCAGATTGAATACATCTCTGGGCTAGCACCCTGCCTATATTATGTGCAGCTGACACAGTACTTGTGCTGTATAAAAACTTGCGTATTGCCCATTCCCTCGTTGATGCACTTAGCGCCCGAAAACCATTCCGATGCTCCACATGGGCCTCTGTGTATCTTCCTTTGACTTCAAAATCCAACCTGTGTAAAGAGGAAGAGCAACAAATTATTTGTGGAATGATATTAATAATTAATCTTTCTGAAATTCCATTTCCTTGACCGGGATTTGAACCTGGGACTTCCCTTACTCCAGACCGAGACAATGACGTTACTGTGTCTTTAACTAATAGCAGCACATAAATGTGTGCGCCTACTCGAGGCACTGGTGATATGCACACGTAGAAAGATGGACAATTCTCATGGTCGCAATGATGTCACAGAATGGAATACTGGCTCCTGATTGGTTAATTACGGCTGCTCCAAGTTACTCCCTGGAGTGAAAGATTGCTTTACGGTGATGGGTGAAGTAAACAAAATCACACTTTATTGCAAACTTGCTCGTTATAAAAAGCTTCTTTGTTCAAAATATTACCAATATGTTCTACAGCTGTGTCTCAAATAAAATTAAATGTATCAGGTCAAAAACAATTTATAAAAGACATATTTCCCAGCACCCAGACACACTCCATGCTGAGTTTCACTCCAGTTATCGGGAGTGAGTACGCCAAATTCAATAACCGCGACCGTGAGAATACATGCGAGTGCATAAATGCTGCGCCTGTAAAGTTACATCACTGTCCAGAGGAAGATAAATAGAGAACACCAACTGAGCTAACAGGGATAATTGGTATCAAAGCGTTATAAATGCATCTTAAGGAGTAGAGTTCAAATTCCAATATTTCATCCGCTTCTCGAGCAGCAAGCATGGAGAAATAAATTTAATTCAAAGATACTTAGTTCACGAGATGCAAGTGATGTTAATAACTAATTTAATGATAGAAGTTGAAACAATTGTAGAGGGTAATTTGGGGGGTAATCTTTTACTCTCATGAAGTTTGGATAGATCTGTAATATGAAATCTTAATTCAACACTAGAGCTGGACCGATGCATCGCACCTGCCCGATAGTACACCGTACAGGTAAACAATTGTATCAGTTAAAAAGCACATATCTTCGCCAATGTTAGTTAATGTTTTGATGAATGGACCATCGCCAAAAAAATCATTCTTTTTTATCAGCTTCAGGATTTCTACAAGTGGAAATCTTGAAAATAGTTCAGAAAATGAGTGATGAGTCTTTTCGCTTGGGATTGTGGGTAAAATATAACCTCATATCTTGGATGCAAATGGATTAAAAACTGTAAAATTTCCAAAAGGAAAGGTTGTAAAAATGGGAATGCAAAACGGATGAATCTAGATGTGAAGCACCGGTGTTCTGCATGTGTGCAGAGGTCTGAGCAGGGAGGTGTTAAGCAATATGGCTGCTTACTCATCCTAATGTAATCCAGCAAGTTAGCAACTTTCCCCCTCAATTTTTCACCTTTGGATTTAGAATTTTAAAAAAACCCAGTAATTTTAATTAAAAAGTTAAATATTTTGTACTATAATAATTATATTTGAATCAAAAATATGCATATCGTTTTCAAGCTTATACGACAATCGTTCTATTGAGCACTCATCTCCGTCTGTAGTGCAAATCAAATCACTCCTTTTGAAGGGCTCATCAGAACACTCTAAAACAGTGTAGTAGGGTATCATATCTGCCCGATGACAGAAATAAAATATCGGCAATCGTATCGGCAACGAAAAAACCACATCGGTTCAGGTCTATTCATTACTAAATGAACAGTAATTTTTTTTCTTCTCAATCTGAAGCTCTATTCCATTATCTTCCCTCTCTCTGTGCAGTGATGTTAGAGCATATCACAACTTGAATTTGGGTTGGGATAAAGTGCACTTTTAGGTTCCCAAACATGCATCAATTACACGGTAGAAAATAGAACCTCATTGTTATTGTATGATGCACTTTTTTCCATCAAAGACTTGACGCATGGCTGGGACCTCAAGTACACTCTTTCCTGTGTTTGCAGCTTTTGATTACGCAACTGACCCTATGACTCTGTGCAATGATGTGAGAGCACTATTTGGCCGTCACGAGACAGTGACGTAACTGCGTATTCTACTAATTGCAGCACAAAACACGCGCACATACTCGAGGCGCTGGCGTAAGTGTTGAAAGACGGAAGATATATACGCACATGCAAAGCTGCGCCTGTTCAGTTGCGTCACTGTTCAGAGGAAGCCAAATAGTAGTGCCGGTCGGCAATCGTGAGTGCCAAATACGCCCGACCGGCTTAGTGACAACCCGATTATAGTGATAGATCAATGCATACAAATTCAATGATGATTTCGCTGCAGCGAGTAAGATAAATATAGTACTGTAAAACACTTAATTTCACGGATCCTTTTTTTTTGCAAATTTCAAATGACCGCTATTTTAGCGGCCATTTAATTTCGAGGATCTGGAAATTTTACAGTTACTTTTCTATAGTTTTGCGGGTATTTAATTTTGCGAATCCACGTCCCTCGCAAAATTTGGGAAATTAAGTGGTTTTACAGTACGGTATATGTGACCTGGCACGACAAAATGAGCGTAAAGTCGCTGGGGCTGATTTTGAGTAATGGCCTGAAATAGTCGATTTGACAAGGTGAGGTCAAAAATGAGATCTTTTCATTTTCAGCTTTCGTGTCATTTTAAACCTGAGGAAATCTACTGTCTGAAAATGTGAAGAAAAAAAGTAGTTATTTTTTGCTACTTTACTCTCATTTTGTGGTGTCAGGTCACATATGAAGGTTCTAGTACATAAACTTACTTATGCCAGTACATTCTGTGGAAGCTGCTCATCCCCCATCCTTTGTCTTTCAAGGCAATCCCCATACTCTCTAGGTTCCTTGGGTTGCGGTTGTGGAAGTCTGGTGATACCTTGTCATTGTCTGACAGTGCCTCTGGATCAATATCGTGTTCAACAGCTTGAGGGCGCTCTTGAAGTGTTGTATCGTTGGTGTAGAGTCTGAGCTGCGTTGGGATGCTACTTAACCTACAGCAGTCTAAACCTAACATCAGAACAAATAATCATATTGTAAAATAATTAAAAGTAGAGTTCATAACATAATGGCTTATATTAAAGGGGCATTAAGAGATGTGGTGGAGGCAGCGCCCTCAATTACAAAAATATATAATACGAGGGCATCAATGATGCGAACCACGATATATTATGAAAGCATAAATCAGGAGCAATATATCATATTCTGTGTTACAGAGTGATACCATTCTTAATTACTTCAAAATCATGGTTTAAAGAGTGAAAATTAAGTGTCAAGTCTGCGTGAAAACTTATTTTTCACGCTAAATTCATTCTAATATAAATCCACGATTTAGAAGTGATGAGGAAAAGTATCGCTCTGTAATTCATAATATATTTATGATCAGTAATCTGGCAGAAAATTGATTATGTAGGTTGAATGAGTGTCTTTGCTTAAACAATCTCATGTTACGCGTTTTGAAATGAGGTTATGCTCTTGTACATAACTGCTCATGTAAGAGCATTGTCTAAATTGCTGCCTATTTTACAAGTTGACCTTGGGAGACCTTTGCCTTATATTAAACAATTTGTAATCTCAACCTACCCCACGTTACTGGTATTAAAGCTGTACGTATAATAGTACTACAATCCTATGACAGTCACTAAAATAAGCATTTGTCTCAAAGCTCCCGTTTGAAGAAGAAGAAGAAAAAAAAACAAAAAACATCATCATAAATTTAAATAATAATAATAATAATAATAATAATAATAATAATAATAATAAAAAAATAAATGTAAAAAAATAAAAATATTAAAAAAAAATAAAAAAATAAAAAAATAAAAAAAAGAAATGAATAAAAAAAAGAAATTTTAAACATAATAATAAAAAATAAATAAACAAATAAATAAACAAATAAAATTTAAAAAAAAAAGTAAAAAGAAAAAAATTTAAACAAATTAAATAAATTAATTAAAAAAAATAAATAAATAAAATAAACAATAATAATAAAAAAACATTTAAAATAAAAAAATTAAAAATTAAAAGTAAAAAAATAAATAAAAAAATAAAAAAATAAATAAATAAATTAATAAATTAAAAATATAAAATAGAAATAAAATAAATAAATAAAATAATAATAAAAATAAAATAAATAAATAAATAAATAAACAAATAACAATTTAAAAATAAATAACAAATAAATAAGTAAAAAATAAAAAAAATAAAAAAATACTTTAAAAAAAAAAAAAAAATGCAATGGAAAAAAAATAAAAAATAATAATAAGGCCAAACAAAATAAAAGGTTCGTCTCAAAGCTTGCGCGCGCATTGGTTTTGAAATGCCAAAATACCGCGTCTGAAATGCAGAAAATTGTCAAATCAATTTTTTTTTTCCCTACAAATTTTTATTTCGAGTTTTTATTAAAAATATCAGCAGATTTTCCTTTTCTCAAACTTTTACATGACTCAGTTCTTCAAAAAACGCTGCACAATTGTTCTTATACACAACCACATCACAATATTCATTTCAAATAGAAAAAACAAATATCAGAAAGTGTCAACGGTTGCAAATAGTAAGAGTAAAAATTGTCACACAAATAAAAAATAAATAAAAAAATAAAAAATGGAAGACAAAAAACAGCGCGCGTCGCCCGATTTTGAAGCCTTCGCAAGCTTTGAGACAAACTTTTTTTTGTTTGGCCTAATAATAATAATTAAATGAAAGAAAAAAAAAATGAAAAAGAAAAAATGAAAAAAAAAATAAATAAAAAAATAAATAAATAAATAAATGAAATAAATAATTTGTTGAGAATTTTTTTTCTTCTTCACTTAAACCGCCACTGGACGGGCTTGAACTCACGCGGCCGCAATACAAATGCTTCCTTCCTGAAAAGATTTCAAATCCAAAGCCTTAACCGCTCCGCCACGGAACCAGCTGAGAAAGAGTATGTGTAAGATTGATATATTCTAAACAGAAGAGCTGTCCGCCTCAGCTACCAACTCTGCTAGCTACGCTAAATACGTGCTAGATACGTGAGACCGTGTTTCCGAGATCATGTATTGCGCGGTAAGCGTTGTATGTCAGCCGCCAGGAGTCGTTTCAAAGTACTCCCGGCGGCTGATATACAACGCTACCGTAGCCTCGTGCGAGTATAATATCACCACATTCATCCACGATGTGACGTATTTCATGACTAAATTGTCTCATTACGCTAATATCAAAATCGAATTTCGAAAAACTGTGTCATGAGCTCAGATTAAATAAGGTCCACAATATTCGGGCGAATTTTGAGTGATAACCATACGCTAACGAAAAAGTAGTTAGCATTTTAAAATTACACACAAACGAATGCATTAACCAGTGCCCGCAGATCCCGCCGCAGATACGAGGCTAGTGATAAGCAGGATAAAATAACCCCGCTATCTACATGTACATGTATATCGTGGTAAAAAACTGGGATTTGTATATTTTTACAATTGTATGAACTTATACCTATAAGAATTAAAAAATCAGCTCTCTTTGTACAACAAAACATCGATTCAAAAATACTGATCTCCGCTAGATCAGCATTTTACGTCACACATTATCCCCCTGCAGCATGCGTGATACATATCGCGAACCATATTTGCATAGAGAGTGTTTTTCAATAAATAGCGATGGTATTGTTATAATCAAGTTTTGCTGTGTTTTTGTTAGTAGAAACAACAATAATGGCAATTTTTAATGTTCATCTTGAATTCTGAAGTAAATTAAAAAAAATAAAAAATGCCATCACCACTTAATGTCCCTTTAAATGTGATGACTGGTTTCAAAATAAAGAAAATAATTGATAATCAAATAATTTATTTATAAACCTGAACTCCCTAAACGTGTTTTTGACAATTTAATTATCAGAGGAGAAAAGCGTGTCATTTTTTTTAGAAAAAGATCACTGTTTGCCCGTGCCGGGGATCGAACCTGGGCCACCCATACGACAGGCGGGGAGGACCAACTGATTGTACTAACGGGATCATGAAAAAGTCATAAACAATTTGGTTGGCCTAAACGGCTATTTGTGTAGGGCCTACTGTCACAGCAAAAGGGTGCAGTTGTCGGTAAAATGCATTTTAAGATATTGATGATATTAGGTATGGAAAAACAAAGAATATAAAGACAAATTTACAATAATATTTCTTTCTTCATATAATCAGAAAGTAGTTAGGCCTATCCAATCTTTAACACAAAGGTGTCCTTTTGAGAAAAAAATAATTACATTTTTGGAGTTCCTTTAGTATACCCTACCACTGCATGTATTCAATGGGGACTTTTAAAGAACGACGCATACACTTACACAGTGACTGAGTGAGGAATAAGAATGGTAGGGTATTCTAAAGCTTACCCAACAAAAGAAATGAACGCTTCAATTTTGCTTAATTTTTCACAATAAAATTGTCATATCTAGAAAACCGTACCTCCGATCAATCTCAAATTTCATATTATTGTGGAGCTCAGCAAGCTCTATTAAAATATCAAATACAAAATTAGCCATAGGAACAACCTTAAAGTTATTCAACACATTTTATTTTTAACCATTTTATTTTTAATTTTAAAATAATAATAATAATATAAATATCCTAAGTTTTTAAGTAAATGGAACATTTCTTCACTGGTCCCTAAGATTTTACAGCCATAATGAGAGAAATATGAGGATTCTTCTGATATTAAAATATGTTGATGTGAAAAACAAATCATAGCCCAAAAAAAAGTGATCAGAACATACACCTTTTATATGGTGCTAAATTCGACAGCTTTGCATTGTCTGACCTGTCCTCTGTCTGTAACACACGCCCCTCAATACAGATTTATTTTGCTTTGTCGCGAGAACAAGAAAAGATGAAATCATACCTTTCATTGGAATCACTTTGGAGAATAATTTCAATCGTCCTGCACATCCAAAAGCCATTTTAAAGTCAAATAAACCCTTCTGATTTACTGAAACAAATATTATTTTTCTGTCGTGTACGCTGCCATTGAATGTGTTTCCTGTATTTGCCGGAGAACTCATTAACAAATCAGGGGGTGAGGGACTCCTACAAGGAGAATAATTCATTGGTAGATCAGTGTAGTCACCTTCGGAGCCGTAATTTCACCCTTATTATTATTAAGATGAGCACTCCTGATGTATAGTCTATCCATCTGAGAGCGATCTTTGATGCTCGGATGGGCAGGGGAGATGAGTAAAAATAAGATGTGCAGTCTTCTGGCGTATATTTAGCTAGTTGTCGAAGGATCCCATTTTATTCCAACCTCCCGTCGAACCTCATCTATAATGTGAATTGAAACAACTAAGCTGCCTTATGCAAACACACACATCACTGTTTCAATGCATACTATTCTCATCACACACATGCACATAGCAGCTACGTCTAGTGTACCATTCAAAGAGAGACAAATATCGAACCATTTGCGCATTATCTGAAATCAAAAGGCTTTGAAATCGTCACCTGTGATTTCGGCCTATGAATATAATCACAAAGCTGAAAAAGATCGAAAGTGATGGACTTTGAACATTTACCATAATCGTCACCTGTGATTTCGGCATATGAATAGAATCACAAAGCTGAAAAAGATCGAAAGTGATGGACTTTTAACATTTAGCATATTGTAGGAGGCCACACTTAATTTGTATTTGCTATCTTGTAATGTTTCCAACAGTAAATTAATGTATATTTTCAATCGGATTGGCCGGGAGATAGTAAGATAAAATGGTTGTAAAATGATATGAATCTCCGTATCCCTATGTTCTGTCTGCATGTCCGAATCAATCAGATTTCCTTGTTATAGAAAGAAACAAGTTTACAAAGATATGGTATCAATATTGAAAGGTATGATTTTCATATTCAAACAAATATTATACAATTTGAACGTTGACAAACTAAACCAAGTTTATTTTCTGACTTATAAAATGAAAGGTTGTCTTCATCGGGGTCTATCACTCTACATGTACCTGTTCGTAGAGGCCTGTACATACATGTAGTACAGTAGAGCTTCAAAATAACTAGCAGTAGGTAAGTCAATTAAACTGACTCTCATGGTACAACATGGGTTATGATTATAACAGTAGGTGGGTAACATAATTATTTTGTATTATGGCCGTTTTTCACTCTACTGATTCCATCAATATTTTCGTCAGAAAATAGCCTCCTCTCCCAGTCAATGGAACGGCTGGGTCACGTGGTTGGAAGATCGGTCTCAGATGGATAGACTAGTTCTCGTTGAAAATGACTATTGGGAAAAATCACCGTGTTGCATAATTAATACAGCTTTTTTCATTATCTTCATCTATGTAGATAATTTTATGCTCTGATGTCTCTGGGCTGCGGACCAGACTTTG
The DNA here is from genome assembly GCA_035610835.1 of Ophiura sarsii. Classification (NCBI taxonomy): domain Eukaryota; kingdom Metazoa; phylum Echinodermata; class Ophiuroidea; order Amphilepidida; family Ophiuridae; genus Ophiura; species Ophiura sarsii. The sequence goes on along the minus strand of CM069451.1, from coordinate 32,528,088 downwards.
GTTAAACCGGTTTTGTGAGCGCTCAACCGTCCCCTTTCCCTAGGCATATGGTTGGAGGTGGAATCAACTCCGCTTGTCTGAACGCCTTGGTGCTTCTGCAAAGCCAGATAATGTAGCTTGCTCGCAAGGCTGTTTTGGCTGCTGTGTCTAAGATTGATTTTCTTTTCCCGCTGGGGATTCCTAGCGAGGCCAGACATTTGCTGATCGTGGACGTGGTACTATAAATCCCCCTGCTTCCGACTTCAACGGGAAAGTAGTTTACAGACCATCCACTATTTTCACATTCTGCTACGAGGTCTTGGTATTTACATTTCTTCCTGGCGAAAGCTGGGACTGTCAATTCAATGATGATGACATTTTTAGTCCGAGTTGAGAAAATAGTAGTCAGGTCGTTTGGCCGTCTCAACAATTTCTGGAGGAAATACTATCTGCGAGTGCTCTTCATCCACCAGGAGTTTCCAGTCACTGGCATTTTTCAGGATGTCTGTCTCTTTTGGTTTTCTGTACGGCAAGACTGGATTACGGTATTTGCCATCTGCTTTTTGGAATGCTATGGTATACTAGGACTGAAACTTTGAGACTGGGATGTTTGTTGATGGATTGTGGTTGTTTGCTTCATCGACGTATGGTAAAATCAGTCCTGATACAATAATTGCTCTCAATTTTGGTCATGGCGCCAATTGTTCCTTCCATTTTCTAAGGAAAAGCTGCAACAGTTCAGGATGTGAAGCAGGGTACAATTTCGGTGGTGACATCTGGCACAATCCCATATTTGTCTTGCCCCAGAGTATCAAGTTAGTTGGTGTCGGGAGTTGGTCATGGATGGCATTTATCTGGAACGACAGGTGTTCTGGTGTCCAAACATACAGGAGTTTCTTCCATGATGTGTCCACTTGCATGGCAGAGTCCCATCGCAGCCACTCCTTGTTTCGCGCATCCATAAAGGTAGATCAGCATCTCATCCTCGTCAACTTCTTTAACCAAACTGGTACGTCAGGCACTGTCTGTGTTCTTTCAGGGTCATGTCTTTAATTAGCCTCTGATTCTTCTTGAACCCGTAGCCTGCTTTATCAGTCTGACCTACTCTGCCGATTTCGTTAAGGATGAGATGTAGTTCTTTTTGTTCCAGCTCTTTCACTCCATTCCATCTGGACCTCTTCTTTTTCGTCTCTAAACACTCTCAGTATAGTGTTTGAATTCTTCCATCTCTGGAGTGTTGAGGTGAGATGGTATTTAGTTAGCTGCATACATTTCACTGAGGTGGTAAGTCGGTTAAGTTGTAGGCCGTAGCGTTTTCTGGACCTGTATAAAGCACTGTTGGTAGTGATTCTGGTTACTCCTGCTCATCTCTTCAGATGCTTTGTGCAGGTTGCCTCCAGTTTCTAAATATAGGTGATTGGGAAGTTGTAGATGGTAAATTCCCATACCATTTTTGGAATGATCACATGATTGATCCACATTTTCATGATACCTTTCAATTCGCTTGCATCTGTTAACTCCAACATAGCAGACAACTTGCTGATGGTTACCATTTGCCTGATCTTATCATCCTTCAGGTCTTCATAGATTAACTTCCCAAGGAATCTCATTGGTTGGCTGTGGATATATTTTTTTTGTCCGTCAATTATTAGTTGTGGGTCGTAGGCTATAATTATATTGTGTTTTATGGCCTCTTCGCTTTCTTCTGGTCTGCATTCGGAACCACTTTCTGCATGAGATTTACATTTAACAGGCTTGGCTTTCATGGTTCTTGACCATTTGAGGAATTCGTTGGTGGTATTTATGAGTCGTTGACAATCCTCTGTGTTTCTGGCAACCAGTGTAAGGTCGTCGGCATATGCTTTAGCTGAAGACACAATGTTGGAATTACTCATTCGGTATCCAAGATGATCACATTGGTCGAGTAGATATATCCAGACAGAGTTTGAAAACGGCTAGAAATAGAATGGATGATAGCGGACAGCCTTGAAATACTCCAATAAAGCATTGTATCCAGTCTGTTGTCCACTTCTCTGTTTTCACACGGATGAACACTTCATCGTAATAGTTGAAGATAATCTTTCTGATGTGTTCCGGCACATAGTACCATTCCAAGGCAAAGTGTAATGAAGTTATGTGGTACACTTCCTCCATACGCGTTTTGTAAATCTAACCAAGTTGTCACGATTGGCTTGCCATTCTTTTTGGCATCTTGAAGCATTTCTCTGTAAGGGCTTCTGTGTGTTCAACACAGCCTGATATTTTCTCCATGAAGCCCTTTTGAACAGATTTGTCAATATAGTGTTCTCTGTTAAGTATTCAAGGGTTCTTTGAGCAAAAATGCCTATTCCAAGATTTTCACTTGAATTTTTCACAGTTATAGGTCTGAAGTAGGCTGGTTCACTTGTATTCTCTTCTTTTGAGATAAGGATTGTTTCTCCCACTTTCCAGTCGGCAGGAATTGAAACATTTCTCCAGATGTCGCAGATAGTTTCATGCAACAGTCCGGTTATCCTTGGGCACTTCTTCCAAACTAAGTAAGGAATACGGTTGGTTCCAGGAGCCCTGGCATTTCTTCGCTTTTGGAGATATGCATTCAATTCTGACAGGCTTGGAGGTTTTGTCTTAAATTTGGTAGTGGGTTTCTTTGGTCTTTTCATGTTCTTCATAGGATGGTACTTGTAACCCATTGTTGACTTCCTTAAAGTACTTCTCCCCTGCTGTTTCACTGAAGGATGGAGATCTGGTTTCTTTCTTATTCAACATGTTTGTTGCATATTGGTGCGGGTGCTGTCGAAATTGCTGTTGGGCTTTGTTTGCAGCTGTTTTCTTGAGATCAGCTCTAGTTTTTTGAATTTGTTATGAAGTCTAACAAGTTTCAGGAAATCTTTCTTACGGATGGATTGAGTCTTGTTATCATCCCTCAGGGCTTGTTTATACTGATGTTTCACATCCTTCTTCAAGCGTCTTAATTTCCTTTGCTGTCTTGAGGAGTGCTGCTTGTGATTCTTCTTCCCAATTGATGTTGGTTTGAAACCAAATTGGTTAACAAGTTGCTTGTAAACCTGATTTTCTAGATAGGTTAGTTGCTCATCTGGACTGCCACCTATTTCACTTGGCAGTTCATCATACAGTTTCTCTCCAAAGGCTTTCCAGACTTTGTCTTCAGATGGTTTAGGTAGATTTATATATTCTTTGACAGCTATATTTATGCATGCTTGGTGGGCTTCTTCTTTGGTCTTTCTCTTATGATGGAAGCTCTTGCCTGTCAACTTAGAAGCACTGTGAGGTTTATCCGGGCTTCTTGCCACTGGTGGGCATGTTGACTGGGTCGACTTATGTCTACCCTCTTTCGGAGGGCATGGCTGCGACGAGCTCATTCCACATTTCGATTTGGTCTGATGGAGTTTGACATTTTTGAAGCCAGTTTTTCCACATATTGAACAGTTGCACTAGTATCATCTGCAGTTTCTGAACTACTCCTCTGTCTACATGGTCTAAACAGGATTGTTTTAGCCCGATGTTTTAGTTTCTTTTCCGCTTTATTGTCCCCTAAAGACCTCAAGTTTTCAAAACATCACCGAAATTATTTCCTCTAAATATTATACTGTCAACAAGTACTGAATTTTGTCACTTCTAGAGAAATGGAAATCTGTATATGTACGCGTATCCAGCATTGTGTAGTGCTCATGTGCTGCTGCATATTGTATAGTCACAGGCCGGCTGTGATGGGATCCACATGGGTTTAACCGGCTTTTACAATTAAACGACTGCTCGTCCAAGCCGGCGTAGTGAATTGGGCCCATGGCCGCGCCGGGACCGCGCCCAAGCTCAAAACTTCTTTTAAGGCGTTCGGGTACCCGCACCTATGCCTATCCTAAATCACTTTTTTGCAGTGCCAAGACAGTGCCTTTACACTCAATATATATACATACACCGGCCTCATATCACCATTATCCTTTTCGACGCTTGGCCGATAGTCAATGCTTTACACCGGGAAGAACTTTCCAGCTCTTGACTTGCTAACTCCAAGCAAACCGTGGACAATATTACCAGTGTAAGCTTCCTTATATCATCAGCACAGACTCGGGACCACCACTATGCCAGAAACTTACGAGAGAAGGCGCAATTTCCATATCCTGAAATATCCTTGCCTCTCTGGCAAGAACGGACAAAGTGTCCAAAACGCCGCGCCGACCTTTTGAACGTTGTCCTGTCCCGTTCGGCGCCAATCTTCCCGGCACCATAGCAGACTATGTTTTGGCTCCCATATATATAAGTATATAGCTAAAGATGTCTGCAAAAGAGATTGAAAACACTTGACATCGACACCATCGACAATGCATGGCGGTCTGCTGGCTGTCAACCGCATGAAGTGGAAGCACTCGAACTCCACGAAGCGCCTGCCTGCCTCTCAAGATGGGCCAAGAGAAACTGTAGTGCAGAGCAGCAGTCAAACGTGTCCATCGAATGGAGACTCAACGACACCATGCCGATGTTTTCATGCATCACCTGTATCGGGACCTGCATGACCTGTTGACCGACGGACCAGACCTAGTCAATCCGGCGAGCGCAGCCGGTGCGTCGATCGAGATACTAGCTAGGCCAAGTTTTGAAAAGAATACGACAGAAAAGACACCAGTACAGCGACATGATTGTAAGCTAAACAACATAACTTTTAAGAAAAAAAAGTCCAATACAGCTCTCTACAACACGGAGCATCATGTTCTTTCTGGATGGTTAGATGTCATCTCTATGCGGATCTCGCACCACCACGCGCAACATTATTTGTGTTAATTGCGAGGCAAGAGCCAGCTTGGGGAAATGATGATGAACCCTACCTCAAGGTGTGATTTTTTATCCCTGCACATAGTTTCACTTTGCTGGGTTCGCTCTATTTCTGTGTATCTCCTGGCTCCGGTTGGACATTGATTTTTGTGGTTATTCGATGTATTTTTGTTAGTTGGTAAGCCCTGCGTTAAACCGGGATCACTGTGTGGTTCCGATTTTTGTCCTGGGCTTCAATCTACCTTCTTTTTTTCTCGCATTGTATAATTTATGCCAGTGATTGCTTGATGAATAAAGATTGATTACACACTATCACTTTTCCTTTCCCTTTTGATGTCTCCTTGTATATATTGTCCCCACCATTGCAGTTGGGTTAGTGATCTTTTAAATATGCTACTTTTACATTTTATCACTTCCCTCTTGTATCCCTTTGGGATCCTGTTGCGGTTTTGTGTGTGTGATCTGTTGGGACTCCCCTCTTACCATTGTTACACACTATCAGTTTCTTCCAAATAGGTCTAAACGGAGGAGAACAGTGGAGTGTGTACTGCGCCCGGTACTGCGTTGACGTCTGTTTGTTAACTCCTTATAAAGTGAGGTATTTGACTGCGTTCAATAAAACAACATTCCAAGCTCGGTAATGAAAGAAATGGGTTTCTCTCCTCACCCACATCATGCTTCTGAAATCCATAAAAAGATCAAGAGCCTACAGAATTACAGAACAGATAATGGCGACTTGGTAATAGTCTCAATTTGGGCAAGGCGTTTGCATGTACCCTGTCACCTTACTTATATTCAACATTCATGCAGATCATGAGGCAAGCAAGCTATTGATGGATTTGAAGGCCAAATCCGTGGATGTCGCATTATAAAGGCAGTAATCTGTCCGGTTGCATGGAGCTGAAGCACATGGTCAGTAAATACGGATTCAAAGGGAAATAGTTATCAGCTTTTGAAATGGTGTTGGCGCAAGCCTGATAGAAGGAATCAGGACAACTCGGCCTTCGAGACAACTCGGCCTCCATTACGCTACAATACAAGGCCCGCTTAGCAGCGCTATTAATTGTTGCCCTAAAAACCAGCAACAAATTTAAATATTCGCCTTCCATCAAAGCTGGTTGCTATAAATGACATAATTCTCGTGTGCAACCAACCGGCTGTATTGCAATGCCCATTGAGTAGTTTAAACGCTTGAGCATGGATGTAATTTGCAACATAATTGAAACTCACCCATGCAGTGCAAGCCTTAAGTCTCGAATTTAAATATACAACCAGGTAATCCTCTCGTAAATCCTTTCCTTTCGCAAAAACCATTCCTGCGAATCCCAGCTTGTCATGACCATCGACGATCTTGCTAAGTTCATGGATGCTTAAACGCCTGTGTCGATGTCGAGATGATCATAATGGACTTTAGCAAAGCGTTCGACACCGTTCCACATAATAGATTACTTCATAAACTCCATAACTACGGCATTACCAACAGAACTCACACTTGGATCTCAAACTTTCTGACTAAACGGAGACAGAGAGTTGTCGTGGATGGTGACCTTTCACAGTGGGTGCACGGTTAGATCGGGAGTTCCCCAAGGCACTGTCTCCGGCCCCCTTTTGTTTTTGGCGTATATAAACGACCTCCCCGATAAGATCACGTCAGAGGTCCGTTTATTTGCCGACGACTGTGTTATGTATCGCCCCATCCATGACAGCTCTGATGTCGACAGTTTACAGACTGACTTGAATACACTATCATTTTGGCAAGACACCTGGCAAATGCAATTTAATTCCAAGAAGTGTTTCGTTCTCAAAGTTTCTCACTCCAGAACCCAAACCACCTACCAGTACAAATTAGGTCAATCAGTTCTTGAAGAAACTGACTCACACCCTTACTTAGCTAGGTGTCAAGTTACCAAAGACCTAAAATGGGATAAACACATTAACCAAAGTATATCCAAAGCCAAACGTGCTAGGTGTGGTGTGCAGAAACTTACATTCTTGTACCAAAGACCTTAAAGCCCTGGTGCGCCCGCACCTAGAGTACAGTAGCACAGTGTGGGACCCCCACAAACAAGGACTCACACAAAAAATTGAATCTGTGCAAACACGGGCTGCCAGATTTGTTAGTCGGGATCATACGACGAACGCCATGCAGTGTCACCCAAATGCTAGAAACATTAAAATGGGACACTCTTCAGTCAAGACGACAAGCAAATCGTCTCTCACTGCTGTATAAGACTATCAACGGTCAGGTTGCCATACCGGCAACAAGTTTTCTCACCCCAGTCGTACGCACCACTCGTCGCAACAACAGTAGGCTTTCATCAGACCTCAAGCAACCCGAAGGACTGCTACTAAGAAGTCCTTTTTCCCACAAACTATCAGTGATTGGAATACTCTCCCAGAGTCCATTGTCAACGCCACGTCATCCGAACTCATTAAGGAGCGGGTCATCAACCACTTAAAGGTATATTATGTGATCTTTCCAGGGAACGCCCTCAACATCGAAAAAAAAATAGAAAGCATATTTTCTTGCAGATTTACATTTCTGATCATAAATCATGCATACATTCCAAGTTACAGGGCGATACGATTCTTAATTACTTCAAAATCATGGTTTTAGAGTGAAAATAAACTGTCGGAATCCCGACAGTTTATATTTTTCACTCTAAGCTAAATTCACTCTAAAACCATGATTTTGAGGTAATTAGGAATCGTATCGCTCTGTAACTTGGAATGTATGTATGATTTATGATCGGAAATGTAAATCTGCAAGAAAATCTACTTTCTAAAAAAAATCATGAATAGAGGGCGCCCTCTGGAAAAGATCACATAGTATGCCTTTAAGACCACCTCACCTCCGCAACTAAGTCGTAAACCGCGCACTCACAACCATCTGCGTGTGGCTTCAACTTATGAAGAGTGTTGCGGATTATCTAAAGTCAAAGTCAAAGTCAAAGTCGTAGTAATTGATAACAAAAGGTTTACTAGACCGAATTAATAGCGCTCCTAAGCGGGCAATGATGTATGTCATGTGAGATAACTCGGCAATAGACAACTTGTCTCGGAGACCGTGAGTTGTCAGACATTCATAGGAATATCATAAGAGCGAAGACCAAGTTATTTGTCAGAAGCATGCAGAAACCATTAATAAAGATCATGCGCAACAAACTGCGATACTTTAGACATTGCTAGACGAGGTGACAACCTAGAAGGGGAAAATAGACAACGCTCCATCATCAACGGGTCACATTGAAGAATCAGCCATGATCCATGAGAATGACGACACGACGATGACGTGAGTTGATTTGTGATCATGATTTTGTTTTTTCGTGTCCGATATCCTCTGGCTTTACGACGCTCGAGGGCGCTATTTAATAACAAAATTTGACCTGGTATGACATTTTTACCGCGTCTGTTGTTATGGAAAGCGGAAATTAATTGTTTTGAACCATTATAGAGGTAGGATTCAACACTGAGACAAACAAAAAGTATATGGTTCAACTCATGAATTCGTTTTGTGCGTTTAAAGCAACCAAAATAATAGATGAGGCCCTAAAATCCGTATAGTTTTGCAGACGAACATTTTCAAAATAACGAAAGTTGCGGAATTCGGAAGCATGTAATTTTAATTCATGAACTGACTGAGTGAGATGATGGTTATTCACTGAGATCTGTTTAAAGGGTACACAGTTTTTAGCGCAACCTTATTTTGAAAAATAAAACTGTTGGTAATATTTTTCCATACATAGCCTAGGTCCTAGGCTACACCACTTTTCTCCACTCTACTCTGCACTTTACCGTCTGGTTAATGTAATGGACGTCACGCATCAACAATCATGACAATCAGACAATGGGCCCACGTCACATGAGGTTGAGCTCGCGTAAAGTACGCCTGCTCAACCTCGCCCCAAAACGGCGCAGTGGTTATCCGTTGTGCGCACTACGTCATCTCGACCTCGAGGCTCTGATTGGTTGGTGCTCAAACATGAGAACTGAAAAACTCATGAGCTTTTCCACGCACCATCACGCCCCACTGCGTTGGTGGTTATGGCGCAGCGGGAGCACTGCGTTGGTGGATACGGCGCAGCGTGACGTTCGTTAAAAAGGCTTCAGTTTAAATTTGACCAATTAGGTGCTTTGGTGTTGTTGGTTGGCAGTATTTTGTGAGTTCAAGCATGCGTGCGCAGCCTGATCGAAGTGCGCCCACGTATGTCGAACTGTGGCCAGGAGATTATGTGCCGTAGGTTAGGTCCATCCAGTTTAATTTAATAATTAAGCTTTAAACTTCCGGCGGATGAGCGTTCAGAGCCTGGGTGCAGTGGTGCTTAGCTACGAAATGAAGCAAAGGCAGTCCATGTCGCCGTTTTACTGTAGCGGGAATAGGAAAATTCAAACCAGTATTTCTTGGAAATATTTGCAAGCTGAGGTGTATGTTCCGAGGAAGACAATGAATGATTTCCACTCGATAGAATGACGTTGGTTCCAAATATTGAAATCGTATTTAAAATTGGAAACCAGCAATTATAACATCATTCTATCGAGTGGAAATCATTGTCATGTTCCAATCACTTTTTTCGGGCTACAATCTTTTTTCACATCATGATATTTTTATATCAGAAGAATCCCCATATTTTTCTCGGCAAAGACTATTCGCCTGGGCACCCCGTAGCTAATATAACTGAACATCTATATGCCCGGGCAACTATTGAGCACGCTATATTGTTGACCCTGCAGCTAAAAGGGCGCACCACCAAATCAATTTGCATTTATGATTATGTAATAACGCAATTTGGTTAAAGAAGTTTTAACATTGAAGTCACGATTTTAATAAGAAGATATGCTTGAAATTGCACGAAATTCGTCAGTATAATCGAGATATGTCAAGATTATATAACCAACAAATTTTACTATTTTGAAAATGATAAGCTAAAATAGGCACGCGGATGTACACGACAGCCGATACCCCAATATGAGTGATGTGTATAATTGAAAATCGGGTTCAACATTCCATTCAACAATATTATTATTTTATTTCTCTTACAGGATTGATGGCATGACAGATTTCAAGGGACAAAGTCGACTTGCTTGCATGCTATAATAGTATCTACTCTACCTGCTTGCATGCTATAATAGTATCTACTCTGTAGTCTATTTACCAGGCACAATGGACAACTATCATGTGCTGGAATTGGTAGGGGAAGGGTCTTTTGGTAAAGTCTACAGGGGACGAAGAAAATACACAGGAAAGGTAGGTCTGCTGAGAAATCATTGCATGGGAATAATGTTTACAGAAAAAATTATGATCTTGGGTTGGCTTTTAGTTGATATGTGGCGTGTTTAAGCGAAATGAATCGCATGTCGGCAATTTTCAATTTTGATATTTGTCCATCATTTAAAAGCAGGTGGAAAATGTTATAGTGTGGTCTAAACCCCACTAAAATCCAATTTCTAGTTCTTAAGTTACAAACAATTTTCAAACTGAAACAACAAAGTAAAATATAAGAATTTGTCACCTCTTTTTATCTATAACTCAAAACCGATATTCCCGACATCAAGCTCATTCCCGCTTGATCGCGTCACATATTCTGTGTGTAACGCTCTCTAGGAGGATGGTGGGACTCACACATTTTCGAAACAAACTAATAATCAAACAAATAGAGACAAACAAACAAACAAAATTAAAAAAGAACAAATGAATAGACAAGAGGGAAATTTGATGTTTAAGAAATATTGTAAGCATATATCCCCTAATTGTTTCAAAATATATTATCTAAAAATGAATATGGATAAAAGGTATTTGAAAAGACAATGCACAAACGATTCTTTGAACCTAGAACCTTTCCTGCTAATCAAACTAATTGCCCAATTGTTTTACACAAAAGGTTGTGGCACTGAAGTTCATTCCAAAGCATGGGCGGAGTCCAAAAGATCTGGAGAACCTTCGCCGTGAGATCGAGATCATGCGAGAGCTGCATCATGAAAACATCATAGAAATGCTGGACAGTTTTGAGACGGAAAAAGAGGTGGTTGCCGTGACGGATTATGCAGAGGGAGAGCTCTTTCAGATTCTTGAAGATGACGGAAACCTACCGGAGGAGCAGGTATGCCCAAAACAAGTACCATGATGTTTCTACAGGGTGTCCCAAAAGTCTATGCACGTTTTTTGAAGAGTCATATCTCATAAAATATAAATCATATGGTATAAATTTAACCATATTTTGATAGACAAGATTTGGGAAATTATTTTGATACCAAACACAACCCTATTGGTGAACCGCCAACATTATACAACTGGTTGAAAGTTTTACCCATACCAAGTACCACACATTGTTGTTAAAACCAGGTGCGCATAAATTAACGATATGAAAGCAACGTTGCGCATTAGTCACGGTTCACTGCTTACCTTGAAATATTAATGTTATTACCAAACTCGGTCACTCACAACATCAATAGGCGCAGTAGACAACACTGCACAGCAAAGTCTTCATTCAAGATGGTTTACAGCATAGATAATCGAATACAAATTGTATGGTTCTACGCTGAAACAAATTCAGTTCAACTTACTCAACAAAAGTTCAGAAAACATTTCAAAGTGAAACACGCACCAGGAAGAATATCCATTCTGAAGTTGGTGGATACATTTTTGAACACAGGAACTGTGCATGATTTGTCTCGATGTGGTAGAAAAAAGAATGGTTGATCAACAAGTCACATTGATGTTATAAGACCAAAGAGATCTATTCGCCGACTTTCCGCAGAAAACAAGATTAAAAGATCAACTGTTCACAGCATTTTGCGTAAGGACTTAAAGAAGTTTCCATACAAGATTCAGATCAAACAAAACATCTAAACTAGATTTCACTATAGAAACGAAAATTATGTGTGATATAGTTTGTTATTATGACTGGGATCACTGTAAGGTAAAATTTTAAATATTACATTTGACAGATCACTTCCGTGTAACCAACTCTACCCGTCTTTTTGTTAATCTCAATAGGTATGGATTTATGAACTTTATTCCTCCGAAGTATAAAATTATATTTTTGCAGTAATACATATTTTTCTTCTAGGGTGGCATTACAAACAGATGCTACTCCAATGTTTGGTATCAAAATTATTTCCCACATCTCCTCTTTCTAAATATGTATTCATATTTTCAATACAACTTATATTTTGTGAAATACAAAGCTTCAAAGTCGTGCATAGACTTTTGGGACACCCTGTACATGTAACAAACATCCTTAGTGTGTCATAGGGAGGGTAAATGAATATTATTTGAGGTCTTAAAATAACTCGGACAAGCACTGTATACAAAATAATTATGGTAATAGCTCTTTTACATAGAACCACCAAATCCCTTGTATACAATTGACAGGTTGTATTTCGATAAGATAATGAAAAATTAAAATTCGAAAAGCCCAATTATGTTATGTTATGAAGATGACAGAACAGTTTTATGAGGTTAAAAAAAGGTACTGTAAAAAGTGGAAATTTACGCGCTACATTTATTTTCGCCCTTAAAAAATTATACAGGTAAAGGTCATAGCGTGTCAGCTTGTGTCAGCCCTCTACTACCTCCACGCTCACCGCATACTTCACAGGGACATGAAACCACAAAATATACTACTCGGCAAAGGTGGGGTGATCAAGTTGTGTGACTTTGGATTTGCCAGGGCCATGAGTATTAATACACTGGTGTTGACCTCTATCAAGGTGAGTAGTATAACAAACAAATATACTAGAAATGGAAGTTTGAGCTACATTTAAAGTAAAGTCTCCCTGAAAATAGTTGATTTTGTGTATAGAGATATGTAGGGCAGGAAAAACCCTGGGATTGCGTTTTTCCGGCCCCTATATGCTATGCGTTTTTTCTGTTAAAAAAACCTTGGATTGTTTTTTCACCTGGCCCCTAGAGATATGCACTTGAAATTTCCAAGTCAATACTAACCGAGCATGAGATTTCTCTTGTGGTCATCGTATTTGGGTTGATTTGGTCACTCTGGTTTTGTGTAGAATTTACTGAATTTATTCCCTTTCATGTCTAATATCTGATTCAATGAACAACAAATATTAACCCTTTCAGCATGGCCTGAAAAAATGTTTTTTTCCCGGCAAGCGATTCCAAATTTCCCTCAAAAATGGAATACATTTCTTAATGAAAGAGTAACATTTCCCTCCAAATGCCAAAATTTCCCTCCAAATGCTCAAATTTCCCTGCAAGGAGCTTTTCGTATTGCCTATTTTTTCAGCCTGTGCCTTTCACCTGTTCAAGTGTTAAGCGTAAATTGCGATGATAATCAGATAAATCTCCTGGACAATTATTTTAACTTTTCAGATCAATTTTGATCCATATGGCATTAGATATTAGTCAACAATTTTATACTGGTGGAATAATTTATTTTCACTGATCAGTGTGCAAATTTACAATTATTACCGTACCATTTTAAATTAATTCATTACCAATTTTATTTCTCTCAGGGCACACCGCTATACATGGCTCCTGAGTTAGTGGAGGAGAAACCCTACGACCACACCGCTGATCTCTGGTCACTAGGATGCATCTTGTATGAGTTATTTGTGGGCACACCACCATTTTATACCAATAGTATATTCCAATTGGTCAGCCTTATTGTTAAGGTAAGTAGTACACCGCTGATCACTGGTCACTAGGATGCATCTTGTACGAGTTATTTGTGGGCACACCACCATTTTAAACCAATAGTGTATTCCAATTGGCCAGCCTTATTGTTAAGGTGAGAAATATTTTCCTTTAAATCTGAAAGTATGCTGTGATGCTCTTGGTTTGTGCAAGACGATATCAATTGTGAAATCTACCAGATGTTATTTTTCGGTATACTATATGAAACCCTTATTTTAAAAGTTTCAAAAGTAATAATATGATATTTGGCTTTATGAAATAAACAAGCTAAATAAAGAAAAGCAAAACAAAACAAACATACATTCAGTTGTGATTATTAAATAATCTTGATCCTTAAAGATTCCAATGCTATAATAACCAGTTATCTTTTTGGTAATGATCGTAACTAACTGATTCATTCTTGTTGTTTATCCAGGATCCAGTAAAGTGGCCCAAGAATATGAGTCCAGAATTTAAGGTAACTATATGCTAGGGATGTGGCATACACTACCGTATGACACAGTTCCTTGAACAAATCAATACACAACCCATCATCGAGTACATTGATTTTTGCAAATATAGATAACCTAAACCCATCAAAAACCCATTATTATTCCATTTCCATGCCCGTTGTAGGAAATTTGAAACTACAATAACTGCAAAATTTTAATCAATTCAAAACATGACACCTTTTTGAAATGTTTCTAATTTGTGACCCGTCACATTAAAATGGACATGTTGGAGGCCGGAGTCAAATCTGAGTTATTGGCATGACTTGAAAGAGCACGAAAGGATGCATGTTGGAGGTTATCGAACATTTGTAATCACAAGATATGATTTGAAGAAACATATTGTTTATTTTCTTTTCTTTATATTTCACCAAATATATTGGCCTCTATCTTAAAACTGTGTTTGCCGACAACGTGTCCTTTTTGACGTGACTGTTCACATTTGTTTCCAAACAGGACTTCTTGCAGGGGCTGCTGACAAAGAACCCGACTAGACGTCTGTCATGGCCACACCTGTATCAGCATCCATTTGTTTCACATGGTGTAAGAGGTAAGACTTTAATTTTGATCTTATCCATTATCCAAAATATTGGGCCTTAAAAATGTTGAGTTAGGCAATATCTTACCGTAACACTTTCCAAGCGACAGACAGCTGCAGACGACATTCCAAAAGACTTTTGGCACTTGAGGGCGGCAACACACAAACAAAAAATTGGCCTAATGCTTGAGCAAAATTTCAAACAGGCAAGCATGCCGCTTGAACCTGGAGGTTTTTCCTTTTCTCAATGCATAATGCCATTAATTCACAGCACACACTGAAATACAGCCTCCGGCGTACATATGTTTGGTCAAACATCTATATAACGATTGGCGGCAACTTTAGTCTGATTTTTTTTCTCCATATTAATCGGAGCATAACAGTTTATATGTTTTTTTCTTCTCTTTTTCTCCAGTATCTTCTGCATTGTCCAATAACTTGCCAGAACCCTTTACAGAAGAACCTTCGGCAGAGATGCGAGCGGCCAAAGAGAAAGCTGTCAAAGCCAAGGCCACTGTCAATGTACCGGCCGGTACGACTATCATGAGAAAACTGAAGACTAGGGAACAGGGGGAGAAAGAGGGCGACAGACAGGTAGGGTTTTCTCCCATACAGGGTTTGAAAAAAAGCAGGAGCCTGGAGCAAATTTACCCCCGCCAAACCACAAAATGCCCCTGGTTCTTTATGTAAATTGTGTCACCAGGAGCAGCTTGTACGTTAAGGTGAAAATTGCCTCTGGTTATTCCTTTGAACTGTTCAGGTAGCATGTTTCTATGGTTTTATTCTCTTATAGCCACTGGTGTGTGATAAATTGCCCCTGGTCCTGAATGAAAATCAAGGAGCCAGGAGTACATTTTATTGAAAACTAGCGCCTGCTTATTAATTCCTTATTTTAAGCCCTGCTCCCATAACGTAATCAGTGTACTCCAACACAAGAATGAATATGCCCAACTGCCTGGCAGAGTGTGATCGGATGTGTAAAGCCAAAGCTACTGCTGATGGTCCAGGAAAAAGACTGAGGAAATGTTTTAGTTACCGCCCCATTGAAATCTGTAAATCTGTCTTCACAATGCACAATGAGTAAATCTACATCATTATTAACAATATCTATCTATTATTGGCTTACTTTTATATACTTCAACAGTTACTGTTACAGACCATTTCAAATTGTTGAAGTTTTCCAAAATAAAAGATGATTTTTTTAAACTTGTTGGTTCCGATTGATCGTACGTACGTACGTGGTAGTATATACAATGGGAACCGAATTGCCTTTGGGCACAAATTTGATGACTTCTGATGACTTTCAATTTTCTGAATTATTCCGATTGCTATTTGAAATGGTTAAATTTAACATTTAATACAAAATATTTTTAAAAAGAAACTTAAAATTGTTGGATAGCCATATGGCAGCTTAGTTTGCTACAGAACTAAGGCCCAATAAGAACACATATATGACAGCATTCTTATGAAACGTTAAATATCTGACAGTTATATTGACTGTTTGGTTTACAAATTCAATGGTAAATGACTTCTTAACGTCAGATCGCATGTTGTGCAATACTCACTTTAACCTTGTTTTGTTTTTATAAGGCTCAAGAAAAAAAGCAAGAAGCCTGGACTAAGAAAAATGATGAAAAGGGACCAAGTGGGAAAGACGGGACAAAACAACCCAGCAAAAGTGATGAGCAATGGAGTCCTAACACAAAGGAAGCAGAGCCAACTCCAAGACCAGACCGGATATCACATGATTACGCCCAGGAATTCCCAAGTGTGGAGGTGGGGAGTAGACGGGTGGTGAAGAAGGCAGGGGGTGTTAGGGAGAGTATTGACCAGGTCAAGCTACAAGAAGAAGAGGTGAGTGTCTGGCCCAGAGGGTGTAGGACAAATGGAGGTAGGCCCAGGGGTTACCCTGTGTAGAGGTGGGTTGGGAAGTAGACGGGTGGTGAAGAAGGCAGGGGGTGTGAGGGAGAGTATCGACCAGGTCAAGCTACAAGAGGAAGAGGTGGGTGTCTGGTCCAGAGGGTATAGGACAAAAGGGAGGTAGGCCAGGGATTCCCCTGTATAGAGGTGGGGTGGGAAGTAGACGGGTGGTGAAGAAGGCTGGGGGTGTTAGGGAGAGTATCGACCAGGTCAAGCTACAGGGGGAAGAGATGGGTGGCTGGCCCAGAGGGTATGGGACAAATGGAGGTAGGCCCAGGGATTCCCCTGTGTAGAGGTGGGGTGGGAAGTAGACGGGTAGTGAAGAAGGCAGGGGGTGTGAGGGAGAGTATCGACCAGGTCAAGCTACAAGAGGAAGAGGTGGGTGTCTGGCCCAGAGGGTATAGAGCAAGGGGGTGGGGTGTAGGTCCAGGGATTTCATTGTGAGGAGGTGGGGAATAAGCAAAAACAAGTGGTGAAGAATGTAGGGAGGAATGTGAGAGAAAATATTGACCAGGTTAAACTACAAGAGGACAGTATAGGAAGGATATTGTAATGTGTGATTTAAATAGAAAGTTGTATTAATTTAGGTTTGGTGTTATATATTTGGAATATTTGATACCCATTTGATACTTTGAAGTCACATATTCTTATAGCAAGACAATATAATTGAATAATTGTAGATCACAAAGAACCAAAATGGTCCAAAAATCAAAATTACAAAACTAATGCAAACTGATTTCTAAAAATACTCCAGTAAGTCTTATTCTGCAACAATACACCCAGTTTAAAAAAGAAAAATTTCCCTCATCAAACAGGAAGCAGACAGCGAAGATGGATGGGACACTTTATGGGATGCCACTGACCCTGAGTCATGTGACCCTGCAGCTGCCATAGAAATGCTAAGAGACAAAAAATAATACACCTAATTTTCTTCTTCTTTTATGACCTCCCCAAACAGGAAGCAGACAGCGAAGATGAATGGGACACTTTGTGGGATGCCACTGACCCAGAGTCATGTGACCCTGCAGCTGCCATAGAAATGCTAAGAGACAAAAAATAATACACCTAATTTTCTTCTTCTTTTATGACCTCCCCAAACAGGAAGCAGACAGCGAAGATGAATGGGACACTTTGTGGGATGCCACTGACCCAGAGTCATGTGACCCTGCAGCTGCCATGGAAATGCTAAGAGACAAAAAATAATACATCTAATTTTTTATCTTTTATAACCTTCCCAAACAGGAAGCAGACAGCGAAGATGAATGGGACACTTTATGTGATGCCACTGACCCAGAGTCATGTGACCCTGCAGCTGCCATGGAAATGCTAAGAGACAAAGCATTTGTAACTCGTTTGGCGGCGAGTCTTGATGTAACCACAAAAGAGGTATTGCAGGGAATGCTTGAGGGCGCTTCTAGACTCAGGCTAATACTAAGAGTTGTCGGTAACCTTCTGGCTTCAAAAGGGTAAGTATATAGATGCAATAATATGGATTCAACCCAATTGATGAAACTTTGGATTCAAACTATTGATGATATGAGTACCAAAATGCTATCATTTTAAAAGGATATTTAGCATTCTAGACATGGTGATGTTGGTACAGACTTAACGTGTCACAGGAAGTAAGGCCAAGAAAAATAAATTATTTTATTGTTCTCTTCGGACCGACCCTAATTTTTGAAAACTGACAAATAAAGTATTCTTTTTATTTTTCTGTACCAATCTATACCGACCATAATTTTGAAAATTCCAGATTTTTTTTTCAATTTTGATTTCCGAAAATGCACTAAAATATTTTTAAAACTGTTTCTTTACTCTTCTGAACTGTTTTAAAACATGAATGAAGTAATTTAATAGTAAAATATTCCCATTCACATCTTATTTAGCAACAATTTTAAAGTTAATGAATGTGATTTATAAACAAAAATTAAAGAAATTGACTGCCCTTTGGAGGGCATCTATGAACAATCAAACAATTTCATAAATTTGAATAGTTGAATTAAAAGGCCTCAGATGTTGTCAGTTTGTGAAGAAAAGTAAAACATTTGAGTCTATATTTCATCAAATATGCATGTCAACATGATCTATCTTTCAGTAAGTTCCTATAAATCTGTTGAGCTTACTTAGTACAACTTCTTTTTCAATAGGTAATTGTTGAATTGTACACAAACCTTAGATTATCAGCTGTCATTTATTTATTATTTAATTAGAATATTCAGTTCTTCACATCAAATTGTTTCAAGATTTACGACTGATTTTAATTTTATTAAGAAAAATTACTGTCAAATTGTCTTTATTTTCTTTGTTTTTCCATGCCTAATTCCATCAATATCTCAAAATGCAGTATACTGATAACTGCAACCTTTTGCCGCAACGGTACACATATTGGAAAGACAAATATAGCTTACTCAAATCAATGCTCTCTCTATATATATTTAAATATGTTACAGATCTGTAGAGTATTTAATGGAATTCTGCAATGCTGTAGGAGTTCCAGGCAAAATTCTTGATCTCATTGAACTACTCAAAGATAGCTCTGTAAAACAGGTAGGTGGGACTAAACAGGGCTCCAAGTAACCAAGAACCAGAGGATTTCAACCCTATAGTTCACCATAACACTTTCCTAGCGGGAGGCGTCTGCAGACAACATTCCAAAATTGCACAAAATGTTTCAAAAATGTCAAAATTGTTGAATTTCATCACCATATTTAGAATCATCATGAGAAATGCATTAAAATAAGTATAAACATGCCTAGTATTGGTCCAGTAATCCTTGAGATAAACTTTGAAATTTGGGAAAGGTTTCTGAAAAATCTGTTTTGTATATGGTTAAACTAATAGCAGTATGGAAAGTGTTAAGTAGACCTTGGTTCACATCAAATCCATGTGAACTGTTAGCTCTTATTTAAAGTCAGTAGGTTCTGTTCCAAAGTCAGATATCGAGGGTTGAGCACCAGAACGCCGTAACTCAAAAAATGCTGTTCTGAGATAATCAACTTTCAAATATTCGGGACTCATTACAATACATGTAGCACCCAACTTATAACTCTAGTTTTAGTCAAATTAAGAGTGTTTATGACTTATATCTTTATGGTTCTGAAAATCTAGGTTATATGGATTATTTTGGTACCAAAATCTTATTTTGCCCAGAAGTTGAGTTACAGCCTTCTGGCGCTTAACCCTCGATATTTGCCATCTTGTTAACACTTTCTACTTGTTTTGCCATTGATTGTGCAAATAAGATTCACCATGAGTGTGAGATCGTAGTCATATGTAGGGGTAGGAAAAAAATGAGATTGCATTCTTTTAGGGCCCATTGTCATATGACATTTATTTTGAGGGATTTCAATTGTCGGCCCTTGGTTGGAAACCGGCCCTTCAAGAAATGATGACTGCCCCTTGAACAAGTCTAAAAACCAAGAAAAATCATAAAATAGAAAAGATTATTTAGCTGTGAGGATGAGTCCTTTATAAAAAATATTTTGACCCTCCAAAAATGATGGAAAAGCCCTGATCTACTTGTAAATTGTACTTACCTCTTTGATGGGTTGATTGTGTTTTCCAGCAAGCTTGGTATGTGCAGATATTGATGGACCTTGTAAGCATTATTACAGCATACGGTGTGTCTGAACTAGGAGTGGAAATGACTATAGAAAGGTAACAATTTTATACTCTCACGTTTAAATGTTTAACCCTAACTACCAAGGCATGTTTTGGGAATAAAACTATGAGGGGAGAAAAAGTGGGTCACATTTTTGGGGAAAGTCCTCCTTGCGCCGGCTGCATGAATCAAATCATGGTCCCCTTGTTTGGAAGTCCGGCCCCTACTGATTGTGCCACGGAGTTAACTTAAAGTCTTCAGATTTTCTTCCATATATATTACCCGTCACATCAAAACATACCTCTTGGGGTCTTTTATCCAATTTCTGATTTTAACATCATCAAAACAAGCAAGAATCAAGCTTTAAATTGATACCTCATAATTGAAATTTAGCCTTACGAGATAGACTGAGGAAGCGTGCGCGACCAGCACCTAGTACTGAAGTGTTTTATTGTGATTAGGAAGGTTATTAAGGGGGATGTGCACCTTCGCATAGCCTCCGTAAAACTGCCGTAACTTCTTCATTATTCATTTAATCTTAATAAAAGTATACATTTTTTTTGCAGGAAAGGGTTCAATGAATCCAACTATGATCATGAAATTGACCATTTTGGAGAAAATTATAAAAAACATGTTTTTGACCCATTTTAGGTTTGGAAAAGATAACTCAAAATATATTTTGTTAAATTTTGTCATACTAGTTTTATTATATTCCTCATGCAATTCCCTAGGAATTTTTTTTAAATTTTTTTTTAAACTTTATTATTTTTTGAATTACAGACCAAAAAGTACCAAAAAACCTGTTTTTTAACCTCCAAAATCGTGAAAATCACGTTTTTTGGTAAAAAATCATATTTTTTGGCACTTTTTGTTCGATAATTCAAAAAATGATAAAGTAACAATTAAAAAAAAAAAAACGATTCCTAGGGAATTGCATGAGGAATATAATTAAACTAGTATGATAAAATACAACAAAATATATTTTGAGTTATCTTTTCCAAACCTAAAATGGGTCAAAAAACGTGTTTTTTATAATTTTCTTCCAACATGGTCAATTTCATGATCATGGTTGGATTCATTGAACCCTTTTCTGCAAGAAAATGTATACTTTTATATAGATTTAATGAATAATAAAGAAGTTACGGCAGTTTTACGGAGGCTGTACCTGAAGGTGCACAGCCCCCTTAAGTGAGAGAGACATTTTAATATTTATACATGTTATTCTGAGGGTCCAACTGATGCTTCAGACTCGATCATATCGCCATGTGCTTGATGTTAAACAATCCATTGGAATTTCGGAGGATCAGGATCAGAGTGAAATGAGGATCAAAGTGAAATTGTTGCATCAAAATAAAACTTTAACCTGGCTTACAATGTTACCGAGCATCCAACACATCAGCATGCACAATGATTGTTTGAATTTTGCTGATTGCTGTAATGAGTTATTGTTTGTATTTCAGTGTCAAGGATTTAATGGAGACCTCCTTAAGATTTTGTGACTTGTTACCATGGTTACTACATGTTAAGCAGGATGAACATCTTACACTGAGGGCTCAGGCTTTACTGGTGAGTGCACTGATTTAATAATTGCATAGTTGTGACACTATTGATCAATAGGGGCGACAGATATAAACCAAGTTTGCTTTAAAATTGAAAAGCCCCAAATGGATTGGTTCATTTAACCCCCTGAGAACTACCGGCCGATTGGTTAAAAAGATGGATACATCATTTATTGCACCAATGAGAGACATTGTTAGAATAATTGTATCCCTGATAAAGATGGGAGTGAAACATTTTACAAGCTGCATTTGAATTGGCTATTCATATGAGTACATCTTGTAATAAACCAATCAGAACCACTGTAAGATAGACAGGTAGACCCCAGGGGGTTAAAGAAATTAATAGTCATACCTGTGTTATCATTCATTTCTGTATTCAT
Organism: Ophiura sarsii; assembly: GCA_035610835.1. NCBI lineage: Eukaryota > Metazoa > Echinodermata > Ophiuroidea > Amphilepidida > Ophiuridae > Ophiura > Ophiura sarsii. The sequence continues at coordinate 32,506,179 of CM069451.1, read as the reverse complement.
TCATTTCTGTATTGTGGAAAATGGAACTAAGTGCTGCTTTCTTGCTTTCCCCCTCGAAGCAAGAGCGTTTATTTGATTTCTCACATTTTAAAACACCATATACATTTACATATTTACATATCCATAATTATGCATAATTACATAATATTAGCGTTGCAGATTACAGATCTATGTTATTTGCATGAAATTCATAAAATATAAAAAACACCAGCTTTTTAATACTTTCTATTTTTTAATAATTCCTCATAATCTTCAAAATCTCACCTGTATCATCTGAACTCTTTATTTTTGTACAGTGTTTTATATATCAGTGTGAAACAATGGATAGGAGTCCGGCAGAATTCTGTTATAGATTTTATAATGGTGTTGCCAGCTCACATGCAGATGTGATACAGGCTATTGTGGCTTCTATGAAAGAAGATGATGAAATGTTTAAGAAACTGGAAGGTGAGTAACAAGGATTATGTGTTAATTGTTTATCTGCAGGTAACAAAAAAGACTGTCTCTGGGCCAAATAGACCAATTATTTTCAAATTATTAATTGTGTACAGTAATGTTTAAACATTTTCAGAAGTTGCCAATGATTTTGGATTTTTTACAAACATTTTTATTGCAAAATGTGTGACTTCTATGGTATTTCTGTTGGAAAAACAGAAACACCTGACTAGTAAACCATACATGAACAGTCTAGCCACCTATAGTAAGGATATAAACACAACACCAAAAGTAAGTCCCCCTCTCAAAATTTCGTCATAACATCGTAAGGTAACAAAATTTGCCAATAAAACTTAGTTAGAAATAATCCTATGACTGTTTCCTAAGTGGTGTTTGAAAATGAAAGATGTCCATGACTTCATGGCTGAATGAGCTCAAATGAAAGACAAAAACTGCCATTCTCAAAAGTCACAACTCACTGTGCTAATATCTGAGCCAAGAAGTGGATTTACATGGCTGAATGATCATGAATTGATTACACATTACAGTAATATTCGCTCAACCACGGGTGTTTTTCCATTAGTAAGAAGCAATTTGTTACTTTTGAGAAGGGCTGTTTTTGTCTTTCATTTGAGCTCATTCAGCCATGAAGTCATGGACATCTTTCGTTTTCAAACACCACTTAGGAAACAGTCATAGGATTATTTCTAACTAAGTTTTATTGATAAAATGTTTTACCTTACGATGTTATGACGAAATTTTGAGAGGGGGACTTACTTTTGGTGTTGTGTTTATTTCTTAATTGTTGCATTATATTTATTTGCATATTATGTATAATCAGATAGGGGATACTTTGAACAATGAAAAACATAGAAAAAGTCTAATGAAATAAAGAAAAAATAATATATAGACTTGGACAAACTGGCGAGAACTAAATTAACAATGACCTTAAAAATACACGGTATCTACCTGGTCCCTCTTCACTATCGCGGCAAAGAACAAACTACTAGACCACAGAGGCTGTGTTTACGTGGATGACAGATCAACGAGCGCTAATGCGTATTACAAAGCCATTGTTAAGAGTCTCAAGCGACCGAAATACATGTTGTAAATATTTGCTATATGTTGGCCTATAAGCATGATTGTAGCAGAACCTGTGACTAGCGAAACTCAATTAAATCCACACGAGGATCAAGTAAAGGATGCAATCCGAGTAAGAGAAATGAATAAATAAAATATCGACTTAACAAACTGGCATGAATTAAATTAACAATGACGTTAAAAATACACTAAAGAAATAAAGAATGTTATGACATGATCATTTAACTGACAATCAAATCTCCTGACGCGCCCAGGAGGGCTATCGTATGCATAGGAACATCTTACGATTATCCAAGCTTTAGATAGGGACCCGGACTGCCTCGCAGGTGACAAGGGTTTGATTCCCGGCGCCGACAGAAACAGGTTTCCCCAAAAAAATTGACCTGTTTTTCTGCCCTTATAGTTTTATTCCCAAAACCACACTGCTGGGGTTAGGGTTATGATCACTACTGTAAAACCGCTTAATTTCGTGAGTGGTGTGGATTTGCAAAATTAAATACCCGCGAAGCTGACAATCTTGCATTGAAAGTAACAGTAAAATTTCCAGATTCGCAAAATTAAATGCCCGCAAAATAGCAGTAATTTTAAATTCACAAAATAAAGTATCCACAAAATTATAGTGTTTTACAGTATATTTGATAAAGTCTGCGATATTTGTATCTGTATAGGTGGTCTTCAAGAAGGTGAAGACCTAGCTTCCAGGTGGGATCAGATGTGTGGTATGTCTATTGGTGCCTTAGCTGAACTAGTCTTTATACCATTAGGAATGGATACATGTGTGGAAGGCAAGAGAAAGGTGGGTATGATGCGCAGTGTACAGAGAAGCGCCCTCAGTTTTGTAAAAAAAAAAAAAAAAATCGGTTTTGGTTTAATTGTTAAGCTTTCCGATATAGTCATTCACAATGATTCATTTTGCATAGATATATCTGCATTATCTGCTTCATTTACCTGTGATGTCATTTTGCACATGGAATTAACACTTTCCACACAGCTATTATTTTTACCATACACATAACAGATTTGTTCAGAAACCTTTCACAATTTTCAAAGTCTATCTCAAGGATTGCTGACCCAATACTAGGTATGTTTGTTCTTATGTCAATGCATTTCTCATGGTGATTCCAAATATGTGATGCGATCTGTGAAAACCCGTCGGATGTCGCAAAATGTGAAATAGGTATTATGGGTAAAATTTAAAAATTAAAAAAAAAATTATTTTATTTTTTATTTTTAGATTTTGTTTAGAAAATTAATTTCTAATACTTTGTGTCATCACCTTTTATGAAATTCCACCTTCAAAAACTTATTTAAGTCACTTTTCTAATTAGCCTTATGATGTTATTCTATTGAACTTTGTATCTTTTATGACATCACAATCATCATTCACTCATAACTTTTTTTGTAGTGATCGTAGAAAAATGATCAAAACAGTTCTGTAATCAGCACAGATTCAGCTTTCTTATGATATAAATATCTCCAATATGAAAAATCCCGACATGTGGGGGGTTTTCACAGATCGCATCACATATGGTAATGAATTTAAATAATTTTGACATTTTTTAAACATTTTGTGACATTTTGGAATGTCGTCTGCAGCTGCCTGCCGCTAGGAAAGTGTTAAGCTATGCGTTGTATTCTTAGTTGTGTCGAACCAATCAGAAATCAAGAAACTAAAATATGCGGAGTGCATTTAAAGTGTCTAATGCATTCCTTGTGCGCGCTGTTCAATGCGCCCACTTTGCACTTTGTTTTGATTCGTTGATCAGGAATCAAGGGTTCCCCGATTTTCACTGCAGGTGTTAGCAAACTTGTTAACATGTTTTTTCTCGTTTTTACATAGATCAAAATTATGCTCAAATTGTGAATTTTTATTTGTATACTGTCGGGTATGAATTAGGTCAATACATGCGCATGTTTTGTGTCTCGAATAATTAGAAAAATGAATGCACTTCCGCAAATGTTGATATGCTCACATTAGTACCCCCCTGCGGGGTCGTGCCATTATTCACACATCAACATAGGCACACGTGCACTGCATTGATTTGTCTTATTTCTCTCGAAAAAACAAAACATGCATTTATTGACCTATAATTAAGTTGAGCTTATTTTGTTCTGGTGGTCAAATCAGACATTGCCGAATTATCTTTGTTAATAATATGTGACCTGGCACGACAAAATGAGCGTAAAGTCGCTGGGGTTGATTTTGAGTCATGGCCTGAAATAGTCGATTTGACAAGGGGAGGTCGGAAAGATAAACTATTTATGTATCACATTCCAAAGTATTAAGAAAATATTTGGGTCTCAATATGTTTTTTAGTAATTTTAGAGAGGGCATTTTATTCTTACATCTCAAGAAATAAACGCAAAGAGAGGAAAACTGTCTTGAAATGTCTTAAAATTAACTTGTTTACATCGTCATATCCACGGGTTTAAAATAGTATCCCCTATGGCAAATTTGGTATGGTCTTAAAGGTCAGGGCTTTCCAAAGCTATTAATAGTAGTTTGAACCCTGTAAATTCCCAAATGAACCAATGACAGGCCGTTTGATAAGAGGTCTTTGGCATAAACAATCTTTCTGTTAAGTTTTGACAGAATATTTTGGAGAGCCAAGTCACGATAAGCTTCACTGACTTTGAAGGCCTTTTTCTCCAGTTCAGTAATTCAGGTGATTAACTTCAATTTATCATAATTTCACTTTGGAATGGCCTATTATGACAACTTTGGTGTCATTTTAAACCTGAGGACATTTTTTTTCTGAAAATGTGAAGAAAAAAAATCATCATTTTTTTTGCTACTTTACTCTCATTTTGTGGTGCCAGGTCACATATGGTCTAGTCAGACTATTCATTCATTATTACACAATACCTGCAGTCTTCAAACTTGTTTCTAGCCAAATTTGATGTAGAAGATCAATAGGTCTAACACATTTAACCAATTATTTTGAGGATTTTAAGAATGTCGTCAAATTAATGTGGGTGCACTCTCTTTCACGATTTATTTATGAAAATAAAAGATTTGTTCTTTTTACTCTTAACAATGTTAGTTTGAAATCAGTAAAAAACAAAATGTTGTACCAAAAACGTCTACTGTATACCCTTATCCCTTTACAATGACTATTTTGGTTTCAACACTAACAGATGGCCGCCTGTGTCGGTGCTGTATTAGCAGACCCTAAGAATCAACATCTCACCAATAACTTCTTGACGTTCCTGGTCAATCCTATATTCTGTGAAAACGTGCTCAAGGTAAGTTGAAAATGTAGACACATGTTTGTCGCTCAATAACTCCAGGGATACTATTACTATTTTGGGATATGAAAGTCATATACTGCACATCAGTAAATAATGGGTCACGTTTTCTAATTACAATAATGAACTCGGAGAGCTCAGGATCGTCATTTGACGTCATTAAATAGCGCCATCAAAATATGCTATCCAGAAAAATAAGGTCACATGGGCAGATTTGAGCGCTGTTTCGTCAACAGTTTTTTGAAAATAAGCAAGGAATTTATGTAGACTAGCATCAAGTCTGTCAGACACAAACAACGACGGTATTCTTTAAAGCAGTGGTTCTCAACCTTTTTCAGGTGTTGACCCATTCCAGAAACTAGCATCAGAGCGCGACCCCTCACAGAACAAAGTCACATGTGTTACTATGATACAACATTATATAGCATATGACCCAGAGGTTAGTAACCACTGCTTTAAAGGAAAGTTACAAAATGTATTCTGTATGTATTCTTCAAATGTATTTTGAGTTATCTTTGCAGAACCTAAAATGGGTCAAAAATCGTGTTTTTTATAATTTTTTCCAAAATGGTCAATTTCATGATCATGGTTGGATTCATTGAACCTTTCCTGCAAAAAACTGTATACTTTTATATAGATTAAATAAATAATGAAGAAGTTACGGCAGTTTTACGGAGGCTGTACCTGAAGGTGCACAGCCCCCTTAAGAGACAACTGCACCTTTTGCTGCGGCTGTTAAACACATCTATGTTTCAAGAAATTCATAATTCTTACTTATATTGTCTTTCCTTTTCAGGCTATCTATTTCAGCTGTCAAGTCTCTAAAGATTTTTGTGAATTCCTCGCTCAGAGCCAAGAACTCATTCCATTCTTGATACTGATTCTACAAGGCAAGGTAAATGCATCATAAAAGGAATATGTGTTTTACCAGGGTTACAGTAATAAGGAGCTATTGCACTGGAATGGTTTGAAATAATCAGGTGCGAGAGAGCAAATTTATCACTGTTAAAACTTTGAATGCCCATGGGTAATAGTTACATTTTGTCACCAGGGGTCACATTTTATATTAAAGATTTCCCCTGGTTATTCTATTGCAGCCACCTTCAGGATAGCTCATTTCTGCGGTTTTCCCTTTAATAGCCTCTGTGACCTGGTTGATACCAAATTGTCCCTGGTTCTGAAGGAAGATCCGCGAACCAGGAATATCTTTATGCAAATAGTAGCTCCTTGTTATGAAATCCTTATTTCAACCATAGAGCACCGGAATGGAAATTGAGCAGTGCAGGATGGTACTTTCCACGCGGCAGGCGTCTGCAGACGACATTCCAAAATGTCACAAAATGTTTCGAAAATGTTAGAATTATTTAATTTCATTACCATATTTAGAGTCACCATGAGAAATGCATTGAAATAAGTACAAACATGCCTAATATTGGTTCAGTAATCCTTGAGATAGACCTATAAAGTTGGGAAAGGTTTCTGAAAAATCTGTTTTGTATTATGGTAAAACCAATAGCCGAGTGGAAAGTGCTAAGGGAGGGATAGTTACTGTACATAATGACAGTTACGCATCTTCATAACCAAATTCAAAAGAGGTCATAATTTCAATACATAATGTCACCACCATCATCATCATCATCATATCAATACATGACATTATCCCATGGATCGGCCTTAAAAATACTGAGCTCAACTAAAATTGATGCAGCATTATGATCCAATGGTCAATTTTTTAAATTTTAAATGTGGTCTTTTTAGCACTAACAATTGGTTTTGAATATGCAGGCCTGAAATGATTGTGGCACCTTGAGTAAAAAGTGCGCGTTCTTTCTGACTCACCCTGTAGGGTCAATATCAGAGGTGCTTGGAGGAGCAAGGGTACCCTTATGATGGGTGATTGACCCTGTTGTCTGCTCTTGACATTTGACAAACAAAATTGTATACTGTAAGTGTGGACATTATCGGGCTACATTAATTTGAAAATAAAAACATGCAAATATATTCATTTCGTGTATAAGTCTATGTAATGAACGTTGAAATTGTGAATTTAAAAACAAGCGAAATGGCTGAAAATCAACAAAGCACAAACATTTTAACCCGTGAAAATTACCACTTTTGAGAATTCATGTTATAGTTAGAATGAACTGGTACATACATTTTGGGCATTTCATTATGTTTGAGATTCGGAATGTGTGAAAGGGCCTATGGTTGCACACCACTAAATACATCTCCCATAGGGTTACACGTGAAATGCACAATTTTAAAATGGATATTTCTCGACGTTATAAGAAACTGGTATCTTGGAATTTGGTTTCAACTTGAAGATGAAAGCCATGACTACTAACTCAACAACTCATATATGGGGGGTAACCGGCATAATTTTGAGCTAGAGCCTTTTCAAAAACTACGAGTTGGGTTTTCCTGGTCACACGCAATTGTTGATTTAGATGATGGCGTCAGCTACCGGAAATGACCTGAACACAAATGTCTCTGTTAAAATATTTAAAAAATCATCATTGCATCAATTTTTTTGGACCTGAAGAACGCTGATGTGTCTGTCAAAATTCACACTATATTAATTTCGCCATAACATGTAATAAAAACCCTAATTTTAAACTGTAATTTAGATCAGGTCTCCCGTTTCGAGATAGAAACAGCCCGGTTTGGGAATAATCTTCAGAGGGTGCCGTACCTAGATTCGATTTAGTGGTGTGAAACCTGAAGAAACCACTTTTGTCTTGACTTTTGTATTTTATGAATCTTGTATCAGTAAATGATGCACAGTTATGTTTTTGGTGCAAACATTAGACTTTGAAGTGATAAAAAACAAGAAATCACAGTATACCCTATATGCGCTATCTTCAGTAGATAGCATACTTTGGAATTACGATTCATGCATGCAAACAAAATGTGTACCGTCCGTGCTTAGTCAATTGTTAATCATTGTTTGCCGGCAGCATTCAAGTAATATAAACTGGTGGTAATTTCGAAGTGTTTGCAAGTGGTAAATGTATGCGTGCAACATGTCGCTCATGTTCTATATATGTTCTTGATGTCAATATAACGGTCGATAGCAAGTCCGAGTGCAGAGGCTGATAGTAACAGACTGTATGGAAAATAGATACAAAGAAAAGTTTCAAAATAATTCATATAGCTTGGATCTTAAATTCAGGCGCCAAAAATAAATGGTGTAAACTTCTCAAAGATCAATTTTGCTTTCCGAACTATTTCTCGAGGCCGTAAATCTCTCAATGCGTAAATCTCAATGTATCTTGGCAATCTCCATTAGAATTAACGCACTACACACTCCACGCGTTGCGTGCTGCGTGTATGCGTGTATTGTGTCTGCTGCGTGAAAATGCATTTGAATAGCAACAGGCGCTTGGTTTATTATACAGATGTACACATGACATTTCAAATATTGGACACTTTTTTCTGGAACCACAACCATAGTTATACAATCAGGTGGTTTCTTTGGAAAGGTGATAAAGTTATTGAGTTGAAACAGCCGTAAATGCACGTCGCACAAACTGTTTTGTAGATGGGGCGGTCAGGAACTGGATGGAGCAAAAAGAAACCAACATGGTTTAAACCAAACAGCAAGTTGTGGAATCGTGGCAATAATTTGGAGAAGCGTGGCAGTACACATTCAAATAAAGAGAGACATTTGAAAAGATTGACAAACAAAGAATTCAAGCAAACCTTTTCAATTGATGCTGAAGGAAAATACCTACCAATTGCTGATGAGCTTGTCAATCGATCTTGTGATCATCCAGTCGCGCCCGGAGTTGTTTTACGACCAAAAGCTGACGAACCATCTCGCGTGCAGAGAGTCCTGAAAGAAAAGATAACAGATGAGGAAGTTGGTGGTTATTTAGAGGTGCACATTGCAACTGTTGTAGATGTTATCCAGGACTGTGCTAATGAACATAAACAAAGTAACCCAGAGTGCGATGGTCGGCTTATCACTTCCAATGAATTGTTTACTAAGTGGGGTGTGAGTGCCGCAACACGTCTGAAATGTAACCGATGCAAATTTGTTTCAAATAATCACAAATTATTTCGAGAAATACCAAGTTCTGGCAGAGGGAGGCGATCTGCAGAGCCTAATCGTAGTCTGGCGGTGGGTTTATATAATACAAGCATTGGAATAGCGGGGACCCAGAGACTCATGTCTTCAATGAATAAACCCGCTCCAGCTCCATCGGCTCTTCAAAGACAACTCAACCATGTGGGCAGCGTGATACAGCGTGTGAACATTGAAGACATGGCATTTCAGAGAAAGGTGGTTAGAGATACATTACAGAATGGAGGTTTCGATCGAAACATTCCTATTCCCGTGGAAGGAGATCGCCAATACAACAATAGTTTGAGGAACTGCAGGCGAAAGACGCCTTTTGCTCCTGCCACCCAGACACGAGACGTCCTTGCAGAGAATGTAACACCGGACAAGAAAATAATTGCATTTAACCACGAGAGTAAGTTGTGTAAAGCTGGTACCGTGGCTCGCGCTAAAGGGCTAGATATCACATGCCCCGGGCACAATGGTTGCACTGCCACAATGTCTACCAGTTGTCATTCGGGTGATGAGAAAATGGGAGGAAGAAAATTGGCTGAAGAGTTGATGAACGGTGCAGACCCCATGCTGGTTAGCCATATCACCACTGATGCAGATGGCAGGATGGCCGAGGGATTGGCGGCGGTGATGGCAACTATGGATGTCCAAACAGAGCAGCATTTGGACATAGTGCACCTGAATAGGAGCCTTGTAAATGCAATAGACCATGCATCCATCAAAGCTAAGATAACATTAAAAGGCAACATTTCTTACAAGGATCGCCAGCAGGCCATTCATCGGCTGGCTGACAGCATGGCATGGCGTGCTGAGAAGGAAATTCGGAAAGCTAGAAGCGTCTTTGGTACTGATGATGATAAGATTAGTGATGCAATGTCCAATGCAATCAGTGCAATCCCCAGATGCTACAACGGTGACCACTCACTCTGCGTGAATTACTCACTGGTTTGTGATGGAAATCGTGTTCATTATGAATATTTGCCTAAATATGCACACGGTTCGTTTGAATTTTCAAAGGAAGACGAAAATATGTTTTGCTCAATATTGAACAAACGAATGGGAAAAGATGCACTCCATAAAACCCGGTTTGGATTCAGTTCCCAAAAAGCAGAGTCAATGAATCACGCCTTTTGTACAACTAATCCAAAACAATCGATGACGTGTTCCCGTAATGGTGTAAATCGCGATCACAGCGCAATTCACATGGTAAACAATGATGTTGGTGACTCTATTTTGGTAAAAACGCAAGAGTGCGAGGTACCGATATCCAATCTGTCATGTTTGAGTACATTACATCAGCTTAACACACGACAAGAATACTTTCGGATCAGATCAAAGTCCAATGCTTCCAAGACGCGACGCGCTAACCTTAGACGCCAAAGGTATGAAGAATATGACGTCACAAAAAATGAGCGTTATTACCAGAAAGATCAACTTGTTCCGGTTTTGGAATAATAACTATTCAAACATTCAAAATGGTGTGCAAACTTATTTAGGAGAACTTTGAACTACCAAACTAGAGCGTTTCACATGTGTTATGGCATATGGATGATTTGTGTTTATTTGACTATGAACTTTTAGAATCTTTGAACTTGATGAAATTTAGTTCGGGCTTAGGCCTATCATTTGGAGACAATCTTTACTGACATTTGGAAATCCTTAAACATGTAAATAAATACCTTCAAAATATACAGGCTGGGTATGTGTCGTTGTTGAATATGTGCCCTTTGCATTCACCGCTCTCTTTACAACTGTTCCTTTCTAAATTCACAACTCGATCCTCATGATATAGGTGTTCTGGATTGACACAATGGCCCTCATGGCACAGATGGGATATGTCATTTGGTAAATCAAGGATTTGGTTAAATGCCATGTATGCAGCTCTATGGGCATTCACGCGTAGTCTATCTCCTAGAATTGTCATTGAAAACTGACCATATCGCCTATCTTTTCTCAGGGGCCCGGTCCACTGCCAACACTCTTTGTTAAAGCTGCCTTTTACTGCTTTGTCGGTAATTCGCCGGCGGACACCTTCCCAAAACTTGACTGGAATATCTGCCATGCCTATAATTTAAGGAATGAAAATAAAATGAAGTACAACATTAATTTTAATAAAACATAAAATTCTTTTATCAACATTTGTATAAATAGGCCTTACATGTTGTGCAAAAGTGTATCATAAGTCTATTACATGTTTACCTGATTTCAACAAGGTGGTCCATTTGTGGTCCAATTTACGTGACAGAAACAGACCAGGTGACATGCTTTTCACCACGAGTTAACAATAAATGTGCTTTGATTAGGACCTTTACGTGCCTTGAGCACTGATTTATAATTAAATAAAACAAAAACAACAACAAAAACAAATCTCACTTTCGAAATAGTACTGACTGACTGACTGACTGACTGACTGACTGACTGACTGACTGACTGACTGACTGACTGACTGACTGACTGACTGACTGACTGTCTGACTGACTGACTGACTCACTGACTGACTCGCTCACTCACAATACGGCCTAAACGCGGTGCTCTGTAATACTTTAGTAATAATTATACACGCGTTGTCTTTGGTGAAATTACGTCATTGATGACAGCAATGCATTTAGTCTCCATGTAGCATCATCCCTGTATAAGTTAAACATCATGACAATCGTCCATCGAACGATTAACTACACAGTGAGAGATGTTCAATATATACATGTAGATGTACATGTACGGGTCTAAAAAGCTTAGAAAGCAAAATTCAAAACAGTGCCACTGTACTGTCAGCTTGCATTCGGGAAAAACTCACCGTCTACAGAGAATCAACAGAATAGAACTGATATATAGGCTATATATATAACAAAGCTGTAATACTAAGAAGGTAAAGATGCAAGGCAGGGTCGTTATTTTGTTTACAAGTTCAAAACACCACTCACGAGACGATACTAGTTCCGAGAAACAGCATTACAGGGAGTAGAGGTCAAATTTAGGCCTTGACCCGAGCCCCGCGTTCAGGTTGCACACCACTAAATACATCTCCCATAGGGTTACACGTGAAATGCACAATTTTAAAATGGATATTTCTCGACGTTATAAGAAACTGGTATCTTGGAATTTGGTTTCAACTTGAAGATGAAAGCCATGACTACTAACTCAACAACTCATATATGGGGGGTAACCGGCATAATTTTGAGCTAGAGCCTTTTCAAAAACTACGAGTTGGGTTTTCCTGGTCACACGCAATTGTTGATTTAGATGATGGCGTCAGCTACCGGAAATGACCTGAACACAAATGTCTCTGTTAAAATATTAAAAAATCATCATTGCATCAATTTTTTTGGACCTGAAGAACGCTGATGTGTCTGTCAAAATTCACACTATATTAATTTCGCCATAACATGTAATAAAAACCCTAATTTTAAACTGTAATTTAGATCAGGTCTCCCGTTTCGAGATAGAAACAGCCCGGTTTGGGAATAATCTTCAGAGGGTGCCGTACCTAGATTCGATTTAGTGGTGTGAAACCCTATACTTGACCTTTATGAAGCTAATCTTGAGGCTGTGTACTTCAAGCCTAAATCTTGTCATTTATTTTGCATTATGTCAATTTACCGTAAAAATAAAGTAAAGTAAAGACTTGTGCCAAGCTAAGCTCGCGCGCGGAGTTGCCATCTCTCTTTCCTTAGCGTTTGTACCAGACTCCTCAATGTAATTTTGGCTGTAGGGGGTTCGCAACTCCTCCCGCACAGCGAGTCTGTTTTACTTCCCCACATGAATTAATGCCGGTACCCATTTATACACCTGGTTGAAGAGAATCAAGTGTCTTGCCCAAGAACTCAACACGCTGGCCGCAACGGGACTCGAACCCACAACCTTTGTATTGTGGAGTAGGAACGTATCCGCTGGACCACTCATGCCGTACACATCCATAAACTCAAATGAATCTGTGGGCTTCAAGCAATCGGCAAAGCCAGTATGTGCAACTGCTTTTAGATGCTAATAAATGTTAACTCAGGATTTTTATTTTACAGTCCATTGAGACAATGTTTTAAAAACACATCCATTGTTTTTACAATCCAGGTTGAAATAGAAGACATGTTTCAGAATACTGTGTATGAGATGACCATACAGACACTGGCTAGCATAGTTATAACACTAGGAGAAATACCGCCCAAGTAAGTATTAAGTCTTAAAGCCCTGAACCTCACGACACAGGTTGAAATAGAAGACATGTTTCAGAATACTGTGTATGAGATGACCATACAGACACTGGCTAGCATAGTTATAACACTAGGAGAAATACCGCCCAAGTAAGTATTAAGTCTTAAAGCCTGAACCTCACTATCCAGGTTGAAATAGAAGACATGTTTCAGAATACCGTGTATGAGATGACCATACAGACACTGGCTAGCATAGTTATAACACTAGGAGAAATACCGCCCAAGTAAGTATTAGTCTTAAAGCCCTGAACCTCACTATCCAGGTTGAAATAGAAGACATGTTTCAGAATACTGTGTATGAGATGACCATACAGACACTGGCTAGCATAGTTATAACACTAGGAGAAATACCGCCCAAGTAAGTATCAAGTCTTAAAGCCCTGAACCTCACGACACAGGTTGAAATAGAAGACATGTTTCAGAATACTGTGTATGAGATGACCATATAGACACTGGCTAGCATAGTTATAACACTAGGAGAAATACCGCCCAAGTAAGTATTAGTCTTAAAGCCCTGAACCTCACTATCCAGGTTGAAATAGAAGACATGTTTCAGAATACTGTGTATGAGATGACCATACAGACACTGGCTAGCATAGTTATAACACTAGGAGAAATACCGCCCAAGTAAGTATTAGTCTTAAAGCCCTGAACCTCACTATCCAGGTTGAAATAGAAGACATGTTTCAGAATACTGTGTATGAGATGACCATACAGACACTGGCTAGCATAGTTATAACACTAGGAGAAATACCACCCAAGTAAGTATTAAGTCTTAAAGCCCTGAACCTCACGACACAGGTTGAAATAGAAGACATATTTCTGAATACTGTGTATGAGATGACCATACAGACACTGGCTAGCATAGTTATAACACTAGGAGAAATACCGCCCAAGTAAGTATTAAGTCTTAAAGCCCTGAACCTCACGACACAGGTTGAAATAGAAGACATGTTTCAGAATACTGTGTATGAGATGACCATACAGACACTGGCTAGCATAGTTATAACACTAGGAGAAATACCGCCCAAGTAAGTATTAAGTCTTAATGTCATGAAACCTACAAACCCTGTTTGAAAACTATGCTGGCAACACCGGTTCCCTACCTCCTTGGACAATCACAGTGGGGGGATAAATGCGGATGGAAAAGTTAATTTTAGGAGCGCAACCTCTTGGTTAAGTGCACTAAGGCAAGAACTTCTATGTTTGCGGGACTGGTTTTCCCCCCCCCCTTAATTTCACCCATTCCTTTCCCTTGATCCCTGATTCTTCCTGGAGGCGTTAATGTTATAGTTTATTCAGTCCCAAATTGGTGAGAAATATTTGTTTTTTATCTCTCCGCGCGCAAAAGTAATCCCAGCATGAATTTTCTTTCTTTCATAGAACATGAAAAAGATTTAATGTGGACACCAGTAAGTTGATCATTTTTGTTAGCACACAAAAAAACACTATGTGTAGCCTTTTTGGCAATGACCCCATCCTCCTCCCCTTGTTCTATGGGCCTGACCAACTCATTTCCTCAAATTGTAAAAAATATCTTTAATTTTTTTGAAATTTTTTCAAAATGGTTGCAAATTCACTAAAAATGTTCATGAAAATTGTTGAGAAAATAAAACCACACGCCTGCCCGACTTTACATGGGAGGCTTGTTTTCCCGTAGAACAGGGTGATTTTTGTGTCACCTTACATATAGATATTTATTTGTCACCATGTTTTCACGTTACCATTTGACATTGTCATTACAGCATGATAGAAGCCAGTGTTTTGTTTGCTGCTATTCTATTGGATTCACAAGTTGCAAGTCAAACAGTAAGTGGTTTATATTTCAGGCTGAAAATACCAAATAAATTGCTTAGCAAAAGAAAGTCATACAGTTTGTTTATGTCCTATAGAGTGACTTACAATTATTTGTTGACTAAATAGGCTTAATTGACATTTGGATGAATCTCTTTGGCATAATTTGGTACCAAATTTGGCACAAAACAACATAGATTAGCCATAATTATCACCAGTTAATTACGATCTGTGATGTTTCCAAATTTGCTATTCAATACACTACGCGGGAGAAAAGATCAAAGTTTACCAAGCACATAAGCTGTATTCCCCCATTGATCACTGCACATTTCCCTGCGTGGGCTAATTCAAATTTAAACTGTCATGCATGGGTAGTGTAGCATGTGTAATCAATATCCCCAGCGGTCATCCAGGCCATGCAATGCATACACAGCATTTTCTCTCTGCGTAGTGTGCTAAAAATGAAAATCTGGAAATGTCACAGATTTTTTTAAATGGGGCTAATCATGGATTATCATTGCTGTTTTGTGGGAAGTTTGATACCAAATTGTGCCTAAAAGATTCATCCAAATGTCTATCTAACCAGTTTGGTCAAAGGAAGTCACTCTATAGGACATAAACAAAGTATATGTCTATAGGACATAAACAAAGTGTATGTCTATAGGACATAAACAAAGTATATGTCTATAGGACATAAACAAAGTATATGTCTATAGGACATAAACAAAGTATATGTCTATAGGACATAAACAAAGTATATGTCTATAGGACATAAACAAAGTATATGTCTATAGGACATAAACAAAGTATATGTCTATAGGACATAAACAAAGTGTATGTCTATAGGACATAAACAAAGTATATGTCTATAGGACATAAACAAAGTATATGTCTATAGGACATAAACAAAGTGTATGTCTATAGGACATAAACAAAGTATATGTCTATAGGACATAAACAAAGTATATGTCTATAGGACATAAACAAAGTATATGTCTATAGGACATAAACAAAGTATATGTCTATAGGACATAAACAAAGTGTATGTCTATAGGACATAAACAAAGTATATGTCTATAGGACATAAACAAAGTATATGTCTATAGGACATAAACAAAGTATATGTCTATAGGACATAAACAAAGTATATGTCTATAGGACATAAACAAAGTGTATGTCTATAGGACATAAACAAAGTATATGTCTATAGGACATAAACAAAGTATATGTCTATAGGACATAAACAAAGTATATGTCTATAGGACATAAACAAAGTATATGTCTATAGGACATAAACAAAGTATATGTCTATAGGACATAAACAAAGTGTATGTCTATAGGACATAAACAAAGTGTATGTCTATAGGACATAAACAAAGTATATGTCTATAGGACATAAACAAAGTGTATGACTTTCTTTTGTTGAGTGCATTTTATGTATAATAAGTATGATGTGATGTCAATGTGTATAAAACTGTGATAGATGCATCTTCTACCCATCTATGCTGAGATTGATCATTGAAAGCACAAGCTTGTACATCAGTGCAATATAATATGCCCATTAATAAGCTGAAAAAAACTGATTTTGTTAGGTTGTCTGAAAAGTTTTCGCGCCAAAAAAGTGATTTTTGGGCAAAAATGTAGAAATCACTATTTTGGGGGAAATTTAATTCCAAAAATGGATTCTCCGACTCATTTCATTTGAAAAATTGTATACTTTTTTGTACACTACATTATTAGTTTAAAAGTTACAGTGCTTGATAAATTTCATATATTTTGGGTTGACACTTCCCTTAAGGATTGTAGGGAACAGGGATGCAAGACTTCCGGAATTCCGGAAATGACAACAACAAAAAATCCGGAGAAAAAGGGTTCCCCATTTTTTTTTTTTTTCATTTCCGGAATCGGATAACAATATTTCAGCATAAAAAGAGGCAAACATGGGTGGTTTTTTTTTGGGTGATACCCTGTAGCCTATTCAGCCAGAAACAAAAGGCCTTATCTCCATTTTGACCATTCTAAGAAAAAGATTATTGAAGATTTTTAAACACATTGGGGAGATGGAGATAGGCCTTGTCATACTGGCTATAACTTTAAAAGGGGTTGTGTTATGGAAATAAGGCTGTGTTAGTGGAAAGAGAATTTCTTTCTGAACATTTTGATACCAAAATCTCGAATGGAGATGAGGCCTTTTGGTTCTGAGCCCTGGAAATGTTTTGATGCCGCGCGTAAACGCTCGCATTAAAAGTTCAGGAAATGTATCAATCAACCACTTTGCATCTCTGGGGAAAAAAAGCAGTACATCATCATCATCATCTTCCTATACTGTGCAAAAACCTCTTGTTGAGCATACTCGCACAACATATCCCTGGAACCTAGGAATACAAATATGAGCATACAGACACAGACTGGGATGATCCCCTACTCTTTACAAAGGAGCTTGTGACTTCTAAACTTGCTCGGTGATAGATCTTCCGATACACAGGACCAGCATTTCTAAGTGACTTCTAAACCACGATGCGCTATGAGCATGCTTACATCTGCACAGTTTGAAGGAGGCATGGGGACGAGGCTGTTATGGTATATCATATTGAACTCGCGCTCAAACTCCACCAACTCGCCCCCGCAATATGAGGCAATACATAATGTATGTCTATTAACATGTGAATTCAAGCTCTATATATGTCCCTTATGTACCAATATCCTATAAGCCTCTTACGTTTTGATGTCAGCTTTAGAATTTGACACAAACAACCTTTTAAGATTTTTAGACACTTTAATCCAACACATTTTGAAAATGATCGTCCTCAAATCCTCCCCTCAAAATCTCCCCTCTCCAGAAGTTGTTTTTAAGAGTGTCATTTAAATGTCTAAAGTATAATCAGTGATCAAATTGATGACTGTTATACTCTCCTAACAGCTCTCATTGAAAAGATAAATGAGAGTAATTATGATAATATAAATCCAGACTTAAAATTCATATTTTTCATAAAATTGATCCACTTTGTTTTTACAGACGGCGGCTGCTCTACTAGTCAGTCAGTTGTTATATCATGGTATAGCTATAGAGATGCCTACAGTGGACCTGTTGGCTGCATTAGAATCAGCACTTACAGATTTAACACAGGTACAATACATGTACAGCCCCCATATCATGGTATAGCAATATAGTTGTGTATGGTAGACCAGTTAGTTGTTAAAGTTTACACAACTGTCATTGAATGGTGACAATGGTAGGCCTACAAACTCCAGATAATCAGCGCTTATGTACTGACCACAATCTGGCTATGTTATAACTTATAATAGTTTATATAATAGATACTGCATGAGTCACCGACGAACTGTAATTTTTTATATCATGCAATATAGGGAAAAGCACATTGAGAAGTAGACAATATTAATTAAATTGAGACTGCCCCTTCAATGTCCACAGACCAGACCACATCATGAATCATGTCATAAAGTGACGGTTTCAAAACAAATCCAATTGTCTACACTCTAAGCTGTTAATCACAATCACACATTTGACAGGTTTGTAACCATCTGAATTCACCCAAAAGTCTGCAGTCCATCAGAATTTAATTGATATTGTAAATTTACCTGTCAAAACGTGTCATTGTGATTAACATTCTCAGTAGGTCTTGGATTGTGTGACTGTTTAATTTATGATTTGTTTTGAACAGTTGTACAGTGTGTTCTCGACTACCAATAACTGCTCAGGCGACAAATAATTGGCATGATATTTCAACATGAAGTTTGGTGCACTTATAGCTCTAAGTATGATATATACAATTATGAAAGTCCTGACTGAACACTGGAAGAACAGAAAACAGAATACTCATGCTGCTCAGAGAGAGGATTGAGTTGTTGCATTTAGCACAAGGGAACTCTGGTCCAACTGAATATATGTGTGGGATGGAAAGATGTTACTTGTAGTAGTAAAGTATTTATACATTTTAGATAATGCTAGTGTTATTACAACAGTGGAGTTAATCAAAAATAATCCATTCAATTCATAAATGACTTGTTATACTTTTTATTCCCATGTTTAGATCTGTGTACGATGTCCATTTGATTATGGCGTATTAGACGGGCTAATGTTACTGCTGTGTCAGTTTCTAAGTGTTGGAGAGAACACTGTTAGTAGACTACTCATAGAGTCTGGGGTGTGGAACATGTTATGGAATAGGTAAGATTATTGAAGTAAATTTGCTTTGTAGTTCAACATGTGTAGCAGGCTTTTCAGACCGTTATGGCCATTAATGGTCCGAATGGATCAGACAATATCACCTCTGTATTTTGTTGGATAATCTATTTAATGAGAATACATTTTTATTTTTCTCATTTTCCCCTGATAAATAGAACAATGCAAGTTCCTCTAGATCAAAACCTGCCTTTGCTTTATTTTTCATAAAGTATGGAGTGCTTTGAGCTTAAAATCCAACATTTTACAAATACAAATTACAAATACGCAATTTGGGATTCAAATTTGTAAGAAACCATAAAATGAATACTTTCTTTTTGGTTGTTTAACAAATTTTATGGAGGTCCAAAGCCTGAGAAACTCCCGCGGAATTGGCATCGGAAAAAGAAGAACACAAATTGGAAGTAGGGTTGAATTGATTAATGGTCTGTATAGAGGGCGTGTTTTGAAAATGCAAAATGGACCAGAGTTTGATTGTTGAGTTTAGCATCTGTTTAATATTATTACTGAGCACCTAGCATGTACGAAAAAGAATACAAGGAGTAAAGATTGTTTTCTTTTCTTTTAAGATATAGATTATCTCAAACTTTGAAATATCCCAGATTTCCCGAAATTACCTGGAATTATTTAATTTCCCGAACATTACCCGAAAACAACCATAATTTCCTGAATTTCGGGTAATTACCTGGAAAGTGAAAACACTGCTTACAGAGATATTCATGTCTTTTGCCACAGGTTAGTGCAATCATTTGGTGTTATCGAACAGGAATCAGGTCTGCCCATACAGGATTTGGAAGAGGAGGATGAGGAAGATGAAGGTCACGCAGGTCATGACCCCTCGCAACCTAGCTGTCAGCCGGATTGGGGTCTAGTCTCTCCGTCAGGTCTCATGGCTGGGCTACAGGTCATAACTATTGTCTTCACACAGGTAAGGGGAAATAAAGAATAATTATCAGCGTCTTGTCTCTACCTCAGGTCTCATGGCTGGGCTACAGGTCATAACTATTGAAATAATTCTCAATCCTGGTTCTGGAATCAGTGATTATAGCCAATACAAATTGAAGGTAGGCAAATATAAGGATTTGAATGGTAGATAATGAGCTAGAATCAAACCTATTAAATTTTATCAATATGCATTGTTACGCGTTCACCTAAATATCTGAAAAAAGTCAGTGTGTCTGCGGCTGCAGAATAAACACTTCCTATAGTATTATCCATTTATGCTTGAATCAAGATTGTGGAGAGAAGACGTCTTGAAGATTAAGTTGCAATAGGGAAAAACAACAGAAACGACAGAACCGACCAATCGGGGTCAAGAAATTCGAGGAGAATCCAAGAATCCATTCCCGCAAAGATTCCTGGTAAAGTGGCGAGAATCCAAGTTCATTTTTGTAGATAATCTGTCTAACACGCTATTTGAATGGAGGAGAATGCAAATGCGCAATCTGTAACTTGTAAAACACCGGTGTCAATCACCGATGGACGAGGCGTCAGCGTGTCTGCGGCTGCAGAATAAACACTTCCTATAGTATTATCCATTTATGCTTGAATCAAGATTGTGGAGAGAAGACGTCTTGAAGATTAAGTTGCAATAGGGAAAAACAACAAGAAACGACAGAACCGACCAATCAGGGTCAAGAAATTCGAGGAGAATCCAAGAATCCATTCTCGCAAAGATTCCTGGTAAAGTGGCGAGAATCCAAGTTAATTTTTGTAGATAATCTGTCTAACACGCTATTTGAATGGAGGAGAATCCAACTCTACTTGAGAGTTTCTTTTGTCTGTAGTGTGTATTTTTATGCCATTTAGAGGTATTGTAACAGCCATGAAAAAGTGTAAACCCCATTATTTTAAGTAGTAAACCCTGTAAATGGGTAAAATTGCTTCAATCTTCCTACAGCATGCCATCACCAAAATAAATAAAAAAATCCATTAACCCCTACCTCACATCTGTAACACTGCATAAGTATTGTCTTACACCTTTTGTATACTCCATCGAATTCAGGAACGGAAAATATATCTCTGGTATTTTCTGCCTACTGGGTAGGTTTATTATATAACGCACTTCCCATGACCATCCAAGCAATCAGGCGTGAGGGCACACTTACAGATGAACCTGCTGCATTGTAGGATTTTCCCACAGGGGGAGGGGGATGTCATGATGATCGATAGGTGCTTTCTCGCGTCTACAAAATACATCGCACAGGCTTGCAATGTCATATAACGGAATTCTCATGTTGTGCAATTCTTTTCACATCTACCATAACTGCTGTAAAACATGACTGCACATTTCACGCCTAAAATAGCTCTGATATATTTTAATCTAGTAAAGGTAGCACTTCTTCAAAGAGCTCGTCCGTTCCGCAATGAAGCTGCGGTTGTGTTAATCAGCGCGGTCATGCGAAATTTGCCGTGCTGAATATAGTTTGACTTCTAATAAGTATCTATAAATATTGGTGTGGAATTGTGATTTGGGAGCAAGGTCATCGTATAAGGAACGAACCTAATTCACCGTATAAAATTCTGATGTATTACGTCTGATATGATGGAGGGAGCTTCAGGTACTGTAAAAGCTGACATTTTTGCGATGGTTTTATTGTTGCACTTTTCGCGGAAAATGCGGAAAAATATTGTTTGCAACATTCATCAGTACAGTACATCCAGAAGGTTGCCCGCGAAAAAACAATTTGCAAAATGTCTATGATATCAAAATGCGCGAAAATATCTGTACGGGAAAATATTGGCTTTTACATGGTTGAGGTGTGACTAATACAATAGGTAGCAACATCTACTACATCACCGAACACACTGTCTGCCTAATAATTTCACACCAAAGAATATGATCTCAATTCCACATAAAACTTGGGTTTTTTAGTTTAGTTTTGTTCTGTTTTCACTTGTTAAAATATAAAGAAAAATAGTCACCAAGCTTATTAATTTGGTGATGAAATCTTGAAATAATCTAATTAAGATCTTATGCTCACATAAAATAGTTTAACAACCAGACATATTTCAACTTATGATAGCTACAAATGAGCGTTTTAAGCTCACTATTCAATATCAAGCAGACGATATGGGTTTTAATGAAAACTCAACAATTAGGCCAAAGAAGATTTTAAAGACACCACCACAATGCATTGCATTTTTGCAAATATCCCTAATTCTGGTCTCTAATTTATCTCATAGACATGTGCAAACAACCCTGGCTTTAAAATAGCTTAGATTCTCGTTTACATCAATTAATAAATTAGTTCTCTTTGTTCCTTTTTCTTATTTCTAAAACTTAAGAGATCCACAAATGCATGATGTGAAAAAAGCCGTAGTTGGCTGTTGTTACCGTAATGCATTGTGGGATATCCTTAAAATCTTCTTTGCAATTAGGCCAAATGTATTATATATATCTGAAAAGTCTATCAAGTTAAATAGAAGGAATAAAAATTGCTTTTGAAATAAGTTTTACAAATCTACACAGCTTTAAGAAAGAAAGTACAATCAATATTATGATTTCTGGAAAATTGTCAAGTACAATTTTGATAACCATGAGAGGCACATTATTGTTGTCGGAAAAAAGAAATGATTGAGGGTCGAGCGCCAGATGGCCGTAACTTAATTTTTGGGAAATTTGAGATGCTGGTATCAAAATAATCTATATCACCTGCAGATTTTCAGAACCATAATGATGTAAATCATAAACACTCTTAATTTGACTATAATCAGAGGTATAAGTTGGGTGCTACAGCGTATTGTAATGAGCCCCAAATATTAAAAAAAAATGATTATCTCAGAATAGCATTTGGGCTCTCAATCCCATAAAAATCTCAAGATATTTGTTTCTGTGCAGCGTTCGAAATAGCGGTAGGCTAATCTGTGTACCCGAAATGACCAAATTTCATGGTGGATAACTATATTTTCTTGCTGATTATCTGACCAATAACAAAAATTGCAGATAACAACAAATAGTGGCAGATAACCGAAATCTTCCGCTGGAAAACCAGTTCATTTTTCATTTTTCTAACACTGTTTCTGTGTATACCTGTTGTTACCCTCAACATGAATCATACCAACCAACCATCCATCCATTAGAGAATTTAAAAATAATTGATGACGGATCCTTTCAATTAAGCTAGCGTTTAATTTGGTAAGCAGTCTTTATTAACAACCCAGCTTGTACTTATTTATATTTGCAGTAATTAGGAGAATCTTCTGCATGCTTTATAAGTTTTCATTATTTATTATTATTTTTGTGTTTTACCCTCGTCAAAACCAAAGTCTTTTGTATGGAATGTCTTTTCTTTAGTTGCTCTTTTACTTCAAAGCTAGACCATGAACCTCTTTTTAAAGATCCGACCCTGTAATGATAATTTGCCAGAAAACAGGGTTCGGACCCATGGCCCTCCTCATCCAATACTACTTGGTGAATGACCTCCAGATTAGTATAACCTTTAACCCTTTGAACCCTGAGTTATTAGTGGGGGTCTGTAGCCCCATTATGAGTTATTTTCACGAATAAAGGATAATTCTATGTTTAGTGATATCACTATCTTACACCCTCTGAGTGATTGTTACATTATGATATACTGCCCTCTATCATCGTAATAATATGATATTCATAATAAAAACGGATGTTTTTATCAGCTTTAGTCTGTTTTTATCGCCAAAATTATTGTTATTCATAACCGAACTACAATGCATTACTGTATACCTGAGAATTATCTTCGCAAACATATTCATCCCATTTCGTGCTATTTTTGACAGTTTTCTTCAGCAAATGACATCAAAACACAACGTAAACCTGCGGAAACAAGGCATCTGACATCGGGTAAACATCACGTGATTTGAAAGTCATATGACCAGTCAAAATCATATGATCAATGTGTCACCTGTTCAAAAGGTCTATTTCGGTGCCTTTCGGGTTATTATGCCCGTTGTTGAAGGGGTATATTTTGGTGCCTTTTGGGTTCTAAGGGTTAATGAAATCTTGAGAACAATTATTTGCAGTTTTTAACAACAAGTGTGTTTTCCTCCAAAATGGCCTGTTATACATGTACAAAACATGAATGGATATCTCAATGACATGTTTTGATCTTTTGTATTGTAACGAAAACCGAGCTGTCACGTGATGATAGTTGAGCAAACTTTAATTCATGGAGAGTATTGGTAGATAAAGATGTTATAAAGTGAGATGGTTCACAATTTTAGATATTTCTCCCAATGTTCTGGTGATATTTTCTAGGTTGTTTTTGGTAGCGATTTTTCATGGTTTTAGAGTCAACCAAATAGTAATCAATAATAGTATAATTAGTCAACACTTTGCAAAATCCATTATGGCATTCAACTCAAAAGGATTTCGAAATACTCTTTAACTCACAACTATAAAATATTCCGGTAGCATGTCGGCATTCTACTATTCGTGACTAAAACCTTAGAGGGAAAATAGAGCAAATCTCTATTCGGGATGTACGGAGAGAAATAGAGCGAATCTCTATTTTGGAGATATGGAGAGAAATAGAACAATCTCTATTTTTGGACGTATGAAGAGCAATAGAGCAAATCTCTATTTTGGATGTATGGCGAGAAATAGAGCAAATCTCTATTTTGGAGATATGGAGAGAAATAGAACAATCTCTATTTTTGGACGTATGAAGAGCAATAGAGCAAATCTCTATTTTTGGATGTATGGCGAGAAATAGAGCAAATCTCTATTTTGGAGATATGGAGAGAAATAGAACAATCTCTATTTTGGATGTATGGCGAGAAATAGAGCAATCTCTATTTTGGATGTATGGGGGAAAATAGAGCAAATCTCTATTTTGGAGGTATGGGAGAAATAGAGCAAATCTCTATTTTTGGAGGTATGGGGAGAAATAGAGCAAATCTCTATTTTGGATGTATGAGGAGAAATAGAGCAAATCTCTATTTTGGATATTATACACGAATTGCATACAGAATATGCATCCTTGTATTTTGGTTCAAGATATACATTTTGTAGTAAATATATTAAAAATGTCATAAGTATTGATGACAATTGAGAAATCGGGCGTGCGTCTCCCTATGGGTGTATATGGCCATCCCCAATATACACGAATAGCATACAGAATATGCATCCTTGTATATTGGTTCAAGATATACATTTTGTAGTAAATATATTAAAAATGTCATAAGTATTGATGACAATTGAGAAATCGGGCGTGCGTCTCCCTATGGGTGTATATGGCCATCCCCAATATACACGAATAGCATACAGAATATGCATCCTTGTATATTGGTTCAAGATATACATTTTGTAGTGTATGGAGAAATGGAGAAATCTCTACTTTACGCTGTCTTACAATAGCGAGATTTCTGTTATGGACATATGGATGGTAAATAGAGCAATCTCTATTTTGGATATGAGAGGAAATGGAGAAATCTCTACTTTACGCTGACTTACAATAGCGAGATTTCTGATATGGACATATGGATGGTAAATAGAGCAATCTCTATTTTGGATATGAGGAGAAATGGAGAAATCTCTACTTTACGCTATGTAAATAGAGCAATCTCTATTTTGGATATGAGAAGAATTGGAGAAATCTCTACTTTACGCTGACTTACAATAGCGAGATTTCTGATATGGACATATGGATGGTAAATAGAGCAATCTCTATTTTGGATATGAGAAGAAATGGAGAAATCTCTACTTTACGCTGACTTACAATAGCGAGATCTCTGATATGGACATATGGATGGTAAATAGAGCAATCTCTATTTTGGATATGAGGAGAAATGGAGAAATCTCTACTTTACGCTGTCTTACAATAGCGAGATTTCTGTTATGGACATATGGATGGTAAATAGAGCAATCTCTATTTTGGATATGAGAGGAAATGGAGAAATCTCTACTTTACGCTGTCTTACAATAGCGAGATTTCTGTTATGGACATGTGGATGGTAAATAGAGCAATCTCTATTTTGGATATGAGAAGAAATGGAGAAATCTCTACTTTACGCTGTCTTACAATAGCGAGATTTCTGTTATGGACATATGGATGGTAAATAGAGCAATCTCTATTTTGGATATGAGAGGAAATGGAGAAATCTCTACTTTACGCTGACTTACAATAGCGAGATCTCTGATATGGACATATGGATGGTAAATAGAGCAATCTCTATTTTGGATATGAGAAGAAATGGAGAAATCTCTACTTTACGCTGTCTTACAATAGCGAGATTTCTGTTATGGACATATGGATGGTAAATAGAGCAATCTCTATTTTGGATATGAGGAGAAATGGAGAAATCTCTACTTTACGCTGACTTACAATAGCGAGATTTCTGTTATGGACATATGGATGGTAAATAGAGCAATCTCTATTTTGGATATGAGAGGAAATGGAGAAATCTCTACTTTACGCTGACTTACAATAGCGAGATTTCTGTTATGGACATGTGGATGGTAAATAGAGCAATCTCTATTTTGGATATGAGAAGAAATGGAGAAATCTCTACTTTACGCTGTCTTACAATAGCGAGATTTCTGTTATGGACATATGGATGGTAAATAGAGCAATCTCTATTTTGGATATGAGAGGAAATGGAGAAATCTCTACTTTACGCTGACTTACAATAGCGAGATCTCTGATATGGACATATGGATGATAAATAGAGCAATCTCTATTTTGGATATGAGGAGAAATGGAGAAATCTCTACTTAACGCTGTCTTACAATAGCGAGATTTCTGTTATGGACATATGGATGGTAAATAGAGCAATTTCTATTTTGGATATGAGAGGAAATGGAGAAATCTCTACTTTACGCTGTCTTACAATAGCGAGATTTCTGTTATGGACATATGGATGGTAAATAGAGCAATCTCTATTTTGGATATGAGAAGAAATGGAGAAATCTCTACTTTACGCTGTCTTACAATAGCGAGATTTCTGTTATGGACATATGGATGGTAAATAGAGCAATCTCTATTTTGGATATGAGGAGAAATGGAGAAATCTCTACTTTACGCTGACTTACAATAGCGAGATTTCTGTTATGGACATATGGATGGTAAATAGAGCAATCTCTATTTTGGATATGAGAGGAAATGGAGAAATCTCTACTTTACGCTGACTTACAATAGCGAGATTTCTGTTATGGACATATGGATGGTAAATAGAGAAATCTCTATTTTGGATGTAGGTTAACAACTAATGAATTTCTGTCTATAGAATAAAACAATATGGAAACCAATCTTCGGAGAATTTACACTTTGTAATAGCACGATCGTAACTTGTTTTATTCTCATCTCACTCTCTCATTGGGTGGGACACATCTGTACTGAACGGTAGCATAGTTCTATGGATCTAGTTGTCTCTTCTGTCGCCGGGGAGGTGGAGGCAATACCATACAGCATACTTTTGCCAATGAGACAATTGCTGTCGTCGAACAAAAAGGGGTATGGAGGATATCTCTACCTGGATTGGTAAGGTAGTTCTTCTGGTGTAGTTGTCTCATCCGTCACCGGGGAGGTGGAGGCAATTATTATACCATACAGCATACTTTTGCCAATGAGACAATTGCTGTCGTCGAACAAAAAGGGGTATGGAGGATATCTCTACCTGGATTGGTAAGGTAGTTCTTCTGGTGTAGTTGTCTCGTCCGTCACCGGGGATGTGGAGGCAATACCATACAGCATACTTTTGCCAATGAGACAATTGCTGTCGTCGAACAAAAAGGGGGTATGGAGGATATCTCTACCTGGATTGGTAAGGTAGTTCTTCTGGTGTAGTTGGTGAGTTGAAGTTGGAAATCAACTAATAGACACAGTATCCAGGCTTGAATTATTCAAGAAACGGAAGGTGATGGTAGCCATGAGTTCACAGCAAAACATGTGCTGGCGTGTTTAGTCATAGAGAAATCAGTATTACTGTGTACTTTCTCCGTAGATCAATGTTGGATATTTCATTAGGAAATCAAACGGTCATCATGATTAAAACTTCAAAACACACATATTTGTCTGTCAGTTGGCACAATAAAACAATCATTTATTCAATCATCATTCCGATATATACAAAATCATGTTTGTTATAATTACATATGAATAAAAACCCGATATTGATACTGTGAGTGTCTATGTGAAATCCATTCTCACCTTGAAATTGTTTCGTCTGTGCTTTTACTCAACTCGTCTCGCTCAAGTCAAAACCGCAAGTGAGCAAGCAGACGATTCAAACCCAAAATCCCAACAAAATTAACCCTACCCAAAATCATCACGTCATTCGTGATCAAAACAACTTAAACCAATCACAGAGCTTTGAAACAAGGAACCATGAATAATTAATATCACGCCAAACGAATCATGTACAGGTCGGCCTGTGATTGGCTAACCGTACGATCACGAACAGCATGATAAGTGAACTTGGACTGCTGATTGGATAATACTGTCATGATCACGCATGATAAAAGTTAATTGACTTGACCCATGACCTCATTTCCCATAATGGTAGCGTCCAGAAGTCTATGGTTTGAACCAAACAACAACAATCTTCATTCAATGTGTACAACGAGTATCATCATGTATTAGAAAAGCAATGTACGGATTTATATCAAACTAGGATTTAAATCGTGAGTATCTATTCTTATCAATAACATTGGCTTACATGAACGGTTACAATAATGTATTACAGTGTAGAGACTTAAAATATCTGGCCGTCGTAGACGTACAACGGTAAGCACAGCATCACTCAGACATGTAGGCTTGAATAGGGCATTTTCTAATTCATAACAATTCAACTGCACCATTATAATTCTACTCATAGATCGCGTACGCATGTAGGCTACAAAACCTCAAGTATTATTGATTGCAAAACTAAGTTACCACACGTCAATGTGTATTATACATGTACACTGAATGAATCATTTACATAACATGTTGATTTTACATAACATGTTGACAACCTTGGCTTATATGAAACGGCTGCAATAATATATTACAGTATAGAGACTTAAATATGTAAGCACAGCATTACTCAGACACGTAGGCTTAAATGGGGCATTGTCTAATTCATAACAAATCAACTGCATCATTATAATTCTACTCGTAGATCGCGTACGCATATAGGCTACAATATCGGATTGAAACGTATTCTTGTACTACTGAATTGGTTAACAAAACCTCAAGTATTATTGATTGCAAAACTCAATTACCACACGTCAATGTGTGTTATCCATGTACACTGAATGAATCATTTACATAACATGTTGACAACCTTGGCGTAATATTCAATCATGTACATTTTATCTTTGATTATTTTGATCTTATCAATAACAGTGGCTTACATGAAACGGCTGCAATAATATATTACAGTATAGAGACTTGAATATGTAAGCACAGCATTACTCAGACACGTAGGCTTAAAATGGGGCATGGTCTAATTCATAACAAATCAAATACATCATCATAATTCCACTCCTAGTTCGCGTACGCATGTAGGCTACAATATCGAATTGAAACGTATTCTTGTACTACTGAATTGGTTAACAAAACCTCAATTCCAAAATGGTAACGTCCAAACGTCTTTGGTTTAACCTAGCGAGTGTTCAAAATAACAACCTTTACTCAGCGCGTACACCGAATTTCATCCCCAGATAAACAATTCATGGATTAATATCAAATAGGACTAGCGGGCACCAGCGCTTCGCGCTGGACCCGCTAGAAGATTTCACGGGGAATAAGTAAACAAAGCGTAAGAAGATTTGATACAATAATATCAAGAACATGTCCTACGTGCATACATAATCCAGACGGGGCCCTAAATAATCAGAATATCGCAGGTGCTTTTGATAATCCAGGTATACATGTGTCTTAATCTAGGTGCCTACCTAGATTAAGGCACATGTATACCTGGACGTTTGTGTTTCCAGATACATACGTAGGCCTCCCATGAGACCTGAAATGCGGGTAGGCTACCCTTTGTCCCATTATATCAAGAGTATGTCCTTAAATAATTCAGGTACTCTTGATATAATGTAAAGTGCCCTTGATATAAATGTAAGTGACATGGTGCCCTTAATACACCATGAGCCTAGGCCCAATGTGCTCTTAATTAATACAGATACCCATGTTCCTAATCCAAGTAGGCCTACTCCATCAACGTGTTCTTAATACCCCCAGTTATTACCTCCTTTCAGCGCATGTCTCTACCTATTTTGTACCCCAAATAATTAAAAGTTGAATTTTAATGTCAAAATTGAAAGTTACTTAAAATTAGCTTTTATATGTCTCCCCCGATCCTTTTATTGCCCCGCCATCCCGTTTTCCTCCTTTAACATTTTGGTGCTGGTGTCGCCACTGCCCATGCACATACAGTATCCAGGTAATTCAGTAGGCCTACGTTCTGAGCGTTATAGTTTTATAGTCGGTCGTTTAGTTTTATGGTCGACGGAGTCTATCATCAAGATTACTTGCACCATTCCACGCTTGTACTTGAGCACAATGTGTGCCATCCGGGTTTTGTTTGGCCTATTTACATTAAATACATTATTCCAATAGGTATGTGGGGCTTTAACGTATTATAGTATGTAGTCCCTTTGTCATGTTTGCTGTGTTCTATAAAGCCTCCCGATATACTACCTGAGTGTACACCCTTAAAATCCAGTTATCACAGGTGGCCCACCTGCGCATAAGTATATCCAATTAATTTGAGACTCGTTTTATAGTGAACCCTGTAATCCAGATACCACGGATGCCCTTAATAATCCAGACACTCTTTAATAATCATGATAATGTACCACACGTTCCGTTTTCCAGATGCCCCATGTGCCCTTATATCCAGATTATCAAGTAAGGGAAGTGCGGAGAGGAGGAGGTGGCTTAGGGTACACTATTAGAAAAAAGGGTGCTTCAGAAGGGTTCTTGGCTGTCCCGTATATATGGTTTAAAGGTTCTTTGATTTTAAAGGCCCCAAAAGGTTCTGTAGAGAACCTTTAGAGGTTCTAAAGATCAATGTTTGCCCATTTTGAACCTTAAAATGGTTCTTTTTGGAACCTTTTAAGGTGTTATAAAGGGTTCCATACGGGACAGCCAAGAACCCCTGAAGCCTGAAGCATCCTTTTTCTAAGAGTGTACGGACTGCCTGCTTTCACCCTGCCACGTTACAATGTGCAGTTTGCGCCACAAACGCGTATACACTTTGTATGCGTCATTACGTGTGCGCCGAATCGCGCGCGCCATGATAAACGCGGCCGCGCAGCTTCAACATCGTAACGGTTGTTATGGTACCGCCACAGTTTCTTTATCGTTAGCAAACTACGTGTTCATCTATGTTACTAATGCGAAAGTGTCACTTTAAGATCTGTGTAAGAGTTTTTATTTACATTTAGAAAATGTCGTAATATAATGTTATTTGTCGGACGTTTAGTCACGTATAAATGCTTGTACTCATGCGATCTTTAAGAATAACAAACGACCGCATATACAGAAATGTAGCTATATCCCTGATGAAAATAGTTTGGGTGAAGACCATATGTCATCACTCACTCCGAAAACCACAATTTTTGCCCGAACAGTAGCTATACTCGAGTAAAAGAAATTCAACATTTCGGATTATCATCTGTGATCCTTTCTGCGCATGTCTGAAAACGGGAAAATACTGGCATTGAACTATCTAATTAGCTCGTCTATTAGAGGCGCAATTACCACGCTTTTTCAGTTGAAGAGGGACGCGAGTGTAAAATTATTATTGAACTATCTAATCAGGCGAGGGACCGAAAATTAGTATATAGATTACACCCGTGAATATAATGGTTCTTAAACAAAACCTGTGGTTAATATGATGTCAACATGAAAGGGCTGCAATAATGTATGACCGTAGAGACTTAAAATTCTGACCGTCGTAGACACACATATAGCATTAATTAAACATGTAGGCTTTTGTGAGGCACTGTCTAATTTATAACAAATCAAAATATGTTATTATAATTCTACTCTCAGTTTGCGTACGCACGTAGGCTGCAATATTAGATCGAATCGTATTCTTGTACAACCTATTTTATTACACCAACGCTCGGGACGACTATAGTTTAGAAACACTGAGTTAAACAATCGTGTGTTTACATCCTTCTCGTAAATAATAGCCTATACAGAAACTGTCGCAAATAATAATGTGTATGGTGAATGGGGACTAATTATCGGGACACAATATCGGGACACAATAAATAAAACCCAGTTTCATTACAGTATTAATCTAGCACAAACACAAAATATAAAATGTCAATCAATAAGTCTTGTTTGATTTCCACTATTTGTTTAGTTTTTGTTTAGTATGAAATGTGATAGTGCTAGATACGGGAAGTGATAAAATACAAGCATGTGATATTATTATATAACTTGGACTTTGGGTTTTGGCTAGTACTGTAATTTGTTGCGTTTGGCACATTCTGAAGTTATTTGCTTAACATGATAATTATTGTTTGCTGTGTCAAAACTGACTGACTGCAGATATTGACTCGCCCTTAACTTGACCTTTAGCTCGAGTTAAATAGCCATGTCTGAACGTGCCTATTGATGAATCTTTAAACCCTATTTATGGTCCAAACAAGATTAATTGACTTTGTGTCATTAACCCTATTCCCCGGGTGTGTTTGTGGAGAAAAATTGATCAAATTTCCTCTCTTTTTCACTTTTTTCTTCTCCTTCTTTTTCTTTTTTTCTTGGGGGAGGGGGGGGGGGGGGGGGGGGGGGGAGGGATCAGGCTGTGCCAGCGACGGCAGGATGAAACATGGGCTGCCTGCATGTACCTGTATCACCTGATACTTTGCAAATATGTCATTTCAGTTGTCAACATTTATTATTTATTTCCAGTTTTGTGACATATTTAAGATAATCATAACAACTTATTACATGGGCACAAATCCACCATATTACTAGAAGGAGGAATAAACATGCTTAGAGTGTCATTGCAAAGTGCATAAAATGCCATTTTGAAATTCCAACTCAAACGCCATTTTGAAATTCAAATCAAACGCCATTTTGAAATTTAAATCGAACATCATTTTGAAATTCAACTCAAACGCCATTTTGAAATTAAACTCAAACGCCATAGATTTGTAGATTCCTCGCAAGTGTGATTTAGATTTAGATTTTGGGCAAAATAAATTGTAAGGGTTGCTCATTTTATTTTTTTCTGTACAATTTTTGTTTCATTTTTCATCTGTAAACGATCATTACAATTGTTCACCTTTTCAGATGTTCTGTGGTTCATTTCATTTTCTTCTTTAAAAGTTGCATTTCATTTTTCATCTGAAAATGATCATTACAATTATTCACCTTTTCAGATGATACTGTAAAGCATGAACATTTAGCGATTGCAAAGTTCTTTACTGGCTATTTACTGGCTAGCAGTCATCGAATTGGATGCCCTCGTCAGATTCGAAATGTTCATGCTTTAAAATAGCTTGATTGACTTCAGGTAATAAGTAAGTCACAAACTCCTTGTGACCATCAAAAGAGTAAAGGTTTCAATTTTATAAAAGCAGCTTGTGAATAGAGTCTGCATCTCAAAGTGTCATCAAATTGATGCACAACATAAGAATGGATGTTTGAGCGTGTCAGCAATCAAATTTCAAAATCAGAAAACAAGGTTTTACTGTTCAAAGACATATATATATATAATATATAAAAAATAGGATATATATATCCTATTTTTTCCAAATTCAGGATTCTAGAAAGGGGGGGGGGGGAGGGTTACCTGAAAATGTTGACATTCTAAATTTTGAAAATTTATTGTTTTGTTTTGCTTTAATTTGTACTAATTTTTTATAACATTCATCGAGAGAAAAAGTAATAAAAAAGCTTAACATCATATGTGACCCATCACATCAAAATGGCCATGTTGGAGGCCCGAGTCAAATCTCAGTTATCTGTATAATGCTGCTTATACAGGGTGCTGTCATGCTCCCTGGCACAAACATCAAAATCCATAAGAGTAGAGGTAGTATGCGATCAGCCTTTGTAAATACATAGAATACAACAAAATCACACATGTGGGCATGTGTGGTGCAGCGGATAGAGCACTGGATTCATAAACCAAAGTCAATTAAAAATCAATTAAAAATCTCAAACTGTATTATTATAATGTTCCATTATTGGGCTTAAGATCTTGTTTATGATGTTTTTAATTGTAAAAAGTTGGTTCCGCTGGACAACAAA
This sequence comes from Ophiura sarsii, assembly GCA_035610835.1. Classification (NCBI taxonomy): domain Eukaryota; kingdom Metazoa; phylum Echinodermata; class Ophiuroidea; order Amphilepidida; family Ophiuridae; genus Ophiura; species Ophiura sarsii. The sequence continues at coordinate 32,471,934 of CM069451.1, read as the reverse complement.
CTTGGTAAAATGGGTTGTCCGACAACCGGACAAGTCTAATATTTCGTACGCTGAGTTTTGATTTGATTTTTGTAAATGCCGTGAGTATCGTGAGTTCTCATTCATACTCCCTCCGCTATGACCACGTGTTGATTTTCTGTCCCGTAGTTCGAGCAGTGCAACACATGTTTGCAAGAAAATTCAGGGAGTAACGGTTGTAAATACATCGGTCAAAAACAGATCGCGTAATGGCGGTGATTTAATTTATCAAGTTGCAACTGCAGGACTGTTTATTATCGGCGATTGATTGATGTGGAACAATGTTTTTTGTTTCAAGGTTTTGTTAATTTTAACACTCCGAGGAGGGGATCAAACGCTGATAACCGAGGTATTACACGTGCGATTATTAAATTAATTCACAGAAAATAATGCATCACACTTTTAGCGATGCATTTTGGACAATTGCGTAGCAGTTTGTGGAAATTGTGTTTTACTTTTCGCGATGCGACACCGCCGAATACCTCATACAGACGCAGATCATGATAAGTGCAGCAGACATCAGCAAATACCGAGCAACATGTGTATCTTGCTGTCTTGTTGAGCTATGATTTGCTGGCTTTAACACTGATGGCGATGGGGGATCTGTTACTAACGCCAATGGGGGATATTGGCAAGTGCTCCAATAGCTCGGAAAGCTGTAGCTTGTTAGGCTGCACTGGTACGGCCCGCTGTTGTGACTCACATTCACTTCCCGGCACCAGGAATTATCTACAAGGGGAGAAGGAAAAACACACAGAACAAAACAAAAAATTAACTCAAAACAGGTATTAAAAATATTTCTGACCAAAATATGACGAAAGAATAACAATTAATAAGTATTAGCGATATTCAGCAAAAACAATCATTACATTTTATACTAGATATGGCTATTTTTGTACTGTACTGTCTTCTTATAACCAAAATTGTGATTTTCATGCTCATTGATGCATAATATTTACGGACGCATGGATACAGGGACCGGACATAAGGCCAAACAAAGAAGAAGGTCTGTCTCAGAAGCCCGCCCGCATTGGTATGTGAAATGAGCTACGGCGCGTAGGTCTACGCGCTGGGGGCTAAAAAACTTCTTTTTTAAATTTTTTTTAATTTTTTTTTATTTATTTTTTTTTTGTTGATTTTTTTTGATTTAAAAAAAAAAGTTAAAAAAAAGTTCTTCGTAAGCTTGGATAAGCAAAAAAAAAAAAAAAAATCGCATACCTCATAGCCTATTTTCTAAAAAAACAAGGTATTTACAAAAAACTGGTCAACATCCTAAAATGAAATTAACAGACGACACAAAGGAAATATGAAAAAGAAGATTTAGACAGTGTATGATGTATTTGAATAAAAACTCTTTGTTTTAATGCTGGGCTCACTTTTCTCTCTGAAACCCTCCATCGTCTGACTCATTATTCTATCCCACGAGGCCCCACCTGTGTATCTCAACATTTGATGAGGTCGGGTTGAAAATTAACCCTACTAAAAAAAACTAAGAATGTTTTAAGGTTATGAATATTAAATAAACAAGTTTGGGGGGATAAAAACTGGTAAAAGTTGGAGAAAAAATGGAGAGAGGATAGGCCCTACAGATAAATAAGAGTAAGCACATATTTTTAAAAATTAAAACAGGAACATCAAAACTTCAAATAATAAGTAACATTTTTTGAACAAGGAATACAAATATAAGTTATGTTACATTTTATAAACATCGCCAGCTTCGGAAAATATAGCAGCTTCCAAGATATATCCAACCATCCCATAGTAATCGCGACTTTCCACCACGTTGTTATCCCATAATAATCACCCTTGGACCCCGGTAGTTACATTTATAGGGACATTAAGTGGTGTTGAACATGTTAAATGTTTAAAAATTTACTTCAGAATTCAAGATGAACATTAAAAATTGTCATTATGGTTGTTTAAACACAGCAAACTTGATTAAAACAATATCATCGCTATTTATTTAAAAACGCCCTATATGCAAATATGGTTCGCGTTATCACACGTACTGCAGGACACCCGTGTGCGTCTTAGCTGTAGGCATAATCACAAAGTGTTTATTTACCTTTGTGGCCCAGGGTTAAGATGGAAACAGGGATCATGATGAGATGACTCACCCATACGTTATCTCTATAGTCAATAAGTATGACCACACAAGTTAATAAAAATTATAGGGGGCGACATTTTAGCAATTTGTATGGGGGTCTATTTATCTGACCGTTACATTTATATACCAAACAGAATATAGTAAACACGACGAATGTCGCAGATTTTGCAAAACTCTATCATTTGTTTTATATTATTTAAACCATTTCTCCACAATTGTAACAACATATGTGTTCATATTTTCATATCCAGATCTAATATACATTTTAAAGACATCTGTGTACAAATACTGATTCAAGATACATGAAAGCAATTCATAGACTCTACCACAAGGCCTGAATCTGAATTCAAATGTCAATATCCCAGGATATTGACAAAAAGAAAAAAGAAAAAAAAGCACAGCACTTAGCTTATTTGCACAATGTTTCTGAGACAGACCTTCTTCTTTGTTTGGCCTAATAGCAAGTTAATTAAACACACATATTGCACAGATTTTCCAAAGTTGAGTACAGTTATATTTCATCATTCTTTATTCAATCATTAAAAATACAATAAAATTGATAAAAAAGAACGCACATAAAAACCCAGGACATGATGTTAGCCCGTCAATAACCAGCACTGACCGACCAACATACAGGCAGGGAAAGACAAGACAGGACAAGACAATACAAGCATCAACATTATAAATAATTTAAGATTTGAATCAGGTATGGCGGAGACCCGAAGCCATTGGGTAGTGCGTGACGGTTCTTGGGTCATACTTTTAGACATGGGGCTGTGTCCCATTGGGGCTCTACTCACCATGTATTTTACGCAATTCCGTATTCTCCATCTTGTCCCCATTGTGCCACCATTTAGTTGTTGGGAACGGTTTGGCTCGACCGTCATGGCAACATTTGAGATTCACAAGATCATCGTTGATGCTCTTACGTTTGCAGATTGGAAACATGGGTCCAGGAGGGAAAAGAACCGTCATGTAAATGTCGCCAGTAAAATCGGATGAAGGATGCTGGTTGCCTTCGACAATATCGTTAATCGATGTCCCTGGTTCGTATCCTTCACACCAATAAAAAGCATTGTCATTTTGCTGGACTTTGCTAATGATCAATGAATGGTTTGACCTGCTGGGGGACACATTCTTGATGTGAATCGCAAAGCGGCTGTCAGTGGTTTCACTGTTCAGCTCGGAGTTCAAACTCAGCACATGTCCATCTAATCTATCTGTAGTATGGCTCCGTTGCCACACTGTATCCATAGCATTATTAGTGCTGCAGTTAAGTGTAACAGTGTCGCCCTGTTTTATGACAATCTTACTCGTTGGTAGCACCAGGTACTGAGAAAAAATGCCTGGAATTATTACAGCCATCCACACACATGCACACAATTTGGCCGTCATCTTTAAAATAAGGTTTATCATGTTTATGTAAAAAACACATCAAAAGATCAGGGATAGAAGGACAAGATTCTCAGGCCTCTGCTCTAGGAGTCAAGAATGTGTGTCAAAGCTGGTTCACTGGATACCAAAGCATGGGAGAAGAAAACCTGGAAGACCTGCCCTAACTTACATCGATGTGCTAAAACAGGACACTGGTTTGGATGTCGGAGACTTAAAGACGGCAATGCAGGACAGGAAAGTGTGGAGAGGCAGTCAGTGTAGATCAGATGCGCTGACCAGATGATGCTTGGCATCAGTATTATATATGCAGCAATCAGTTGTAGAGACTGCGACACGACAGCGCCCTCACCTCGTATCGAATTAAGCAAGCATCTATCAATGATCAATAAAGCCAGATAAGACATTTTTATATGAATTTATTTTCACTTTTTTATGCCCCACAACAGCTACTCAAAAATAAGAACCCACACACATAATTTTTAAGTATAGGTCAATGTTAATGAAAATAGTGTTTAATCAATGCTGAACATGAAAAATAATATGAGTGAAAATAACCCTGAAATAACAACTTAGACAAATAAACAACAGTGATTAGGCTGGGTTGAACAGATCAGGACATGTTGAATACTACAGTGTTGTGCCCAAGTGTGACACAATGACCCGGGGTGCTCAGTTGTCATTACAAGAGGGGTATCAGGCGTGTCCAAAAAAAATCACGTATTTAGGGAGTTTTTCAAGCCGGGGCACGTTACGTACGTAAGATGAATAGGGTTTCAAAACAAGCAAAATTAAGAAAAAGGGAATACTTTTCACATAACTGGCTTACGTGTTTAGGGTCCTTATTTGTGCCGTGAGGAGAGGATTACATGATATATGGGCGGGATATATTTCTCAATTTGTATTCGTCGCATAAATGATCTGATCAGCTCTACATTTGTTTCATAATATGTTTAGGGAAGGAGAAAAGGGTTTGAAATGTATCATACTCAGTTTAAACTATAGGCCTACAAATTACTTTCTTAGGGTATTAAAATATTTTGACTACTTATTTAGGGTATTGGAAATACAGATATTGCTTGCTTAGGGCATTTAAAATACTGTTCATACTTGTTTTTGGGTGCCTTTTCACATTAATGCAATTACTTGTTCAGGGTACTTTTTGAAAGTCCTTGGATGTGCCTGATACCACCCTTGTAATCACTGAGCACCCAGGGTCCAACGATTGTTTGTATATTGTCTGGTGATAAAATTGTTATCTTAAGTTGAAGATTAATATTGGAATAGAAATAAATAAATAAATAAATAAATGATATGATGGGCAAATTGCCATATTGTGTAAACCCTTATCCATGTAGCTATACAGCGTGTATCAAAAAGAACGCAACACTTTTTGTCGAGAGCTGTACGGTCACAGTAAAAGACAAATCACTCTAAAACTTACATATTCCGTTAGGTCTACTTATTGGCTATCACATAGTCAAATTACAACGATATAGATTATTTATTCGCTGAAATATTAAAGGTATAAGTAGAGAAGTGCAAAACACGTTTTACATCGTTCGTTCTAAAAACTTGGATTTTCCTGTCCGATTAGTGTTATGGGTTAACAGTTTAATGTAACTTTAATGTCTGGAGTGGTTTATCTTAATTTCCTTTGTTTGAGTAAGGTGGTACATAAAATCATTGAATCGTGTAATCTGATAATCATTCTAGCATTTGAATACGTCAATCACCCTTTTTAAGTTCTGAAGCACCGATTGCTATGATCGCCACATAATGTCTATGGTACGTTCTTTCATAAATTAAAGTTCATAATCGATGCATCTTAAAACAAGGACAGCATTTTGAGGGTCGAGCAGCACCATAATGTCCCATTCCCATTCACAACAGACTAACAATGACTGATTCATACAAGACAATTACTACCTTCACTGGACTATTCCATTTGTTTATCTTTTGAATAATGTGTCATACTGTTTTATTTATGACATTAACGAGAGAAAAAGAGAGAAGATTTGCAAACAGACTTTGTAATCTGGATTTTCAAATTGTGTCACTTTTTTTTCTATCAACTAATTTATTGCCAGATTTAATTAATATTGATATGATACTGTAATAGCCAGACATTTGATACCTTTAACATGTCATTTTCTTCTCAGAATGATGAGTTTGATTCCAATTATTTAAGTACAATGAGTTATTAAAGTGTCTTGCTAATATTCACCTGACAAGAAAATCAGGCATACAGGATAAACGATGTAAAACGTGTTTTGCACTTGTCTACGTGTATCGTTAATATCTCAGCGAATCAATAATCGATATCGCTGTAATTTGTGATAGCCAATAAGTACACCTAACAGAATATATAAGTTTCAGAGTGATTTGTGATTTGCCGTAATCGGAGTGCTCGCGACAAAAAGTGTTGCGTTTTTTTTGATACACCCTGTATATATTTTGTGTTGCCAATCAATCAATGTATAAAACAAACCAAATTATGATATTTCTTGATTTATATCCTGGAACCATCACTCACAAAATGTGTGTGTACACCTGCTCATTTGTTACGGGTCCAGGATGAGGGTCATGGTCTACTACCTGAAAGAGCACAGAAAAGAGATAATCTATGATTTCCTGAAAATAGCATCTGATCAATATTTATTAAAGAATAACATTGACCTGGAAGTCAAACACTCACTCTAGTATGATGTCATGTCAGGTTGTTGACAACAACGACAAATTGGGTGGTTCATCAGAGGGCAGTATTTAACCTTTTGGGTTGGGCACAATGTCAGGTACATATTGGGACCATAACACCCTCCCCCACTAAAACGTATGTTAGCTTTTGGCTAATTTTCATTTGCATAATTCGTTATGCCCTAATTAAAAAATGTTTAATTTTTTTAAATTAGTCTGCCTAATTAATTATGCAAATGGAAATTAGCCAAAAGCGCTAAGGTACTCTCCAAGTGTACTATCCATATACCAAGTCACATCACCATAGCTCATCTCATCTATCCACAAAGTAATTAGACATAAATAGGAAATTACCTGGCAACTGGAATTGAAAAAAAATAAAGAAAATAAAAGGAAAGATGTTGGTTTTATGCCACTTTGACCTAACATATCTCGGCAACCGACTGTCCGATTGAAATAAAATTTTCAGTTCCAGAATTGTCAGACCAAGGGCTAAAACATATATGATATGTAAGGAAACCTTGACTCCGCCAATAAAGCCACCTTTGAGCCCCCCCCCCCCCCCCAAGACGTGGGGGATCGAATTACGATACCACACAGGTTCTATCAGAAATCTCTGAACTAAACTCAGAGAGAGTATGTAAACCCGGGCCGGTGAGTGCAGGAAACTGTACCGCCCACCCGAAGGTCTTGAGTGGAGCTGGTGGTGGGGTTATACGAGCTTAACCCAACAGCCTAGGACAATTAGTAACTAATATTGCACCGCAATGAATGCTTGTAATGATTATAGGAGTGACGCTTCAGAGCCAATGATAGTTACAGGGCTAATACCCAAACCGTCACGGTCTGAATGGGGAGAGACGCCAATCTCTAATCCTCTCCTGAGGGATTATAATTCACTGATGAATAGAGAGAGTAATCACAGATTACACACTGGATATCATCGATAATCAGAGAGACAAGTCTTTTCAAAGTATCAAGCTGTTAAACGATGGTATTGCTGCAGGCTAGGCTATCATAACATCCAGTAAGGTATACTGTAACAGAACAACTATACCTTTGAATATGTGTGCCTAGTGCATTGATCGCTGGTGGAAATACAGTGTTCGCTTGTGGCAGCCTTTTCAAAATCTATTGTCAAGTAGTACCACTGGTAACTTCTTGCCAAGAGTGCCCTTATCCTCCGATAATGATAAGGGACTATAATGATGATGACGTTCGATACTCAGAGGAGTATCAAAAAAGATGAGGAAGAGCAGGAGGAGGATGGTGATAAGTCATCGGATGTGTTTCCTCCCAACGTCCTAAGACTATCTGAACCTGATCAGAACTTGACCTCTCCTTTCAAGTTCAAGATAATAACAAAAGTACTATCTTCCCACAAGGGTGAGTTGAGCCGTTGCTGCGGCACGTGGCTTCTTCCATGGGTCTGACTGTTGAGGAGACACTAGCTGAACCACCTTCAGGCTCGTTATTTTGTAACAGCCCTGAGGACCTTGTTAGGAAGTTCTTACCTGCATTTTCTTGGGCGTCTGAGATTCACTCCGAGATGGCTAAGATGTACGATCGTACTCCGTTCACACGTAGAACTTATCCTCAAATAATGGAATGATATTTAAGTTCCATGCTCCGAATATTTAATTATTTATTAATTTATCCGGACATACACTTTTGGAACAGTGGCATAAGTAGTCTCGACTGATGCGTCCATAAAACATTACACATTGGAAATATATACATATATTTACATGGTAACATAGTGGAGATAATCACTATGGATTATCCTGTTAGAGTTATCAACAGTCGTGATTATGTTAGGAAATATTAGTACTACAGTGCAACTTACCATAATTGCCCTTTATTTCAATATGTTATGAAAAGACATACAGGGTGAGTCAAAAAAAAGTTTACTCAACTTCAGCGATTTTTTTTTAGAAAAAAGCATTCGTTTGTTTTCAAAACAATTTTCTACGTTATAAAGACAAACTAATTAGCTTTGATATGAATTTTATCTGGTTTAGATTGGTTGAGGGAAACTTATTTTACGCTGTTTTGAATGAAAGTGACCAATTTAACGTCCGAACACGCTTCCAGATCTTGACCATTATATTTCATAAGATATATATACGACCAATACAAAATTACAATACCGACAGCGAAAGGATCAATTCCTTTGTTATGAAATGATTAAAGTGTGGTAATTGTGTCATAAATAGGCCTTAAAGCTGTCTATTGTCCCTCAGTGCAACCATCCTAAGCACACTCTCAAAGATCAGGAGAAAGACCAAACAAGATGCTGGATTATCAAGTGGGTTTCTATTCATTAACAGGAATACATTTTACATGTAGAGAGAGAAAGAGAGGGATAGACTATTACTTACTAGTATTACTGTGGACATTGACAATTTTTGATTGGTTCAAGGATATTGACATATTTACGAAAAATAAGTGCAATATTATGTTTATTGATTTTATCAAAATACTATATCGTTTATTATTCACATTATGAGATTTTTATTCAATATCCTCACATTATCAGATAGTCACTGGTGACAATTTTTATTCAATATCTTCATCTAGTTTTATCATGTTTATGAATATCCCTTGCGGACTATTTAATCCTTGCAATTATCCATATTTCATGTTTTAATCTATTAGGAGACAATTTAGAACAAGTCTATTGTCTACTTAATTATTTTAATAAACAAGATGTGTAATGCTTTTACATCATAATCCTAGTAAACATTATTAAGCTCGTTAAGCTTGAAATTAAAAGCCGTGTTTTTGGTGAAAAAACAGCTCCTGTACAGAAATAGTCATATTTACTTAACGGTATCATCAAATAGCATGATTTTTTCCCCAGATGATAGCAAAGAAATGGCGCAATCATTTAAAGTTTTGTTTGCCTTGATTTTGTGGTCAGAAATATTTTTTTAGATTTTTTCAATTAGGGTAAACTTTTTTTTGATTTTGACTCAACCTGTATATTGGATGTAAACAAGCCCAATATAGGGGACTGGTATAGAAATCCACATACAGGTCTCATGTGTATAACTATATGCTTCACTGCACATGTTTGACATAATATATCTGCTAACCACGGTAAATTCAAATGCATGTTCCCTGAATGTTGAATCGTTGGTTTGCATACACTAGAGCTAAGAGTGTGTACAGAATGTTTACACACTGCTCAAATACATATGTGACCTGGCACCACAAAATGAGAGTAAAGACGCAAAAATAAAAATGATTTATTCACATTTTCAGAAAGTAGATGTCACCAGGTTTAAAATGACACCAAAGTTGGTATAATAGGCCATTCCAAAGTGAAATTATGATAATTTGAAGTTAATCACCACTGAATTATTGAATTGGAGAAAAAGACCTTCAAAGTCAGTGAAGTTCATCACTTGGTGTACAAATGCCAATCACAGGTCTTAATCGAAAGATTGTTTATGCCAAAGACCTCGTATTAAACGGCCTCTCATTTGTTCATTTGGTAGTATACAGGGCTCAAACTACTATTAATAGCTTCGGAAAGCCCTGACCTTTAAGACCATACCAAATTTGCCATAAGGGATATTAAATCCTTGGAAATGATGATGTAAACATGGTAATTTCAAAACATTTTTCCTCTCTTTACATTCCTTTCTTGAGATGTAAGAATAATATGCCCTCTCTAAAATGGCTTAAAAGCATATTTAGACCCGACATATTTTCTTAATACTTTGTTAAGTGATACATAAATAGTTTATCTTTCCGAAAATGAAAATATCTCACTTTCGACCTCCCCTTGTCAAATCGACTATTTCAGGCCATAACTCAAAATCAGCCCCCAGCGACTTTACGCACATTTTGTTGTGCCACATATAATTAAAAACTGAAAACAAAATCATTAAAAGTGCTCATACCAGCTTGTTGTTTATGTCTATAGCTCTTATTTGATAGGTCACAAGCCAATATTAAAGTTATAATGGTTATCTTCAAATAAAGTCTCAAATATTGGGTCTTAGATATGCAAATCAATCAAATAAAAAAGTAATACAAAGAAAAGTTTTAATTTGCTCATACAAAAATATCAAAATTAGGGATATGCACAACATCTGATTTCCAGGTTACCAGTGTACAGAAATTTCCAGATATAAATTAAAATGTGTTTTGGACTTGATGCTAATTGATTATGCAAATGATACGCGAATTATATTATTTTACAAAATTGTCCTTATATATATTTACCGTAAGACTTCTATATCATGTGTGCCCAAACTTGACTTTATTGGAAGAAAAGTGATGTTGTTATTGTCATTTAAGTGAATTTGTAAAACGGGCATTTATGGTAATTGCATTGTAGTACTACTTATGTACTTTGACTGGCAACAATTTGTAGATGGATTAACTCGTTACCCCACATCAAGTGGATATGCCGAGTGCACACACCCATACGCCCTATAGTAAACTTAATCATCTCCGGTCCTAGATCCCAGAATTGACGTTAATCGGGAAAAGAATACGAAACTATATCGCAGTACCGGTTAAATGGAAGACAAAAACTACCCTACTCAAAAGTCACAACTCACTGTGCTAAGCTCTGAGCCTAGAAGGGGCTTTACATGGCTGAATAATCATGAATTGGTTACACATTAGAGTAATATTCACTCAACCACAGGTGTTTTTCCATTATTGAGAAGCCATTCATAAACTTTTGTGAATTTTGAGACAAAAACTGTCCTCCATTTTAGCTCATTCAGCCATGAAGTCATGGACATCTTTCATTTTCAAACAACACTCAGGGAACAGTCATAGGATTATGTCTAACTAAGTTTTATTGGTAAAATGTTTGACCTTACGATGTAATGATGAACTATTGAGAGGGGACTTACTTTTGGTGCTGTGTTTAGCATGACTTCTAATAAGTATCTATCAATAAATATTGCTTTGGAATTGTGACTTGGGAGCAAGGTCATCATATAAGGAACGAACCTAATTCACCGTGTAAAAATCTGATGTATAACGTCTGGTATGACGGAGCTAGTTGAGGTGTGACTAATACAATAGGTAGCAATATCTACTACATCACCGAACACACTATCTGCCTAATAATTTCACACCAAAGTATATGTTCTCGATGCCACATAAAACTTCTTTTTTTTTAAAAGTTTTTTTGTTGTTCTGTTTTCACTTGTTAAAATATAAAGAAAAATAGTCACCAAGCTTATTAATTTGGTGATGAAATCTTAAAATAATCTAAACAAATCTTGCATAAAATAGTTTAACAACCAGATCAGAAAGTACCTTGATCGAGCGTCAATGGAGAAACTTGTGCACACGCTTGTCTCATCCAGATTAGATTACTGTAACTGCCTTTTGTACGGACTTCCTGATAAACTTATCTCTAAATTACAACGTGTTCAAAACTCGGCTGCAAGATTAGTAACAGGCACAAAGAAACGTGACCATATAAGTCACGTCATCAGAAATCTCCACTGGCTTCCTATCAAGAAATGAATCGTGTTCAAGCTCCTGCTCATCGTGTACAAATCACTTAACAATGCTGGTCCAAGTTATGTGTCTAAATTGCTGAAACCTTATTTTCCCACGGCTAACCTTCGCTCTGGCTCCCGTGAGTTTCTTGTTATTCCAAAAAGCAAAATGAAGTCTTTCGGTGATAGAGCTTTCTCCATCGCGGACCCTAAATTGTGGAACACTCTCCCAATGGACATACACCAGGCAGGTTCAGTTCAAGAGTTCAAGTCGCGACTTAAGACCTACTTATTTAACTTGGAAATCTAAATGCTGTGTATTTGTTCATGATCTTTCATTTCATAATGCATTTTAATACCATACACTGTATTTCATATCTCATGTTTTTTGTTATTGTTTAAAATATGCATTTGACTCTTTGTATGTATATTTTGTAGATTTAAGATCATTGTTGTATTTTTTGCTTTAATCTTTTATTCATTTGTTGTACAGCGCTTTGACTTTAGATCTCACTAAAGCACTCTATAAATGTGTGTTATTATTATTAGACATGGGTCAACTTGTAATAAACACAAATTAGCATTTTTAAGAAACTTGAGTTAAGCCTAGAAATATTACACTGTAAAATATACAGCACTTATGGGTGAGTGGCGTAGAGCTGAATTATTAGAAGTTAGTGATATAGATGTAATATGACATAGTTTTGGTTAATTTTGCACATTATCTAATACAAAATTGGTATTCTGTTTATACTCCAGGTAGTGTAGGATGTTATGTAATTTTGCATTTTTTTTTTGCTAAGGATGGTTTTTTTGGTTTTATTGGCTAAAGTAGACCCTCAGGTATCAGAAATCCATTGGTAGCATTTTTTTTCATCTGCCGATTAACCGCCATCTTGGATTTCAAAATGGCCGCCATTTCCAATATAATTTACCCTATAACTTTTGTTCTGAGCAACATATGAAGTCAAACTTGGTGGCAAACCACATGTTCTTAATACAAGGGAGTTCACAAGTGCTCTAGCTATGTTCCTATGTCTAACATACATGCATGGCCGCCATCTTGGATTTCAAAATGGCCGCTATTTACAAAATAAATATTTTGCCATATAACTTTTGTTCTAAGCAACATATAAAGTTGATTTTGGAGGCAAACAAATTTATGTTTTCAAGAGTTGTTAACAAGACAAGAGAGTGTATAATAATAGCTGATCTGTTGTTATATATTAATTGGCTGATAGTAGTAATTATTAGGGTAATTATTAGGGTGTAACTGGTGTTTAAAACTGGCTGTAAGTAGCGCAACTCCAACCTTCTGCTCTACCACAAATTCTTCCTTTCCTCTATCTCCCATCTTGCTCCTTACTCTGCATGCCTCTCCTATGTACCTTTTTCCATGCTTTGCTTTACTATAGGTTGTAGATACAGGAGGCAATTCCATCAGCCCTCCTGTCCCTAATCGCTTCTCTTGCAGTTACCCATCTCCACGTCCTCGAAGACTAAGATGCATTGCAATGTAGTGCATGTTAGTCGCGTGCCACCTGGATGGCCAAACCTTGCGGTTAGTGCTAACTGACGGAGCTCTGGGGGGGGGGGGGGGGGGGGGGGGGAAATGGTTGGTAGTTCTAGAACTATTGGAGTAGTCTGGAGGACTATTGATCATTGCTTTTTAGGTTTCACTTTAAATCACTGAGACCCGGGTAGAATATACTAATATCACAAACCATGCTGCAGGAGTTGCGACCGCAGTGATTACAGCAATTGAAAAACCATGATGGCAAACCAAATCAACACTAGGGTTAAAGTTCTAAAATAACGTCTCCTGGAGCAAACTCGGATTTTTCTAAATCAACTGATGACGGCATGCCCCCAAATCCGAAAGTGAGGAGTAAGCTTGACGGCAGAGCTCGCAATAGGAGACCACTTGCAACATGCAAGGCCAATATTACTATATCTACCATTAATGTGAGAACTATCAGAGAGCGATGCAGGGAGGAGCTTGTAACCAATCTAATTAAATGTAAAATTGACATGATCGGGATACAGGAACACCGCATTGTCCATGATGACCCAGTGAAGTATGAGAGCATTATGGGTGGAACTCTGATCACTACCTCAGCAACAAGGAATAAAGCAGGTGCAGCTGTAGGTGGAGTCGGGATACTACTCAATAACAGAGCACTCAGATCATTAGCAAGTATCAAGCCACATTCTGATTGTACACTCATAGTCAACTTCCATGGTAACCCAGCAACAACTGTAGTGGTGACCTACTGCCCTACAAATGTGGCGGATGAAGACATCGTAGAAGATCATTACAACAGTCTAAAGGGGGCAATAGACTCCATTCCAGCACACAACATCTTGCTTGTTGTTGGCGACTTCAATGCTAGGCTTGGAAAGGATGACGCCAAATTCACTTACCATGATGACACAAATAGAAATGGAGAGTACCTAGCAGACTTGGCTAAAGAGAAAGATCACATATGTCAGCCCAAGCGGCAACAAACTACAGCTGGACTACATCCTTGTCAGGCGGAAATGGCAAAACAGTGTTCTAAATTCTGAAGCATATAACACCTTTGCTAGTGTGGGATCTGACCATAGAATCGTCTCTGCTCGTATCCGATTAAGCCTCAGAAAGAGTAAATCATCAAACGGAAAAAGCAATACGACCGGAAGCTACTTACAACTGATAATGATCTACAAGCCAAATATAGCATAGAGGTGCATAATAGGTTTCAACCCCTCCAGGATGAAGTATAAACTGCATCTGAGAAATATTCCAGATTCATTAAAGCCACTCAAGATGCTGCAGAGGAAGTGATTCCTGTGAGGAAAAAAGAGAAAATAACCTACTTCTCAAATGACGCCCAGGTATCAAGGGCGAGATCACAAATTGAAGAAGCGTATGCAAAATATCAACTAGACACTAATGACGAGGAAATTGGAGAAATATTATAAGGAGGCTAAGAAGAGCCTAGGGGAGGATTATGATCATGTGAAAGAGGAAGACCTTATCAATAAGCTTAGAGAGGTAGAAAATGTCCACATAAACTGCAAGCATGGTAAGAGTTGGAAACTGATCAACAAAATATCAGGAAGATTGACTACAAGAAAAAAACAGATCAAAGAATCCACGCAAAAGGAGAGACTAGATAATTGGTATACTCATTTCAAAAATCTACTTGGGAGCCCACCGCACATAAGTAATGAAGATGAGGAAATTGCCCCAGTACTATCAAATCTCAGCATAAAAGAAGGACCCTTTGACTTGGAGGAATCTGCGAGGGCTAAGAAGGCACTTGTAGAGGGGAAAAGCAGTGGGGAAGATGGTATCACACCTGAAATGCTCAAAAGATGTGATTTGGATAATATAATACTGACTTCTGCAACGATGCCTTGATGAAAGGGAAAAAGCCAGACCAATGGTATATTCTCAACATAATACCAATACCAAAATCAGGTGATCTCAGTGTGGAAGGCAACTACCGTGGAATAAGTCTGAGCTCAATTGTTGCCGAGCTATACAACAAGATGATACTCAACAGAATCAGACCGTAGCTTGACATCCCCTTGAGAGCTAATCAAAATGGCTTTCGAGGTGGACGTACCACGGTTGGCCACATTCTTGCCCTCCGAAGAATTATTGAGGGAATTAGATCAAACAACCTGCCAGCCATCATAACCTTTATAGACTTCAAGAAGGCGTTTGACACAATACATAGGGGACAAATGCTGCAAATTCTGAAGGCCTATGGTATACCTGAGCAGCTTACAAATGCGATTGCAGAAATATACATGGACATCAAGGCAAAGGTTATATCACCTGATGGGGAAACTGAGGAATTTGAAATACTGGCTGGAGTACTACAAGGTGACACCTTGGCTCCATATCTCTTTGTCATTGTTCTCGACTACGTCCTAAGAGAGGCCATAGATGGCAAAGAAGAGGCATCTAGGATTCCGCTTAACAAAAAGAAGCAGCAGACGAATAGGACCAACCACAGTTACTACCTTGACTTTGCTGACGACATTGCCCTGTTGTCTGAAGAAGTGTCTCAAGCGCAATCACTACTTAACAGAGTGGAGACTTCGGTGGGTAAAGTTGGGCTCAAAATGAACGCTGCAAAGACAAAGTACATGTCCTTCAACCAGATGCAAGTACCTATAATCACCACAAACGAAGGTATGCCCCTTGATAAAGTGGAGGACTTCAAGTACCTTGGAGCCTGGATGAACAGTACTGAAAAGGACATCAAAACACGCAAAACAGCTGCATGGAGAGCTTGTGGCAAACTCAGTCAGTTATGGAAGGCCAAATCACTATCCAGAAAGCTCAAAGAAAGACTGTTCATAGCTACTGTAGAATCAGTCCTCCTCTATGGATGTGAGTCATGGACAGTCGCCCCAAAGCTTAGTAAACAG
Source organism: Ophiura sarsii (assembly GCA_035610835.1). NCBI lineage: Eukaryota > Metazoa > Echinodermata > Ophiuroidea > Amphilepidida > Ophiuridae > Ophiura > Ophiura sarsii. The sequence goes on along the minus strand of CM069451.1, from coordinate 32,455,812 downwards.
CTGGACGGATGTTACACTAGAATGCTTAGAGCTGTGTTCAACATCAACTGGAGACAGCATGTGACAAATATCAGGACCTGTACGTGGATATGCCCAAGATCAGGGAGCGTAGATCAAGATTTGCAGGACATTGCTTCAGAGGGTCCAATGAGCTGGTCTCCAAAATCATACATTGGGTACCAAAGCATGGAGTTAGAAAGCGTGGTAGACCAGCCCTAACCTACATTGACTTACTAAAGCGTGACACAGGATTGCAGGTAGAAGAAATCAAGACAGCTATGTTGGATAGGAAGATTTGGAGAGGCATCATGGTTCGGGAATATCACCCGCCATAAGTCAAAGTAAGTAAGTCAAGTAATTATGCACATAGGCTAATTTATAGGCCAAATAGGCCTCTAATATTATTACCATTTTTCTTTCCTTTCCTAGTTTTTGTTTCGTTTTGTTTGTTTGTTTGGTTTTGCCTTTGATACATGAAATTGAACAAAACAGCAATTACCCCTATTATAATACAATAATACCCTCTACAATATAGAGGGGGTAGCTGCTGTGGATACAAAAGCATACATTTGATTGCTCCTGGTATGTCTTCTTGTAATAAGTCCAATGCAATGTGATCAACCTATGTATCACCAGTGGGGTACTACCGGACAATAAATACTAAGTATATGTTACTGCTAACAATTGAAATTTGTATTGAATTTACAGCTTAATTTATATATAGCAACCATTCATGTCAAATGAATGGATAACAGATAGAACTGTACACTTAATTGTCAGTAAATAACTCTTGAAAACATGAGCTTTGCCACAAAAATCAACTTCATATGTTGCTCAGAACAAAAGTTATAGGGTAAAATCTTTTTTTGTTGTAAATGACGGCCATTTTGAAACCCAAGATAGCGGCCATACATGTATGTAAGACATCAGAACATAGATACAGTATTTTTGAACTCTCAGGTATTGAAAACATGATTTGCCACCAATTTTGACTTTATAGGTTGCTCAGAACAAAAGTTATATGACAAATTCCATTGGAAATGGCGGCCATTTTGAAATCCAAGATGGCGGCCATTCCGTGGATGGAAAAAAATGCTACCAATGGATTTCTGATAGCTGAGGGTATACTCTATCCAATGACACCAAAAAAAGCATCCTTAGCAAAAAAAAATGCACTAGTTTGAAATCCTACATAACAGCCTACACTAAGGAGCCTTACCAGTGTGTGCCTCTACTTTGTAACGCTGAAAATAATGATATAGATATAATATGACATAGGTTTGGATACTTTGTGAATCTTTCAATAACAAATTTGATACTGTTGATTTATATTTCAGGAGCCTTACCAGTGTGTGCCTCTACTTTGTAACGCTGATGGAGCAGTAATGCTAAGTCTCAGCACTCTGATTTCTAAAGACTTTCTGAAATTCCTAGCATCAAGGTAGGTCCAGTGCTTATAATTTGATTAGCTCCAAATTGCTGAGCCTCCTTACAGCAGCGAATTAATACAGAAGGATGTAGGCACACACAAACGTAACAAACGCAAAATTGTGTGTGTATGGCCAAAATAGCACGTCCACTTGGATTACTTTTACACATGGAGAGATTAATACAACATATTTCTGATTAGATTAATTTATAGCAAATTTATTTGCCAATGTGAGCTCCATGTAAAGTGATTGGGTCTTACAGATTTGGGGCCCAGGCATTTTGACATGAACAATAGAAGACAAATAAATAAATAAATAAATAAAAACCCTAAGACCCTGTGACAGAAACTCTTGGACAACCAGAAAATTAAAATTAATTAAATATAAAAAAACCTTATTTTAAAGCTCAAGCACATTCATTCAAAATATTCAGATACTTCGAGGAACCACAAGGCTTTATCTCCATTTTTTCAAAAATGAGATTTTGGTATCAAAATTTTCAGAAAGAAATTCCCTTTCCAGTAACACACAGCCTTATCTCCATGACACACACCTTTCAAAGTTAAAGCCAGTAGCCCAAGGCCTCATCTCCATCTCCCAATGTGTTTACAAATCTTCAATAGTTTTATGGTCAAAATGGAGATAAGGCCTTGTGTTTCAGAGCCCTTGACTTGTTTAAAAAAGTTTACTTTACTGTCTGGAAAGAATGTTTTACATACCATAGAAATCATCTTTTTTTCTCTTATTAATTTGTCCTCTTCTTTTTTCTCCCTCCAGTGTTAGTGAAGAGCAAGACATGTCAGTCATGGCCATAGATATTATCTTACACGTCTGTCAGTTGCTCTGCTTTCCCTTTGCTATGGACATACACGATATGTTACTATCAGCCGTTACAACCAGTCTGCAACAGAGTCTAATGCTCCCCAAACTCTTAGATGCCTGTACAACTTTCTTGAAACCTGAGATGTTAGAAGTACCAGTCGGTAAGTGAACATTTAGTTGCTATGGTAATTAATATTAATTTTATAACAGGCAATATTAAACAAAAATGTCACCAACACATATTTCACGAATGTCCATAGCAGAGGTTCTCAACATTATTTAATGGAGCGCCACAATTATGAGATAAAACACTTGGTTTACAGGCAGGCGTTTTTAGTTTGTCCGCAACTGCGGAATGCAACAGTCAGGCATTTGTATTAATTAAGAGTGATTTAGCTGACAATTTTTGTTAATAGTAATATTATTGTTATTTTGCCAATCTTTTTTTTTCAGGGGTTTCAGGAAGGTAATTTTTGGTCCTGAGACTCGCTCCCACACTTAATTAGCTTTAAATTCAAAACTGGTTGTATTTATCATCTGGCCTGAGATAAGATATAAATCATTTTATTTTGATACTTTTTATATTCTATACCCAACTTGCAGGTTTGCTTTCCAGACTGATCCTCAGCAATGATGTTTTTATCACACAATTCTCTGATGCCATTAAACAGCTCAAGGTAAGATTCAATATCCATTTATCAATTACTATCTATAGAGGGCATCCATGTATCGGCCATATTTATGGGAACTAAAGTCTGTTTCAGAATTTAAAAAGACCAACACCACAGATATCTAATCTGTGACCAACACACATGTTGATGGATACTTGTTTCAAAATAACCCGCCAAATGTCAAGGTCATTTTTTGAACAGTAACACTTGTATTGAAGGTCTTACATTGAATTGATCTGAACAGCGAATACTACGGGAACAAGAACCTTTTGTTATGGGCATGCATGGAAAAGCAAATCATGGTTACTTTTTCAGCTAATACTAATTTGCTTGAATTACTTATGATTACAATAGTGTATTATCAAAAATGTTTGCAATGAATATATGACCCCAGTCAAATTAAATGATTCAAGTTGAAGGTAATTTCAGATTGATTTTGACATTATTTGGACGAAATATGGAAAGCAAATCATTTTCACAGATACATGATCTGATTTCCTTTTATGAGGTATCGTTTGAAGGAAAATATCTATGAAATAACTAGGGTTTAACCTGTGTGCTGTGTAACCTTCATCTGTTCCCTTTTTGATCCCACATACCTTATATTTATGGATCACCCGTACTGCAATATAACATAGAGTCGCTGTTCTGCGAACACATTGTATCTCCATCTGGCCCTTCAGCATGATAAGGTAATGCTTCCTATGTATAACCTTTGGGCAGTCTGCTCTAAACATGCTCAAGGGCAAATAACACATCTATCAAACCCTTGTAAGAGTTCTTGCCCCTCAACATGTATAAAGCAACACTTCCTATGCATAACCCTTGGGCAGTTTTTACTTGATACATGCTGAAGGGCAGCAAAAACATATGAGGTTTTGACAGAACAGCAACGATATTATAGTAATAATAATTCTTTTTTATCTTGTCTGTCCATCCATTAGGCGGAATCGTTTATATGTGCCACACTAGGACCGGAATGTCCTGTTTCAGTGCAATGTGATATGCTGTCTATATGCAGTCATCTAGCCCGCAGCTCTGCACATCATCTGCCTGTACTCAGTTCCATATTACAAGGAAATAAAGGTGGGTCATTTGGCTAAATCTATTTATAATGCATACAAAATAGTGCCTGTTTGCCATAACCAGCTAAACAAATTTAGGCTATTGATACTAGACAAGACAAAATAAAGCAGACAAAAATGAGACCAAAATGATTTAGAATTCAACAATTAGTGATGGACTCACAGAGGAACTTTGAAAAAATGTAACTGCTTGTTAAAGACAATTATATATATATATATTTTTTAATTAAACAAAAGAATTTTAAACAGGTTCACCATCGTAGATAGAAGAGAGACAATATGGGAAAAACGATCTCACTCGGGAATTGAACTCAGGACCTCTTGCTTACAGCCCAAGCGCCTTATTTTGATTATTTAAGGTCTAATTTTGTCTTTGGTTCTGCGCTGTTTTTTGTCCACCTTATCAGCTTATTGCTTCATTATCACTCTTATTTTTCAAATGTTTACATATATTCAGGCAATCATGATTGTTTACTAGCAATTCTTGAAAGCAAAGAAGTAACGGTGCAGGCGAGAGCATGCGGTCTGATGGGTAACCTATTAAGGCACACAGATGAATACTACTCGGTGCTCAAAGACAAAGAGGAACTTCTAGAAGCGTTGATGTTGTGTTTGATCAGTAGTGAGACTGACGTCAGGAAGGTATGGTGGTGGTATACATAAATATTTCATATTTCTTTTGTGCACATGCCAATACTTCATTCATGTAACTTTGTGCAGTGACAAACTATTTTTACCAATACACAAATCCATTTTATGCACAATTGTAGCAGGAATTATGAACTGTATTTTGCAACCCATGTTACCATTTGAAAAGAATGAGTAGCCCTTTAAATGCATTACAATACAATAATGATTTATAAAACTGATCTTAAACACCCAATTGGGCACTAACAATGTCAATCTGATGCTGATGGCCCCAGTAATTAATTCTGACCATTATTTGACTTGTCGGATGTTTACACACTTGTAATAACGATTTTGTCATATAATTCTTTTAATGCAGTTAAATCCGATTGCCTTTTAAATATATCTGTGTGAATTCTACCATAATTATATTTGCAGCATTCCAGTTTATCAAATTTCTATTTTGTATTTATTCAGGCTGCCAGTTACTGCCTAGGTAATGCTGCCTATCATAATCAAGACCTTTACAAGAGTGTAGGGACCTGTATACCAGACTTAGTGAAGCTGTTGAATGATCCTACGGCTCGGATAAGAACCAACTCAGCAGGTAGGCAATTCTAATTAGTAAATAACCCGGGATCGCATATCATAATCAAGATCTTTACATGAGTGTAGGGACCCGTATACCAGACTTAGTGAAGCTGTTGAATGATCCTACGGCTAGGATAAGAACCAATGCAGCAGGTAGACAATTCTAATTAGTAAATAACCCGGGATCGCATATCATAACCAAGACCTTTACAAGAGTGTAGGGACCTGTATACCAGACTTAGGGAAGCTGTTGAATGATCCTACAGCTCGGATAAGAACCAATTCAGCAGGTAGGCAATTCTAATTAGTAAATAACCCAGGATCGCATATCATAATCAAGATCTTTACAAGAGTGTAGGGACCTGTATACCAGACTTAGTGAAGCTGTTGAATGATCCTACGGCTAGGATAAGAACCAATGCAGCAGGTAGGCAATTCTAATTAGTAAATAACCCGGGATGGCATATCATAATCAAGATCTTTACAAGAGTGTAGGGACCTGTATACCAGACTTAGTGAAGCTGTTGAATGATCCTACAGCTAGGATAAGAACCAATGCAGCAGGTAGGTAATTCTAATTAGTATATAACCCGGGATGGCATATCATAATCAAGATCTTTACAAGAGTGTAGGGACCTGTATACCAGACTTAGTGAAGCTGTTGAATGATCCTACAGCTAGGATAAGAACCAATGCAGCAGGTAGGCAATTCTAATTAGTAAATAACCCGGGATGGCATATCATAACCAAGATCTTTACAAGAGTGTAGGGACCTGTATACCAGACTTAGTAAAGCTGTTGAATGATCCTACGGCTAGGATAAGAACCAATGCAGCAGGTAGGCAATTCTATTAGTATATAACCCGGGATGGCATATCATAATCAAGATCTTTACAAGAGTGTAGGGACCTGTATACCAGACTTAGTGAAGCTGTTGAATGATCCTACGGCTAGGATAAGAACCAATGCAGCAGGTAGGCAATTCTAATTAGTATATAACCCGGGATGGCATATCATAATCAAGATCTTTACAAGAGTGTAGGGACCTGTATACCAGACTTAGTAAAGCTGTTGAATGATCCTACGGCTAGGATAAGAACCAATGCAGCAGGTAGGCAATTCTAATTAGTAAATAACCCGGGATGGCATATCATAATCAAGATCTTTACAAGAGTGTAGGGACCTGTATACCAGACTTAGTGAAGCTGTTGAATGATCCTACGGCTAGGATAAGAACCAATGCAGCAGGTAGGCAATTCTATTAGTAAATAACCCGGGATGGCATATCATAATCAAGATCTTTACAAGAGTGTAGGGACCTGTATACCAGACTTAGTAAAGCTGTTGAATGATCCTACGGCTAGGATAAGAACCAATGCTGCAGGTAGGCAATTCTATTTGGTTAAATAACTTGTGGAGAAGAGGAGATGCATGATCACGTCTCTTAGCATTATAAATGAGTTTGGCTGCTTTATTTTGTTAAAGCCGTTCTTTATTCTTCACACAACAGCCGTGTAATAGAGTTGAATAATCAAGCCGCGACGCAACAAGTGAGCGTATAGCGTGATGACATGTTCTTTCATCAATAAGCATCAGAATGTTGGTAACATGATTATACATACTTATTTGGCAGTCAAATTCAACACCAAGATTGCAGACATGGGGGACGGTCTGATCTTAATATCACCGATACGAAGTAGGGCTGGGATTTTCGGGAATTCGTAATACCGGGACCCATTTAACTTTTCGGGCGGGAACCGGGATTCTCAAAATTTATCCAAACATTTGATTCGGAAATGTTTCATCGAAATAATTGAAGGAAAAAAAAGAAAGAAAAAAAGCTTACTTAAAAAGACACCTTGTCGGCTAAATCGCGATTATTTAATGCAAATATATAGTGGGGATTCATTTGAAATGGATTTATTTTGTCAAATCAGCTCATTTTTGGTACTCTTGATGCCTGCTTAAATGTGATATTTCGCCGCGTATGACACTTTCGTAAGCTCGCGGCAAGTCTCCATTTTGAAAAATGTCACAATTTCGACAATAGATGGCGCTATAACAATAACAAACTCAATCTGTCAAAGTTTAAAGATGGCGACGCCTGGCCGATAATGTAGTGAAAATAATGCGGCGAAGATCACATTTTAGCGAGCATAGGAGTACAAAAAATCCACAGATTTGACTAAATAAATCTATTTCAATTACATCTCCGCTATACATTTATTTGCATTAAATAATCATGAATTAGCCGACCAGGTTTTTTTTAAAGTAAGCTTATTTTTATTTATTTATTTATTTAAAAAAAAAATGTTTGGGATTCGGGAAGGTGATATTTGTTCCCGGGACCCGAACCGGGACTCGCGCCCAGCACTAATACGAAGTGTGATGTTGCAATGTCATTTCAAGGCTCTTAGATTGGCTGCAATGAAACATTCTGTATTATCACCATCAGAACCATCACCCTTTGTCTAGAAACCCTAAATTATTCACCCCAACCCTTTTGCTTTCTATCCTTTCTCAAAATTGTTTCTCATTTTTAACCCCACTTATCCCATTTGAATAGAAAAAAGAATTTACAATGAAATGTTGTAATTTACAACTAACATTGATAGTTTAATTCCACACAATGGTTGTTCTGATCAAAGGTCTCCCTATGTATTCGGAATCATTCCTGGGCTAGATCCAGCTATTCTTTTATTTGTGCAAGTTTTAGCCATGGACCTCAGTTCATGCCCAGATAGGCTAAATAATCTACCTGGAGAAGGGTCTTCGAGAGTATCTTCCTCCCTGAACCGCCTTTGAGTTCTAAATGTTGCCAACTGAGTAAGCTCGAATTTAAAAAATAAATAAATTATAAATTGTTTATTAAAAATCTTCTCCAAAGGGAAGAGGATGGCTAAATGTAGAATCAATTTGTCTAGCTGTATTCAAATATTTCTCAAATATTTGAAAAATTAGCATCTAAATTTCCAAAATTGGTATTTGCATGTCTGCTTTTCAATTCATAAATGATAAATCTGTATGTGTATTGTTGGTAATATTTTCATTAGAGAACATTTATAAGGAGCTCTACAAGTAGCGCAGTGCTACAAAACAAAAAATTGGAAAATAAAATGAAGAGAGAGAGCTTTAAATACCAGAAATTTAATAGCAAAGTAGATAGTCTACAAATGAAGCTTGACAGCAGACAACAATGTGGCTTTTCCATCACCAAAATATCATCTTCTATTCGTTATAGTTCAGTCAGTTCCAAATTGGCGAAACCTGTTTACAGCAGCAATTAAATTCAATAGAGCGTCTAGCGCAAAACGCTCGTATGGCGCAATGTCGCAGCGTCATTGTATGCGTGACGCTTACGTATGCCAAAATCACGCTTATACGCTTGGATTACTTTTGAGTGCGGATAGATAAAAACTAATATTTCTCGCCAATTTAGAACTGATTGAACTATACATCTTGTATTCTGCATTTTTTTGTGATAGTTACACTGAATTTGTACATTTTTTTTTTTCAATGTGTATTTGTCTCATTTTAGGAGCTATTGGAAACATGGCCAGACATTCAGCCAAACTTGTGGCAACACTGGTAGAGGCGAAGGCAGCTGAAAGGTAATATTATACAAATATTGACTGCAATGAGGGGGGGGGGGCATAGTTCAAATTATAGGCCCGCGGTGATCTCGAAAACCAGACTATGCCGAGGGGCAAATGCCTCGAGGCATAGTCTGGTTTCGAGATCGCCGCAGGCCTATAATTGAAATGTGACCCAAATGATGAAATCAGTCCATATTTGATTTATATACCAAATATATAGATTGTTGTCATTTTATTGGTTAAAAAAACATTTCCTATAAACTTATTTACCTTAGGCCAACCATAAGTTCCATGAAATGAAGGTACACGAGACCAAACCTTCATTGTTCTGTTGCCTAAGGAAAAAGTAGAATCAGACAAAAATATTGATTTCCGAATTCCGAAGGTTTGTCACTGTTACCGCTAAACTGCTAGAGGTAGCGATTCTAACAGCGTATTTCACTGGACACTTTACATTTAGGCTAGCTGAAGCCATGATATCTTTATTACCTTCTTCGTCAACAAGCGCAACCAGAGCTATTTGCTTTTTAGTCATTTCTTAAAACGGTACAACAACACGAAACTGATCATGTAAAATTATAAACAAAACTTTACGCAGCAGACAAATAAATGCGAAAAGTCAAAGGTCAGCTGTCAAGCACCGCGTAAATATATACAGGGTGTTCAAAACTAAATTTTTTGCCGTCTTATAACGTTTTGTTAATCGGGGCCCGGCCGGTTCGGGTGTTTCAAACTGGTAGCGGAATGTGGATCGCTTGAGTCGTGAACCATGGGGTGTGACGTCATCAAAAAAGACTATGCCCGGGCATAGTTGTTTTTCATGACGTCATATTGAAATTGAAGGCATAGCTTGATTATCCCCTCACTTGTAATCAAATGACAGGAATCTAATGTATGCGGTATATAACATTTTATATACAGGGTGTCAAAGAATTAGAGAATAGAATATAGTTTGTAGCTGTTTTGCTATATACGTTGGTCTCATTATGTATAGGCTGTACCATGTTTGGAGTCAGCAGTGGCCATACACGACGACACAAATATGGTACATTATGAGACCAACGTATATAGCAAAAGAGCTATGAACTATATTTTATTATCATTCTTATTTAGTTTATTGGTTATTATTATCTTTTCGTAAAAATAACTTTTTGTTAGATTTATTTTAATCAACGACAACAAATTTCCCCCTTTAAAAAATTGGAGAATCCAACGAGCAGTTTACCAACTTCCTGCTTCAAATAAATGCATTCTTTAGCAGACCCACACATGGCAACGCTGCTTTATACACACAACGCATACGCTGGCAACTTTGTGTAGGGCACGCTTGAACATCTTAACACTTTCCACTCGGCAGGCAGCTGCAGAGACATTCCAAAATGTCACAAAATGTTTAAAAAATGACAAATTTGTTGAATTTCATTACGATATTTGGAATCACCATGAGAAATGCATTGACATAAGTACAAACTTGCCTAGTATTGGTTCAGTAATCCTTGAGATAGCCTTTAAAAATTGTTAAAGGTTTCTGAAAAATCCGTTTTGTGTATGGTAAAAATATAGCCGCGTGGAAAGTGTTAACGCGATGACCATACGCACTGGAGGTATTATTATTATTCGCCCCAAACTCTCATAATATATAGTGCATATCGGCTGAAAATCAGCTAAAAACGATCAAAATGCCTGTTGACATCCAAAACCACGCCCACTATATAAGAATGGTTTATACCAGATAAGTTAATATTATCTAGCTATTGATCATGATATTTGTGGTTGACATAAAATAGATCTTTCAGGAATTGTAAATTATAAAATATAGGCATCTCTTTAGTAAAATAAAAATAGTTGATTCACAAAGTTACACAAAGTTTGACCAACATTTTCATTTTTGAAATTCATTAATAAAATGATGACAAAGCTTAAAGGATAACCGTGCAATAATCATGCATTATATGGTAGGAAAATAATTATCTAATGTATATTGACCATTACAATTGAACACAGCACTATAATGTTCAATTAAACAAATTTAAACTGCACATCCCCAACCTGTGATTATTTAAAATTCGCGCCCGGTTGTCTGTGTCGAAAGTGCTGATGGGATAGCCATACCCAATATTGTGATGCCAACGTAACTAAAACCGCCTCATCAGCAACAGGTCGCTGGACGGTATCACGCAGGAATTCAATGCATAAATCAATATCAATACATGAAACAGAGATGCGGACATTTCATAAGTCTTTCATCATAGCTTTGATCAATATGGCGACGTCCATACATGTGATTGGGTTTTTTTCCAAAGCCGATTTTGTCTTTACGCGGTACTTTTAAAAACTTAAACCTACAGAAGTGATCTGTATGATAATAATGCTACATATCTGAGCGCTAAAGTTCCATGCCACGGATTTCCTTTAATTGAAAGGATAAGCAGGTAATTGGCAGTATCCTGTTTTAGTTTCCATCAAAAAAAGTTGATTTTGTGATGTTTATGAATGAATATTTGTATGTCGTTAAGGAATTGTTCAACTTTTGACTTTTTAGCTTCCTTTCTTTGGTGGAAGTTTTGGGCTGTTGTGTGAGGATCATCATTTGAAATTCCCTGATAACAGGTTTACAATTTACATTTTTTTTTGATTTTTAATAATGTCATGCCGCACTGGAACAAGTAAAGATATTTCACTGAAATTAATAGAATAAGTAGGACAAATGTTCGCCCTTTTATTACATGTATTGGATTGAAGTACGCTGTTGTCTTTGTACTTCATCTATTTTTTTCAGACACGGTATAAATCATTCTGGGACACCCTGTATTTAAAAAAAATGTGTGGATGACCCCAGTCATTATTGACATACTGTAAAATACTATAATTTTGTGGATACTTTATTTCATGAATTTATAATTGCTGCTATTTTAGCGGGCATTTAATTTCACAAATCTGGCATTTTTACTGTTACTTTCAATGCAAAATTATCAGTTTCGCAGGTATTTAATTTTGCGAATCCACATCCCTCGCGAAATTCGCAAAATGAAATCTCTCGCAAAATTTAGTGGTTTTACAGTATATGCATGCTCAGGTCTTGTGGAATTCCACAAAGAGGCTGCATACTTTTTTGCCATGTTTTTTCCCCCAAGTCCCTTGATTTTGTTCAACGTCGCCATATAAAAGGACATGGGGTTAGACTGGGTCCCGCGTCCCTCTATATGGCCGCCATCTTTAAAAATGGTGGACCAAAAAGAAGGACGGGAAAATAGTACGTCCAAAAAGTGAACGGAAGTGTTGTGGAAATCCACGACACTTCTAACTCAACTGCCCATGCAAGTTTGTCGGGCAAGTCTGCCTGACAACCACACCAAACTTCTGATTGGTCAAATTTAAACTGTATCGTTTTTTACGATCGTCACACTGCGCCGTAGGAGGTAAATCAGCGCGCCCAACCACGTCAGGCGATGCACAATCATGCATGAAGCCACCGACGCAGTGTGGGGGTGATAGTGCGTGAATAAGCTCATATTTATTCACGAGTTTATCAGCGCACACTTTTGGAACTGTATTTTTTCCAGTCTTCACATATGAGCACCTTCGCAGGGGCCGTGTATGAAATAGGGAAGACATGAAGGACTGTGTCTAACATGGGGTCCCAGTCTAGTAGTGGACTTGGATTGTCCCAAAGGACATGGATTTCAATGATTATCAACGTGTATCACACTCAAAGCCATTCAATATTTAGAGAATAAAATATAGTTCTTAGCTATTTTGCTATATACGATGGTCTTATAATGTACAGGCATTTTAAGGTTGTGTATGGTGGCAGCGGCCATACACGACGACACAAATGTGACCAGTCGCGTCAAAAAGGACATGTTGTCGGCAAACACAGTTTTGAGATAGAGGCCAATATATTTGGTGAAATATAAAGAAAATAATAGAAAAAAATATGCTTCTTTAACTCATATCTTGTGATTAAAAAGTCCGATCACCTTCAACATGGTATCATTTTCAAGCTTAAAATGTGTTCTTTCAAGTTATGACAATAACTCAGAATTGACTCATGCCACCAACATGTCCATTTTGACGCGACGAGTCACAAATATGGTACAGCCTATACATTAAAAGACCATCGTATATAGCAAAACAGCTAAGAACTCTATTTTATTCTCATTCTTATTTAGTTTATTGGTTATTTTGATCTTTTATCATAAAATAACGCAGTTTGTTAGATTTATTTTAATCAAACAACAAAAAATGTCCCCCTTTATAAAATCGCCAAATCCAGCGAGCTGTTTACCAACTTCCTGCGTCTAATTAATCGCGTTCTTTAGCACACACGCACATGGCAACGCTGCGCTATACGCGCAAGGTATACACCGGCAACTTTGTATAGGGCATGCTAACACGATGATCATACGCACTGAAGGTATTATTATTCGAATGAATTAAACCCTGTCCCAAACTATACACCATTGTCTCATAATGTATGGGGTATCGGCTGAAAATCAGCCAAAAATCAATCAAATTGCCTGCTGACATCCCAAATCACACCCACTATATAAGAATATATGAATATACAACACTTTACTGAAATCTACATAGTAAATGATCAAATTAACAAATAGCTATTTTTTTCTGCTAGCATTTATTTCTCACTTGTAATCACATAAGTTCAGAAAGGGAAAGCCTTTTCATGATTCCAACTGTGTGTGCTCAGAACGGCAAATGACAAGATGACCAAGGATGTTGTACAGTCATCAAAAAAAGTAACTATACATGTAATAAATGGGCTTCTAACTCTTAAAATATATATCCTTCCTAAAAATATTAAATTATAAAGTTGTTGAGAGATTTGTCTTCTTTAATATGAGATATTGCATGCTAGAATCGGGTGATTATTTAAGAAGTAGCACACAAAAATATAAGGAGAAGTCCTATTTCTATTTTCACATTTTTATTTTCTACACGCGGGCCAATCTACGGGTACCTTATCGATTACCAGTAGTGCAATTGGGGGATGCATGCGCAGGTTGGACAGTCGGCCGCATTGTTCCGATGGATCAATACGCCACACACACACTACCTGTCATACTCTCCCCCGTGTTGAAATGTAAAATGTGAATTTGAAATTGTGACTCTACCTTACATTTTGGATTGTCGCTTCCTAAATATTCAACCGATCCTAGCGTGCAATATCTCATATTAAAGAAGATAAATTTCTCAACAACTTTATGGTTTAATATTTTTAGGTAGGATATATATTTTTAAAGTTAAAAGTACATTTATTACCTGTATCGTTACTTTTTTTGATGACTGTAGTTTTTTCAATGTGAATATCCTCACGATTGCATTGTGATTACATCTTGAGTACCGGTTCATCTTGATGTTTCAATTGAAAATAATAGGGGTGCTCACATATATAATATACAGGTATGTGTCGCTTTGCTTTTTTTGAAGAAAAACAAACACCTAAACATGGGGTTAATTTGTGCTGGAAAACCCTAAACATGGGTCCCAAATTTAAAAAAAACAAAAAACCACTCAAACGTTGATCCCAAATCGTGAAAAACCCCATTTGAATCATCCATTTTGTGAGGTAACCCCCCTAAAAGTGGGTAATGATTTTGGACATATAACTTGATTTTATAATGGGCACTTATCCATCCTGACATTATTATTAGTAAATCTTCATATTACCATATATATTATTATAAACATGGTCATTTTTGTACTATGTTGCTTTTCAGGCTTCAAGCATCTATTTTTAAAATAGAATGTGCCAAAATAATTTCATTCGGTTATCAAAAAACACGATTTTGCATAAAGTGACACATTTTACAGTATACAAGCAAGTAAGCTTAAGGGGGCTGTACACCTTCAGAAGTGAAGAAGTTACGGCAGTTTTACGGAGGCTATGCTGAAGGTGTACAGCCCCCTTAAGTAAGCCACCAATACATACTGTAATACATAATTCCCATCCAATTTCCAACTGTCACCATTATGAGCTTGCAAATTTGGAATTAGAAAAAGGCTTACAGTTACAATTTCTTCATTACTTATCAGTTACATCACAATTAAAGAAAAACAATGGAAAGCTTAATTATAATATTAGTATTCAGGTATTAGAATTTTCAGGTTTTTTCCGCACTTTCTTTTACTTTCAGCTCATTGTTGGCCTTTTATGTTGAATTTCACACACTTTTTCAGGTTTTTTTCTCATAACTGAATACTATGATGAAAATGATAATATCAATAACAATGATAGCAATATTGGGCCTAAAAGCTAGCAATTAACTAGCAAAAGGTTGACTAGTCAATTTTAACTCATGTAATTGTTGAAACTGTATAAATAACCTTTTACTTGACTAACCTTTTGCTTGAACGAATTAGCAAATGGTCAGAGTATAACAATTGCGGGTCGATCATTTACTATAGTTCGATCAGTTCCAAATTGGTGAAAATATTTATCTCTCCGCACTCAAGTAATCCAAGTGTATTTGCGTAATTATGGCCAAATGCAAGCGATTTTGGTGGCATGCGTATGATGCACAGTGTTTGTTGCTTTAATCGCGCCAACTCCTTCTGTATTCATTCGCTGCTGTAAAAGGCTTGGCCAATTTGGAACTGATCTAACTCTAGTAATTGGTTTTACATTTTCTTGTGATGGCACTGGTGCTGGCAATAATATTTTTCAGACAGATATGTTAATGCCAGCTATTCCAGCATTCTACTTATTGAACTGAAACAATTTTTGTTATCATGAATCATCAAGATATATACAGTTAAGCCCACAATTATTCATACCCCTTGGAAAATATGAGTTTTTTGCCTTTTTCTCATATCTATACCAGCTGGAGTGTTGGAACTTCCGCTGTACACTAAAGACAATTAGTTTGCAAGTACAAATCAATATATGTGGGCTCAACATTTTTTGCATAACAATAGAATTGAACAAGAATTATGTTTTTATGCCTGTCCAAAATTATTCATACCCCATACCAAGTCTAAGGATTGAGGCCACTTTTTGTGATAATACACATGTTTTTGTCATTCCAAACATTCTTTATATTGTGTGATAGGCTTTTATATTGTTATGTAATTATTCCATGATGTGTGCATACAATGTTATTGCATTACAAATGTGTCCTATTGAATGTACAGTGAGGGATATTATAGGACAACACTCTAGCTCTTTGACAGCATGGCGAAGAAGATCAAATAACTTTTTTATGCATATTGTGAATGCTCACAAAGAGGGGAAAGGCTACAGAGCACTAATTGAAACAATTCAAAGTGCAAGAATCCACCACACAAAGCATAATTAGGAAGAACAAGACGTTCAACTCACTAAAAAACATTGAAGGATGCAGTCGGAAGCCAGCGGTGTCCCCTTGTTTGGCAACAAAAGTATTGCGAAAGGCCAACAACAATCCACAGATCACCATCAATGCTCTCCTGAACAACCCTGGCAATTATTGGACCAAGATATCATGGCAGACACTCCAGCACATATGGCACATGAGAGGTCTCCATGGTGGCCGACCAAGAAAGACTCTACTCCTTAAAAGAGACGCAGAGAAACTTGTCTTGCATCTTAAGCAACCCCAACACTGAAGACCAAAAACTTGGATCTTTGTCCAGAAGTGCTCTTGCAAATGCTAGATGAGTTTCTCATTGTCTCTTTTCAGGAAATGAGTCTTTCTTGGTCGGAGTCCATGGAGAACTCTTGTGTACTATGTCTGCTGAAGTGTCTGCCTTAATATCTTGGTCCAAGACTCACCAAGGTTGTTCAAGAGAGCATTGACGGTGATATGTGGATTGTTGTTGGTCTTTCACCATACTTTTCTTGTCAAACAAGGGGACACTGTTGGCTTCCGACCGTGTTCTTCAGGGTTTTTAACTGATTTGAAGTGATTTGAACTGTCTTGGTCTTCCTAATTATGCTTTTTATGGTAGAATTTGGCACTTGAAATTGCTTCGAAATAGCTTTGTAGCCTTTCTCCTCTGTGTGAGCATTCACAATGCACAAAAAAAGGTCCTCACTGAGTTATTTGATCCCCTTCGCCATGCTGTCAAAGAGCTAGAGTGTTGTCCTATGATATCCCTCACTGTAAATTGAATAGGACACATTTGTAATGCATCCACATTGTATGGAATAATTGCATAACATTATAAAAGCCTATCACACAATATAAAGAATGTTTGGAATGTCAAAAACATGTGTATTATCACAAAAAGTGGCCTCAATCCTGAGACTTGGTATGGGGTATGAATAATTTTGGACAGGCATAAAAACACAATTCTTGTTCAATTCTATTGTTATGCAAAAAATGTTCAGCCCAAATATATTGATTTGTACTTGCAAACTAATTGTCTTTAGTGTAAAGCAAAAGTTCCACCACTCCAGCTGGTATAGATATGAGAAAAACGCAAAAATCACATATTTGTCAAGGGGTATGAATAATTGTGGGCTTAACTGTATATACCTGCAATATTTCTTACACACATGCAACATGTAGTAAAATATGGTTGTTGTAGCTAGAGATCAAGGTAAGTTGGATCTTGCAAAATTGTACACAAGTGCTTCAGATTCCAAGTAAAAGGCCCTCTTTATTTATACATAAATTAAGTAAGCGGTATTCACTCAACTAAATGCTTAACACTTTCCATGCGGCAGACGTCTGCAGACGACATTCCAAAATTTCACAAAATGTTTCAAAAATGTCAAGATCATTGAATTTAATTACCATATATAGAATCACCATGAGAAATGCATTGAAATAAGTACAAACATGCCTAGTATTGGTTCAGTTATTTCGGAGATAGAGGTACTTGAAAGTGAACGGTTTCTGATAAATCTGTTTTGTATTCGGTAATTTGGCCGCGAGGAAAGTGTTAACAAATGAAGTAATTGCTTTTGCTAACTAGTTCAAGCATTTACTTACTAGTAATTGGTCGTTTTTATTTATAAAGATTTCAAAAAAATGCTAGTAAAAGCTTTTGCTTGTCTTTATTTATACAGCCCAATGATTATAGCATTTTGAAATGCCTGATAAACTATTAACTCGAATATGCTAGGTGGATAGGAGTAAACATATAGTAATTTATTATGAAACACTTACACATTTTTTGTGTTTACATTTTTCTGATGCCATAATGTCAGCCTTTTTTTTCTTCTTTTCAGCCCATATTTGACATTTTTGCCCAATTTTATGTTGTTTTTCCACGTTTTTGTCTGTTTTACTTCTTTTTTTATATTTGTGGCCTCTTACACCCCTGTTTATCTCTTGATGTCATTAAAAAGTATTGTGAACAAAATGGTAGTGCTTAAACCGATGTGTTTGTGTGTTTAGCTGAGAGAAACTCCTTTTCTAGTTTGCCTTATACATAACTACTTATCATATATGTGATGCAATCTGTCAAAACCCGCCACATGGTGGCATAAGGTTAATGCTAAAAGTGACTTAAGTAAGTTTTTGAAGGTGAAATTTCATAAAAGATGATGACACAAAGTATTGGAAATTAATTTTCTTTAAAAAAATCTTTAAAAAAATCTAAAAAATCTAAAAAAATCAACAACAACAAAAAAATCAAAAAATAAATCAAAAAATAAATAAATAAATTTCAATTTTACCAATAATCCCTAGTTCACATTTTGCGACATCCGATGGGTTTTCACAGATCGCATCACATATTTCTAAGACAATGATATAAATAGATTGTACTACTAAGTTACTGTCTATTAGAATAGGTACTATAAAAGTGGAAATGCTCGTGCAATATTTATTTGGGCCCTTTTTGCGCTCGAACCAGCTACCACAAAAATAATAGCGCAAGAATCCATTTGTTTTGTGTAGGTTTATATAATGAAGCTTCACATCACAATTTTATAAACATGCAAAACATTTGAAAATATGCAAAGCGTGAAAATTAATCACATGAAACTTTTACAGTAACCAAATCACACATATAAATACAAAAATAAATGCTTTATCTGTCTACAGGATGACTTATAGACAGGTAGCTTAGCATCAGGCAGGATGAGGAAGACAACATATAGAAATTTGGTATAAGAGTTTTAAATCACACACCTCTTGTGGCACTTTTGGTTTAAATTATTTGCTAATATCTAATAACAAGTATGTTTCTTTATATTTATGTAATACTGGTGTGAAAGCACGGCGTGAAACACAGTGTAGCGCCAAATGTAAACCGTGCTTCTTACCATTTGATACAATTCTGGTGTAATACATGCGCTGATGTTTGTTAACATCACAATTAAAGAAAATCAAACCTTTGTGATGTTATAATACTAGAATGATAATGCTAATAATAATAATAATCATCTTAATAGTGGAATAAGACGAATTTCTTTGGAAAATAAAATCGCCTTAAGGGAAGTGTCAACCCTAATATTTTGATGATCAACTTTTGCTTCTTAGTTTGAGAATATTGAATAAAAGTACATAAAAGTATACATTTATAGAAAGGAAATTTGATAAGGAATCCGATGGTGATATCAATGTGATACCAAATAAACTAAATTTTGAGAAATGAACCTAAAAGCGATTTTTTTACCCCAAATTTTTCAGACAGCATAACTATAAAATAAAAAATGGTAATTTGTTCTAATATACATTTTTGTAAACAAGACAATTTTGTCTAGGAAGCATTTTTCTTTTTCCAAAATAAGGCTTAGTTTTGGAAATATTGCTAAAAACATCGGAAAAGTGTAAAAGTCGTGTTTTTTTGCATACATTTCGCTAGAAATGGATACATATCTCGAGTTTAAAATCCATAATCGAAAAAATAAAAAATTGCCTCCTAGCGCTGAAAGTCCTCTACACAATGGTAGTAAAAGCTTACCTGATAGTTAGATATATTTTTAGTTATGTTGTCTGAAAATTCGTAAAATTCCTTCAAATTTGAACTTCTAGAAAACATCGATTTAGTAAAAATATTGACATTTTCCACCATTTAAAGCTAAACGTTCACGGAATACCTAAACAGCGAGTATACTATTATGAACAATCAAAATAAAATATCAGATTCAATTTATATTGTCACCATCTGAAGAAATTGGAAGAAAACTGAAATTTAAATGATTGTAAGATTGGCCTTTGTTTACATTTTTAGACATTGTTTTGCGCTCTTTTGTTTTTCGCGTCTACGTCGCGGATATTAAGCGGCGCGTCTAGTATTATGCGCGGGAAGTTTCGGCGCGCGACGCAATGATCGAACATCTGTTGCAGCATTTGAAAAGCGAGGAACTCCGCTTAAATTCCCGCCAAATAACCATGCGCCTTTTCCTGACTCAAACTTACCAAAACAACAATTTAAAATCACCCAAAAGAACTGGAAATAATCGCTTCCGATTAGTAATTTATGATGGTAATGATAGAATACATATAAAAGTATAAAATAATAGAGAAATATGAAATTCAATTTTTGAAACAAGTGCCGGGTTGACACTGCCCTTAACGTCATTTTAAACAATAGATTACGCCCTAACGAACAAAATACAGAATAAACGCATTATCCTCTGTCGCCTTAATGCCGGTCTTAAGCGTATAATAATAACTATAATGATAATGATGATTATATATAATAAATGGTATAATATGCAATTATGTAATATTTTTAGTAATATAGATGAGGTGACATTTGTTGACATTTAGGACGCCCTCTGTTGGTTTGAGACAAAACATACCGGGCAAGAGTTCCTATAGTTTACATAGGCCAGATCAGGTTTTCTAACTAGATTGTGGTGTCACAGCAAATTGTTATCAAAACTGTCTTTAAACTTGCTTAGGAATGCTATAAGCTATCACATTTCACACAAAAAACTAAAACTAAATGAGTTTTACAATTCATTGGAAAGAAATTTCATGTTGTCTTCATTAACTTTACTGTATATTCTGCCTGGAGGGAAACAACAGAGGGTGTCCCATTTGTAAATACATGACATCATAGGTCACCTCATCTATATTACACATTATAATTGTAATAATACACAAGGCTTGTCATAAAAAGTGTCCCATGCGGAAAATAAATGATTACAAATACACCCAATGTTTTTTTAGTTTTGAAAATTATTATGATAAGATCGCTGAATATGATAAGTCCAATTTTAAAGCCCAAATTTCCCTTTTTTCATAGTTAAAAAATATCATATTTTACATGAGACACCTTTTGGACACGCCCTGTATTAAAATGTAATAGATAGAATTGTGAACTGGCGTGAATTAAATTAACAAAGACCTTGCAAATACACAAGTCCCGAACTAGGTCCCTAACGCATTAGCGACGATCGGACTACCCACTACACCACAGGGGACTGTGTTTGTATGATGATAATGATGATGATTATATATAAAATTAAATTAATGATATACTATGTAATTGTGTAATATAATAATAGTAGTAATATATTAAATATTTATATTTAAACAGTGTGCGTGTGCCTGGATTACTTTTGCGCACGGAGAGATAAAAATTTAATATTTCTGGCCAATTTGGAATTGATAAAACTATATATATATATATAATAACAGACACAATAAAAATGCCATACCATCTGACACAATATACAAATAGGGGAAAAAATAAATATATAAAGGGTTCAACAAAAGAAAGTATACCACTTTGTTAATGTCATTTTGAGTAACATTCAATTTTTTTTGACCAAAAAGGCTAGATAGGCATTTAGATGAATCTTTTAGGCATAATTTGATACCAAATTTGCCCCCTAACAACAAAGATAAACCATGATTAGCACCATTTAAAGAAAATTAGTCACTTTTCAAAAGTCACATTTTCAATACACATACGCGGGAAGAAAAGACCACATGTTACCTGTTCATAATCAAATAGCCCGCTTGCTCTGGCACAGCCAACGCAGTTGCACTGTGTGATCAATATCCATTTAATTCCCAGCCATTCAAAGTGCCACGCACAGCATTTCCTCGCGGCTTGCGTGCATTGAAAATGTGACTTTTGAAAAGTGACCAATTTTCTTTAAATGGTTTATCTTTGTTGTTAGGGGGCAAATTTGGTATCAAATTATGCCTAAAAGATTCATCTAAATGCCTATCTAGCCTGTTTGGTCACAAAAAAAATGAATGTTACTCAAAATGACATAAACAAAGTGGTATACTTTCTTTTGTTGAACCCTTTATAAATAGATTGTCGTAACTTATGACACATTTGCATCCAATTTTCAATATGTGTATTGTTGTTATAAGGAGATATCTTGGCAGTATACCAATCATAACAATTACTTACATGTTTTGATCCCATAACTGTGTTGAAGGATGTTCCTATGGTTAATGTTGTTGTAGCTATTTAAATAGAGCTTGCTGCATGAGCTCCACAATAATCTGAAATTTGAGCTTGATCAGAGGTATTGTTTATGACAATTTTATTGTCAAAAACGAAGCAAAATTGTAGCGTTCATTTCTTTTTTTTCTTATCGGTTTTATGACTCCCTAGCAAAATAAATAATCTATGCAAAAATGTTTAATTAATTTTTAAAAGAAGATAATAAATAAATGTTACAAAGCTGAAATTTGAGGAGCTTGTTAATTATAGTTTTAAGAAAAAATGTATATGTTGCGGGAGGCTGTAAGAAATCTGCATATTTAATTATACTTAATTATCTAAGGGAGCTTTAAATCTTTAAAAAATGTGGCTAATTAATGCACTTAATTTTTTCTTCTTCTTCAAGTTCAGGCACTAAATGTATTGCCACTTGGTGTATATGTGGTTATACAACTATCCTTATTTCCTGTGCTGTGGGAATTTAATGAAGTTTTCAATAAAAATTTAGAGCAAAAACAAAAAGCTAAATTTCACCTAGGGAGTAAAAAAAATCCACCAAAAGAAAATATACTGCCCTCTGTTGGCCAAAAAACAATACAAAACAAAATAATTCAAAATTACTTCAAATGTTTATATCTGTTGAACCGTGCACCCAATTCACCCCAGTAAAGACCTTTTTGTTGTACTCAAACCAGCTCTACCTTGTGCTTCAATATCAAGATTATTTTGCTATCCATAGGAACATTCATAAGTTTGCAACATACTCAAAATGAATGCTGTAGCATATGAGACAATACAAAATGGTTAAGAAAATATCAAAGGCACTTGTATTGTATAGTAAACATTGTTCATATATGACACATTTACTATTGCATCCAACTTTCAAAATCGATTACTGCCAAGGGAATATCTTTGGCAGTAATTTCAGAATACTTAGGTAGTAATACTATAGTCAGCGGCAAAGAAGTGCAGCGTACTAAGCAAAAACACAGAGGTGCAGTTCTCATTGGTGGAATAGAATAGCATGACTTTGAAGCGACCAAGACGCAAATGAGATCCCCGTCTATGTCCATCTTCAAGTGTCATCAGGTTGCATAATTTGATTCTCCTATCAAGTCAATGTCATTTCTCATTTGGGAGCTCCATACTTGCATGCTGTATGGCTAAGAAAAAAATGTTTGTTTGTCCACGTCCGACCGACCGTGTACCTTGGTGCCGACCATATTATTTTTTATTTTCTATTATTTTTTTAAAACAACTTTTTGAGCAATTAAATGTTATAGGGTCTATGGGAAGTTCTGTTTTCACTTCATTCAAAAGTACATACCGCATTATCACTATTAAGCGCCCAGGGCGATTAGCAAAGTCATTTTGGGTGGGCGCTTATTATGTTACCTTTTTTAAACTCATTAATCGTAAACACTGTCGAATGTGGCAAGGTTGCACTAGCGAAAAACCATGTGCGATCGAAAAGTAAACTGTTTAAAATTGGGGGGGGGGGGGGGGGGGGGATCAACATTGCGGCGTAGCAGTGGTCTCACTGTGCATCAATGTTCCGACAGCCTTCAAGTGCCCTTCCGAAAACTTCGTGTATTCTCTCCATTTCTTTCTATTTGTTTAATTTGTGGGGGGGGGGGGGGGGGGTCAACATTGCGGCGTAGCAGTGGTCTCACTGTGCATCAATGTTCCGACAGCCTTCAAGTGCCCTTCCGAAAACTTCGTGTATTCTCTCCATTTCTTTCTATTTGTTTAATTTGTGGTCTCCTCGAGTCCGAGGCAAGGGGATTCGAGTACTCCATCACTGGCACAAGGTCTTTTCCTCGATATGAAGCGGTATTGTTGCTTCTTATATATCAACCGATCACCCAAATAGGAGAACAATACCACAAACAGGAACACTGTTAGTACTACGATTGTTATAATATACGGAGTTAGTGCTTTGTTATAAGTGGGGTCTATGGGAAGTTCTGTGATGTTGGTAGGACCCATGTCGGATGTGGTGCTTTCTCTGTAACTCTCAGTTGGTTTCTCTGTTGACATTTCAATATCACACACTCGCCACAACTCACCAGCATACGTCAGGGTACATGTGTACAATCCTTTGCTATGTTTATCCACTGTAACAGGACGACATTGCTTTTTGTCCACGTAGATGTCATCTTCAGGGGGCAGCTTTGTGCCATTTACACGCCACACTGCGTTCGAGTGGGGCTCCGAGTCCTCATGACAACACAATAAAGTTGTGTTTTGCTTTCTACATATAGGGTCCTCTTTGCCTGGTGGAAATAGTACATTTAGATATTTATAATCATATGTAGTAGTAATATTATCCTTCGTAATTTTTTTGGTATAATAGACCGCATAGTCATAACGGGTAATAACGTCTTTATGCAGTTCTACTTTGTAATCACCTGCACTTTCTATTTCCGTAACGGTAAAATAAAAGTTACTGTCTGTAGTTAAATTCAAGCCTTGATCAGCGGTGTATATGCCAAGTATTGTACTTTGATCTATGTCGTGTGACAGTGATCTTTTCAAAAGACAGATATCGCTGGCATTGAATGTTATTGTCCATGAAATAGTCATGTGTTCTCCTTCATTTATGTGAGAACCGAAAGCTGGATAATATACACAAACAAATGAAAATAGCAAGATCACCACCCGTAGACTTCCGCATTCCGCCATTTTGTAAAATAATGCCGATTCATATCCGGACGATTGCCACAGTCCGAGGCTTGCGCACAAAAGTAGCCCAATCTGTGGTGATGTCTGGCAAAAGACAATATAATTAGTAGCTCCACTTTTGTTGCAAATCACTGCACCTGTTTTAGGGCTGCACCACATAGGTCAAAAGTAGCCCAATTATGCAAATGTCATTACACAAATATGGTATTATTGTGACCTGGGATTTAAAAGGTATTTAATAATAATATTTAATCTTTCAGGTTATCTTTCTGTGTGTTGAATCAATCAAGTGTAAACATGATTGCACTGGTATGTTTAAGGGTTCAATAAGGTTTCGGAGTTAAGCTGCCGGATGAGCAAAATAATCCCGTCTTACCGTTGTCCATTCAAGATAAACAACGATGAAGACCTTGTTGAACCCCGTTCAACAACGACTAAACATATTGACGTCATTTATATGTGAATATTGTTCTGAAAAATCAATGAAAAAAGGGTTTTTTAAAGGCTAAATTTACCATTAAAAATAGCTGCTCTAAAAAAAGGAAAGACCTTGTTTTTGTATTGTAATTAGGTGCCCTTATTTGGACAAGTTTGTTCCCTTTAAATGGTTGAAGGAACTTCTGAATGGGGTTGATTACAAAAGGTAAATTACTGAGGTAAACATTACAAATGATAAATGGTTTCATTTACTACATTAGTAAGAGTGACATGTAAATCATTTTGTAAATATAATTTTATTCACAAAACATCTAACATTTAGAGACAAATTTAATCAAGAATCATGGATTTATTTACATAAAACATTTTGGTACAGATTTAAAGAATAATTGTATCAATTCAAAACACAACCCTCCATTTTAATAGTGAAGCAGTCCATAAAGATGAAAGGGAATCCATTTAACCGCCAGTGGCCACCAGCAATTTTGCGGTCGTCTGTGACTGAGCCAGGGATCTAGCGGTACGAGCAGTGGGTGAACGAATGTGCAAGCTGGGGATTGCAGTGTTGGGGATTGCAGTGTTCAGAAATAAATTGAAATGACATATTTTTCTTGGGAATTTGTATACGGAGGATGTGGAATAACATAACAGACATTTGTATGACCGATCTTATACATACCCCCAAAAAATGCATTATTGAACCATGGTCATGGATGAACCAATTAATGCAAATTGGGCCTATTTTTAAAAAAAGTTGACATTTGAAGGCTAGGCCTAGAGCTTTTTTTGTTCTGATTTCTGCTCAAACAACATTTTTGTTGTAACATTGATTGCGGATAGACTGTTTTGTAGGACCGATCTAT
The DNA here is from genome assembly GCA_035610835.1 of Ophiura sarsii. Classification (NCBI taxonomy): domain Eukaryota; kingdom Metazoa; phylum Echinodermata; class Ophiuroidea; order Amphilepidida; family Ophiuridae; genus Ophiura; species Ophiura sarsii. The sequence continues at coordinate 32,429,693 of CM069451.1, read as the reverse complement.
AAGTAACAAAAAGAATGTCATTATTTAACCAAATAATGCAATGTGGGCCTAATTTTTAAAAAGTTGACATTTGACGGTTAGGCCTACTAAAAAATGAAATTGCTCCAATTTATATGCGAAACAACATTTTTGTCGTAAAATTGATTGCGGATAGACTGTTTTGTATGACTGATCTCATACGTAACAACAAATATCATTATTGAACCAAAAACATGCAATTTGGGCCTATTTTCACAAAATGAATGGACATATGTATGTGCTAAATGCTTGCAGTTTTACTGAATTGCCGAATTGGCATACTTTATATTTCAAAATCAAGTTTGAAAGCTAACATTAGCCCGACATTAGCGGCCTGTTTATATGTTTAGGTAGGCTTAAATGTTTTCTACAAAAAATTGAATTGTTTACCTCCAAACTCATGAAAATCACATTTTTGGGAAAAATCACACTTTTTGGTCTATAACTCAAAAAATGAATAAGATATTAAAAAAGGCACCCTGGGGAATGTTATCAGGACTAATATGACAACATTTGACAAAATATATTTTGAGTTATCTTTGTAGAACCTAAAATGGGTCAAAAAACATGTTTTTTTTATCATTTTCATCAACATGGTCAATTTCATGTTCATGGTTGGATTCATTGAACCCTTTCCTTCAAGAAAATGTTACATTTTATATAGATTAAATGAATAATGACGAAGTTACGGCAGTTTTACAGAGGCTGTACCTGAAAGTCCACACCCCCCTTAAGGGGGCTGTCAAGTGTCAGAAATAGCTTCCGTAAAACTGCCGTAACTACGTAATTATTCATATATTCCATATACAAGTATACATTTTTTTGAAGGAAAGGGTTCAATAAATCTAACCATGAACATAAAATTGCTCTAAAAAGAACCATTTTGGAGAAAATCATAAAAAACGAGAATTTTGACCAGTCTTCAATTCGGACAAGGTAACCAAAAAAATATTTTCTGAAAATCTATCCTTTTACGATTTTTGTAATCTTAAGAAAATTACCCGGGTTCCATTTTTTTTGTTTTTTGATATCTGAGATATTTTTTTATTTATTGACCAAATAAGGCAACAAAATGGGATTTTTAAATACAACAAACGTGAATTTCCACAAAATGATCCGAAAAATCGGGAAATAGGCCTAAAACAAAAAACAAAAAAAATGGAACCTGGGGAAGATCATGGTTGTTGCGTTAAACTTACTTGCTGTCCATCAGATGCAGTTTGTATTGAGTTATCGTGTCTGTAAATCGTATTTTTACTCAAAAATGAACATAAAGAAATCAACCGATGAATGTGAAAAGTGACAATACCGCCGTTTTATCATGGTTTACGGGGAAATACACGTATTTCAAATCCTGTTCTTTAGATATTGTGGGAAACATATAAATCCCCAACTTCGTGCAAAGTTTCATTACAAACCGTTCTTTTCTTGGTATCAAAATAACCTCAAATGTGTGTTAAAAAACACCTTTTTCATGATGTCGAGTTTGAAAAAGAAGCCATACCATTTTATGCGCATTCGAAGTGCGTTCACAATTTCCGGGAAGCGTAACGCATTCAAGCGCGTGCGTTAATCGACAATGAGCGCAGACGCGCGCGGAATGTTTTGAATTGGCAAAATAAATGGTGACGCCGTGCGCGTTGAACCGGTTGACAAAGATTTAGACGCTCGTGTATTAATTTCTGTGCGCAACACTCTGCGGCTAATCATCAGAGTTTATCATTATAGGCCAGTGTAGTCGAGTCTTTATCAATGTGATCATTTAAAAATGCACCGTGGCGGGATTAGTGAGTAGTCTGGGTGTAAAAATCAACACCTATCCTAGATAAAGGACTTAGTAAAGGAGAGAGAAAAATTGGAAACAGAGAGAAAGCAAGAAATGGGATGAAGATTTAATTTAAGACCTGTCGTTTGGTAGGCTCTAGGCCTACATGTTTTCTCTTCTTCTACCTCAGATATTTAAAGAGACGGAATCGGGTAAGCTTCTGATTAACATGATTAATATGAGTCACGTCACGAATTGTAATTTCATCATAAATAGTAAAAGGCCACAACATGCCACCTGAACTTGATCCTCGTTATGCCAGCGCCACCGAAAAAGAAACTGAAATATATGTCCGATAGGTCTAATGTTTAATGAAGCAGGAAAATAAATTTAACGGTTTGTAAAATGACTATATGAATTGTCTATGGGTAAACTGTCAAGCGAACGAGTAACAGTAGCGTATCAGCAGAGTGTCCCCCCTCGACGGATTTGACCGGGTAGAACAGCTCAAACTACCGGGCTAAAGTAAAAGGTTTTATTTTCTGTAAATACAGTGGGTTGGGGGAGCAAGGGCCCCAATTTGAATCGGATGGGGTGGATTTTGAGAACACCCCCACCCTCCCCGTTTTCAAATGTCGGACTCGGCGGCGGCGGCAATCCTCAGCCTGTAAAGTTAAAGCCTACCGGGAAGATACCATTTCCCCCTCTGACAAGCGATCTCATCAGATACGCCACTGGCGGGTAATGGAGCACATTTCACAGTAGTTAAATGATGAGTATTTTCCATTAGAATGGACTTGGATCCTTTTAAAATTGATTTGAATTGCTATCTACCAAAGATAATTATTAAATAGTGATTGTTCAGTGTTATAACAATAGCTCTATTAAGCATTTCGGTTGGATCTCTTATAAAAGTAGTTTGCTATCTACTGAAGATAACAATGATAACGTTGAAAACACGGTCATTATTTAACAATTAGCTCTAGTGCTAGGCCTATATACAGTATTCGGTATTTCCATTACTGCATGGTTTTATTATTTATTGGCTATCCCTATGAATTGCCTTGTCACCTATACCTAGATTGAATTTTTTTTATTGAGAGGACACAAAAGTACAAGGATATCAAAGGTGCAACCACACATTTAATTAATCAGGCCTATTGTTTACATCTCATAACTTCGTGATAAACCAAACCGATGTTACCCTATTTTTTTTATTGGGGTGGGTCCGAGGGGCAGAAATATAGAGCATCCTCTCCCACCATAATCCCATCCCTTCCACCTTTGCTTTCAGTCTAGAACATTCGGACGTTTCATTGATTCAAAATATGAATGATGGGCATTTAGCGATCGAAATGGGAAGATCTCTGTTCTTTGTTCAGTCCGAATTTCATTTGGAATGTTCCAGAATTTTATATTATTCAATTTAACTATGACATTTTAGGAGGATTTTATAGAAACATGACTTGTTTGGCCGTATAGGCCTACTTCTGGTTATCTTGGAACTTATTTTGTCTTATATGGCATGTCACCAACCAAACCGTAGGCCTAACAGCGGGGCCTTAGACCCGAACGCAACTGAATAAATGAGCTTACACTCTAAGAAGTTAAAGAACCCTTTTTTGTCCTGCCAGGAGAACCCTTAGAGGTTCTTTAAAGAACCAAAAAGAGTTCCCAAAACGTGATACAGAACCATTTCTGTTTAATACAGAACCGTTTTTGGTTCTATGAAGAACCTTGTTTGGTTCTTCAGTTTTCAAGAACCTTTTTTGAAGGTTCAAGAGAGAGGTTCGTCATAGAACCGTCATAGAACCTTCAAAAAAGGTTCTTGAAAATTGAAGAACTCCAAAAGGTTCTTCATAGAACCAAAAATGGTTCTGTATCGACCGAAAATAGTTCTGTATCATGTTTGGGGAACTATTTTTGGTTCTTTTAAGAACCTTTCAGAGTACACACCACTAATAAATTCCCCATTGCTTACTGTGTAAAATGGACCATGATTATTCGCCATTTTCTCGCTTATAAAGCAACTGGTTGCTTCAACTTTGCATTCTGTGTGAAGATCATGGTCTTGGCTTTCCTGTAAAAAAAATAAATATATAAGTTCAAGGCAAAATTTTCGAGATATGCGCCGTCAAAGATACACATGTTTGTAGATTGCCCAGGCCTAGCATAGGTCTAAGCAATTCTAATCAATTATCTGAAGTCTCTAAAATGACTAAAAAATCATAAAAAATTGGTCAAAGAAGAAAATTTGCACTGATATTGTTTGATAATCTTCATTTAATAATCATCCGATCAAAAGTTTGGCCAACAACACCACTTTTGAAGCATTTTTATATATTTCACTTAGACGAGTGTCATCCCAACCAATTCAACAAGCCTTTCGTGGACTCTTCCATTATTTATTTAGTGGTGTGAATCCTTCAGCTCTTTATATTTTTGAAATTATATTTTTTTCTGTTAGGTTGAATATACTGCAACACATTGATAGCATTGCAACCACTTAAATCAGTTTTAACAGGCTTTTGTATGACAAAGTTTGATTGAATTATGTTTGCTATCTACTGAAGATAGCATGCTTTTCAATGGTGAAATAACGTGCACGCGATAAAAGTTGGTCACACAGTTTGTCTTTATTTCTTGAACTTTCAATGCCTTTGTAGCATGAATTGACCAGTTGTAATGATAGTAATGAATACATATTACAAATTTAGAATGTCTATAATATCCTTTTTGTGTATACTGAGATGTAACGGGGGGGGGGGGGGGGGGGGGGGGGGGGGGGGGGGGGGGGGGGGGGGGCAAGTGACACATTTAGTTGTATATGAAATTATGGGAATAGTTCAAATTAGAAGAAGAACAAAATTCTGGGGGTTACCTGTCCTGTATGTAAGACTCCATGACAGAGGCTGCAAGAGACACTTCATTTGCATAGAACTGGCAAATCCCTTCTTCTTTACACGCTTCTCAACCCTTAAACGAAGATCTTTGAAACAAATCAAATCCTGGGATAGGCCTAGGCCTACTGTAACACGGTTAGCCAATCTGTAATGGAATTTCAAAAAGAAAAGATATGGTATGATAATCAGGGTTTACATGTATAGATAGGCCTAACCCCTTTTCTCCCCTTCCCCTGTATACAGTATATATCCCCTCCCACCCTCTTCTCCCCACCCCTTCACCGCTAGCTAGGCACTGGCTATTACACTGCACCCTTGACTAGTCAAGTGTGAGTCTGATGATCATGATAATAACCCACGGCTATGACTAAACAGCTGGGTTTTTCATCTTTGTTTACTTCGTGTATTCGGGGAAGGGGAGGGAGGGGGTTGTTGTGGAAACAGATATTTGACCTCTATCTAATATGGGATCGTTCTATGGTGGACTTACATGAATAGGGAGACCTATTACTTTGTGCAGACAGACATGGTATCATTCCAATCCAATGTTTAAATTTTGAATATCACTTGATTTGTAAAAAAGTAAGCTTATTTGAGAGTTGTCTGCATCCTCTCAAAGTTGTCTTACATACCCCTATCAGTCCTGTGTGTGAACAGACAACTTGGTCACTGTTCGATCTATCTGTTAATAAGCTTAATTACAATTTTAAAGCAGTGTAAATTGACTTTGAAAAGTAGTAGTATACTATTACTAAACCAGTGACAGTTGACTAAACCTACGTTCTTACGCGGCTGAATAGCCTGAATGAAGCAGTTTCTTGTGCTGCTTTTTTCTACACTAAATGTTCCTAAATCAATAGAAAACTTACATTAAATGGTAAATAGCCACAGAAATTCAGCGTATCATTAATTTGAAAACTTTTTTTTAATCTGTTCGTATGACCATAGCAACCAGACAGCCCGTGAGATAGGCGTGGGCAATACGAAATCCCGATTTTCATAAATTAACTGGATTTCCATGTAGAGTACACACCACTAATAAATTCCCCATTGCTTACTGTGTAAAATGGACCATGATTATTCGCCATTTTCTCGCTTATAAAGCAACTGGTTGCTTCAACTTTGCATTCTGTGTGAAGATCATGGTCTTGGCTTTCCTGTAAAAAAAAAATATATATAAGTTCAAGGCAAAATTTTCGAGATATGCGCCGTCAAAGATACACATGTTTGTAGATTGCCCAGGCCTAGCCTAGGTCTAAGCAATTCTAATCAATTATCTGAAGTCTCTAAAATGACTAAAAAATCATAAAAAATTGGTCAAAGAAGAAAATTTGCACTGATATTGTTTGATAATCTTCATTTAATAATCATCCGATCAAAAGTTTGGCCAACAACACCACTTTTGAAGCATTTTTATATATTTCACTTAGACGAGTGTCATCCCAACCAATTCAACAAGCCTTTCGTGGACTCTTCCATTATTTATTTAGTGGTGTGAATCCTTCAGGGTTCTCCTGAGAGGACAACTCTAGAACCATTTTTTCTGAGAGTGTATAATGGATAGTATATTAAAATACATGCCAGGAGAGGCTGTCCATCCCTGCTCTCCATGGCCCTATACACCCCCCCCCCCCCCAACTCCACATGTCGTGTGTTTGATTGCCGCGTGTGCAAATACATGTACTATACAAAGTTAGACTATTATGAGATAACCATGTGAACCATTTGATAGCATCGGCTCATCGGCCCGAGGATGCTTCTCCGATCATGCCCATGTAGGCCTAGGTAAAACGGCACTTATAATTATGTTTGATATAACTGAATGACAAATTAGTACACCGAGTTGAACTAACTGAGAACTAGCTAACTTAACAACGATACGAAGTAATAGGCCTACCATATTCAGTAATGACAATAAATAGATAAACAGGTAGGCCTATTGGATGGACGGGCGGGTGGAACGGACTTGTTCAACATCGAAAGGCCAAACAAAAACAAAACATTAACGTCTTCGGATAAAACCCGGTGTAAGTCTTTTTGATCTCCTTTCAATGTTTCACTCCGATCATGGATTCAAAATCTTTCTCTGTCCTTTATTTTTTATCTTTTTTCCTTCTCTCTTTCTAAACTCCTTGACACTAACGCTTAGTGCTAAAGCCTTGTTTTACTAATAGGCCTACTTGCTTTCAGGCTCAGCCACACCCCGGCAAAAATGACGGTTTGATAAGTCGGGCCTCCGATGCGTAAACAATGCGTATGAACAAGCCCTCAAACGCGGCAAAACATAGCGGGTAACGCAGCACGCACTGACGGCTTTCGAAATAACAGCGTCGCGTATTTTAAGCGAACTGGCGCGTGCCAATTTGCGTGAAAAACAAAACACGGGATACGCGGCGCATGGTAGTTTCGCTGATCCCCTGCGGGCAGACTTTTCCATTCTACTTTGTCAATGATCACAATAAGGGATTTAAATCCTTCTAAATAGGCTTTTGGAATTTCAAAATTGAAAATTTCTTTGCATGTACTGATAGATAACACTCTGAAGTTTTGAAAAATGAAGAAAAGTGAAATTCCTGGAAAATACGAAATGACACTTGACAGCCCCCTTAAGATTCGCCCCTCTTTTGAGCCTGCATCAGTTCAAAAATGTGTGTTCTTACTAATCAAATTTGAAAAACAAGCTCTTAAGGTGGCTAACTCGGCTACGGTGACCGGCAATGATTTGCTTCAAAATAGCAGAGGATGTGTATATTGATAAGAAAAGATGATATATGCCAAGTTTGAATTTTTTCCAAAAAAACGTTTTTGATTTACAGAATTGTTCGTTATTTGAAAACCCATTGATATAATACAGGAGGCGTTGCCGAATTCCCAAATACTGCCAAATTTCAGAAAACACATAGTTTTGTAAATATTTTTTTCTCTTCTTTAAAATCAATGTAGGCTGAAGACTTTTATTTTATTTTGATGCCATAACACCAAAGTATTACACACAACAAAATTCCTCCACAACTGAGTGGTGATGGATGGTATATTCACTGGGAATGTTAGTACCTTTTCACTATTTTCTAGAAACACTATATTGCCAAATTTTGTGAATTTCTACAGAAAAAACTACATATTCAATTTGTACAAAAAAAAGTCATATAAAAGGTAATTAAGTTAAGAAAATTCTCTCGTGAGATTTTCCCAATTAAGTGTTTCTAGACTTTTTTACAGCCTTTTGAACATTTCCCTAAAATCAAAATCAAAATTTTTGTTGTTGAAAAACACTGTATTTGCAAAAACTCACAAGAGAATTTAGGTAATATGCTTATAAATTTATTCCTTAAGTTTCATGGCTATAGCACTTTAGTCTACAGAAATTTCAGAAGGTGAACATTTAGGGAACTTTCAGAAAATAAAGAAAACATAAGAAATTTCAAAAATCATCCGAAAGTCCTGAAATATGTAGAGGAAAGACTAATCTTTACTGTGGTTTCAGTATAAAGAGTATAGATATAATTAAATTGGTATTACAGCAGTTTTCCTGTAGTGGTGTAGGGGCCGAGTTAGCTACCTTAAAGACCTACATTTTTGAGAAAATCAGTAATCAGTTCTTAAGACCCTAGTTTTCATCATAAAATTGTCTCAGTTCAGTTCCAAAGCCCCCCTTTTTGAGCCCTGGGCGGCACCCCCTACCCAAAAAAGTTGAAGTAACCATTATACCATAAGACGCTGCTCATTTTTTGTATAATTTTAAAAAAATTGTATTGGTATAACTGGATCACATGGACACACATCACAGCAGGTTGACCTCACGTACTTTTACACAAGTTCAACCTTCCTTTCAAATCATCAACTGGACATCCATGTCCATGGTGTGCAACACATAAGCTCGACCTACCGCTTCAATTGGTTACTGGCATTTTGTGAGTTTACAACTATGCGCATTGAGCTAATCAGAGTTCGTCCGCTTGTGTGCGACTGTGGCCAGGAATCTGTACTGTGCATCCATTCCAAAATGACACGCAGTGGTGTGTGTGAACAGGGTGTTTGTTCGGGAGGTCCCGGGTTCAAATCCCGGTCGAGGAAATTAATTTTGCATTTCTCGACTCCCAGGAGGGAAAGATTAATACTTATCATCACTTCCCCCTCGTGAACTAGGTAACTTTTATGTCAGGATGTATGTTTACACGATGGATGAGTTGCCCTCTTTAGCACAAAATAGCGAGGAAGTTGAGATGTGAGGAGCAGGGGTTATCATGGATATTGAATTGGGATTGAATTATGTATATTTTTTCACAGGAATCTTATTTGAATGTGTGATAGAAGCCTTGGTTTCGAATTTTTTTTCACCCTGGCATGTATTAGAAACTGGTTAATCGAACGCTCTACTGAAATGACATGAGGTTGACGTCGCATAAATCTATGTGAGGTCAACCTCACCCAAAAACAGTGCAACGGACAACCGTGGTGCACAATACGTAAGCTCGACCTCACAGCTCTGATTGGTTAGTGGCATTTTGTAAGCTGATCAAAGCGCGCCTGCGTATGTCGGACTGTAGCCAGGAGAATATGTGTTGTAGGTCCATTGCACAAACAGTTGGCAGGGCTAAAAAAATGTTGATTTCCATGGAAGCAAGCAACATTTCCCAGAAAGAAAGCTAGATTCTCTCCATTTCTTATGTATTTCTTTATTTGGAAAAGCAAGATTTCCCTCCAAATACCAACATTTCCCAGGAAGGAGATCCTGAAATCCACATTTTCCCAGGCCTGCAGCTAGGTCATGCATCCGACTGATACTTGATTGTGTGTTTTATTTGTATGTACAGTGCAGCTAGAAATCTTGGTGTTATTATTGACAAGTCCCTGGAAATGAAAAGTCATGTCTCGACTATTGTTCGCGCGGCTTCTTTTGCCATTTACAAGATCGGAAAGCTCATCAAATATCTTGATCGCGAGTCAACTGATCGAGCGACTTGTCCACGCCTTCGTGTCATCAAGACTTGACAGCTGCAATAAGCCTTTTGTATGGTCTACCTGAATACCAAATTGCACAGTTACGAGTGCAAAATTCTGCTGCCCGACTTGTGTCACGGTGCTCAAGGCGTGACCATATGAAGCCGATTCTTTGTGAGCTTCACTGGCTCCCTGTTCAGCAACGCTTACAATACAAGATAGCTCTGCTCACACTCAAGGCATTAAACAATATGGCACCAGCATATATCACAGAACTAAATACACTCCCGGGAGGACCCTTTGCTCTTCTACTCTAAATCTTCTTCGCATTCCGGCTACAGAAAACACAACATCTTACAGTAACAGAACCTTTGCAATCATAGCACCAAAGATTTGAAACAGCGCTTTTACCATCATATATACGTCAATGTCATCTCTTGGCCATTTTAAAAAGTGTCTCAAGACTCATATCTTTAAGTCCATACATAGTGTCTGATTGTTTAGTATATTGTCAACTATTGTGCAGGCCCTCTGTATTTTTGATACGCAGTTCCTGTATGTCTCTCATATTTTGTTGTTTGTATTTTATGTATTGTACTTTTCGCGTTGTATTTAAGCGCTTTGGGAACTTGTTGTTAAGGCGCTATATAAGCATTTTGTATTATTATTAAATTATTATGAAATGCCAATGTAATCAACCAGGTTGCTTGTGTGTGAATATAGTCTCACGGCTAAAGTAACTATAGTCAGGCATGGGAATATTTAGGTTTAAACTTGAATTCATTTTTTGTTGTCCAAATGTCTGCACTTTCTTTTAATTTCAGCCCGTTTGGGGCCTTTTTAACTCACTTTGATGCACTTTTCAGGGGATTTCAATTATTTTCGTTTTCATACCTGTATAGTCTGTTTATCCATCTCACGAGACAATGCATAACTGCGTATTTACTAATTGCAGCACAAACATGCATGCAACTACTTGAGGCGCTAGCATATACACATGCATAGAAAAACAGACGATATGTATGTGTGAGTAAATAAAAATAGAGTATATAACTATTACAAACCCCATGCTGATAAATAGTTAAGTTCACGAAAACCCAAAAGTCAATAGTCTCACGGAATTTGTTTCTCTCTCTCCTGACAGCTAACTTTCTGACAAATAAGTCAAACTATTGTAAAAAAATGTGTGACTCTTTTTGATAATATAAAGCGAGAGTAAATATATTGGTATAAAAAGGCTCATGTTTTACGCCAGTGCACACCAGTGTGCAATATTTGAGTGGTTCCTAGTGCAAGCAAACTTTTAATTTATAAATAATACTGTTTGTATCCATTTCTTTTCTTATCCTTTTGTTTTCAGTTTATTAGAGACAGCCTGTCATGACAGTCAGTATAACGTCCAAGATGTGGCTTTAATATCACTACGCACCATAGCAAGACACTCACAGCTCAAACAGGTGAGTCATAAAGTAGATCAAAAGAGCTGTAAATAACAAATGTTTTAGAGACAGCCTGTCATGACAGTCAGTATAACGTCCAAGATGTGGGGTTAATATCACTTCGCACCATGGCTAGACACTCACAGCTCAAACAGGTAAGAGAGAACCACACCAAATGATTTCTCAATTCAAATACACGTAAAAAGGCCCTATTGCAAGACACCTTTTTACCCTCCGGCAACATTTATGACATACTTTTCACCTATGACCATTTTCAGTAAAGGTTAAACTTTAATTTAAGTCTTTAATATCATTGGGGGTTATCAGACTAGATTTTTCGCTTTGGACCAGCGAAGAGCGCCTTTATGTTGTCATGTTTTCTGGGATGTCTGTTCACCATTTAGGCAGGTTGCTTCATGGCAAGACACTCATAGCTCAACCAAGTAAGTTCAAAATTAACCCTAAACCCGAGAGCATGGTTTTGGGGATTAAAGCAATATTATGTGATCTTTTTCAAATGTTTACACATTTCTTTTCTCTCTTATAATGAAGTTTGACCCTGAATTCATAAATCTATTTTGACTGTATTTTCCGTTTAAAAAACATCACAGCATATTACTAAATCATAATGGAAATCTGCTTCCAATTTGCCAACATATTTGTTTGATTTTCATCATAAAGCATTCAGTAGGGGCATGTTCACTTGTTTACAGTTGGGGTTGTAACTGGAAATACTATAATATAAATAGCTTTAAAACGGTGGGAAAATGGTGCTAAACCATGAAATTCTATTTACGAACAAACAAACAAAACAATCAGAAAATAACCTTAGGAAACATATTGCTCTGTAACTTATAAGATATTTTAGTTTCATGGTTATAAATGTAATTTGACCAAAAAATGCATTTCTAGGAAAAATTCACAGATAGAGGGCGTCCCATGAAAAAGATCACATAATATGCCTTTCTGGAGCAATATTTGATGAAAAAACAGCACTTACAAATAATTAGCCCAGTATTTAGTCTGAATGTTTTTGCCCCCTATGCATATTCCTTATCTACATATTATCATGGCAGGTTTACCTTATTACCTGCCATGATATTATGTATACATAAGAACATTCCTGCTTTCAAATGTTATTGAAATATTGCAGGTCTCCAGATAATTGAGGTATATTTTCCTTCCGCAAATGGATGTTATTATAATCAGTTCAATAATTTCCGTATCATTTTGAACAATTCCCGCGCACCCTATGCAATTGCTGCGTAAAGGCAACAGCAGCGCAGTGCCCGATGTTATGGAATGTTGTATGTCGTTACAACTGGCATTGTGTGTTCAACTTTTGGACGAATACGAGCATGGTACTCAGATCATTATTGAACTGACGTATTATCAATATTTTATTAAACCATCTCCAATATTTCTTGTGTTTAATACAGGTACTATTGAAGAGTAATGCCATAGAGAAGTTGACCAAGCTTGGTGACAACATGCAGCACTCAGAGGGCGCTTCATCCCCTGGCAGTATGTCCTCTGCAAGGAGCGGACGTAACAGTGCAAGCTCCGTGTCACATCATTGCTCTAGACTGATAAACATGCTACGAAGATCGGCTAGTGCAAAATCTACAAGAGGGATGGTGATGTCATAATGGTATCAGCATTAAAAAAGAATGATTTATGGTGCACTATGCAACCGACGTAAGTCCATCCCCTCGGTACACTTGACTTTGTTATTGATCATAGGTGGGAAGCACGAAGGGACGCAGCTCTTTACAGGCAGAGTAGTCTACAGTAAACCATCGCAACCCATAGGTATCAGTTGCCCCAAAAATGTCAAGAAGACCAGTACAGTCAATTTGGTTGCCCAGAGCAAATATAGTAAGTAGTATACACTTGGGATTCAAAGTCACACATGTCATTTGTGATGCACATCCTATCTGTGGTTGTGTGTTTTTCAAGATATAGATAAAAAACGGACAGAAAAAAATTATGAAAATAATAAGAATTTAGGGAGTCATTTTCACTTGTATAATCTTATTTTGGGATCAAATGTATTTGTGATTGGAACTTTTTGTGCTAAAAAACAGAGATGATGGAGTTTCAAAGATAAATGAAATTATAATTCAAACAAGCATTCCTTGTACAGACTTGTACAACCAATCGTGGACCAAGTTGAAATTACCGAAAGTCATTCAATGACACAGAATTTTGAGAGGAATATGTGCAGACAATAAATTGTTTGAAATTTTTGAGAGTATGTATTTAAGCATTTTAGAGAGCTTAAACGTGTAGGGTTAAGGGGGCTGTGCACCTTCAGGTACAGCCTCCGTAAAACTGCCGTAACTTCTTTATTATTCATTAAATCTATATAAAAGTATACATTTTCTTGCAGAAAAGGGTTCAATGAATCCAACCATGATCATGAAATTGACCATTTTGGGAGAAAATTATAAAAAACACGTTTTTTGACCCATTTTAGGTTTGGAAAAGATAACTCAAAATATATTTTGTTAAATTTTATCATACTAGTTTAATTATATTCCTCATGCAATTCCCTAGGAATCGTTTTTTTAAAAAAAAATTTGCTTTATTATTTTTTGAATTATCGAACAAAAAGTGCCAAAAAATATGATTTTTTACCAAAAAATGTGATTTTCACGATTTTGGAGGTTAAAAAACAGGTTTTTTGGCACTTTTTGGTCTGTAATTCAAAAAATAATAAAGTAAAAATAAAAATAAAAAAACGATTCCTAGGGAATTGCATGAGGAATATAATAAAACTAGTATGACAAAATTTAACAAAATATATTTTGAGTTATCTTTTCCAAACCTAAAATGGGTCAAAAAACATGTTTTTTATAATTTTCTCCAAAATGGTCAATTTCATGATCATAGTTGGATTCATTGAACCTTTTCCTGCAAAAAAATGTATACTTTTATTCAGATTAAATGAATAATGAAGAAGTTACGGCAGTTTTACGGAGGCTATGCGAAGGTGCACATCCCCCTTAAGGGATAACCAGAATCACCTATTTAACATATTTAGAAAATGATACCTCTAAGCATAACAATCAATTCCAGCGACAGTATCATGTTTGCTGCCCCTGTGACATGGAATGATGCTGCTACTACAATACATTTTACAGCTTATTCGGTAGTTTGGTGCATGTCTGCCTGTAACGTTATGGTTCCAGTATTAATGTTTTAGTTAAAAATATGCCATTTCAGTATTATTTTTGAGTTTCCCATTTCTAATCCTATTCCCTTCTTTCATTATCGTTTATTCCCTATTATATATCGTACGAATAATCCTCCTTGAAGTGGCATTTCAAGACAAGTGTTTAAGGGTATACACCACCAATGCACTCCCCATAGACGCTACGCGCAAAGTATGGGTCAAACAATCGGCTCTAACTGGAGTTTAACATACATCCTTATATGATATTTACAGAGATTATTCCTAAGGGATGTCTGCAAAACATATCAAAAGGATATGACAAAGTGTCAGACCAGATTTTTCAATATTTCGCAATTAATTTGATGTAGCAATTTCGGCCCTTTATTTACGCCCCAAAACTCAGGACGGGCCTTCTGCCGATTTCAGTCGTTTAAACTTTTTTTGAAATTTGTACTGCTGCACACTCATAAAAATGTGTAATACCTAACACTAATAATAGATATAACTGAAAAAAGTATGTCAAAATCTCGCAGTTTGTACCGCAAAAAGGAACTCTTGCTGTGATAAACTTTTACCGGACGTGCTATCCCATAGTGCATTGGTGGTGTTTACCCTTAACCGTGATCGACCTCTACACTCAAGCGGTTTTGTTTATCACGTTTACACATCATGCTAAAAGTGTTTCTAGATATTATTTGTAAAATTTAACACACATGCATACGAGGGACCAAACATTTTTCTAACTAAGTAAGAAAATAGATGTTTGGTCCCTCCTATGCATTCGGGATAACATTTGACACCACAACAAATATCTCGGAACGCAAATTTCATCAAAAATTCTACCAAAATCTGCCGTTTTTTCGGAAAGATATTATTGTTAAATATGTCATTCTTTTAGGGAAATTTGATCAAGAAACTGAATTTTGTAAGAATTATGTCCAACTATTATTTAACCATTTTCGTGTATTTTCTGCAACTTCCTGTAATTCAGACATGGTTCGAAGTAAGCTTAGCGTATATGTATATCGTAACGATTTATGAAGGAATGATCATGACCAAAGCTGACCGAAAAATAGACTCTTGAATCAAATATTGTTACTTCTCTGAATGTCTTTTGCATTATGGCATTGAGTACCTACCGTGGATGCATACACAACTGACTCCAAAACCTCTCGAGTGTGGAGGTCGCTCACCGCTAAACACTAGTAAAGAAAGGCCACTTCAACACTTCAAGGAAGTTTAGTCTTACAATGTTTACCAAAGTATTTAAGCAATGAATAGGCGGCTACAAACATCGATTAGCTACTTGCCATGGATTGTATGACAGTCCACAGTTCATAACTTGCCCACCAAATTGTAAGGCAACTGGATTAAGGAAGGTGTCCAGCAAGCACAACAGTGTGCATTATATGTTAGAAAAGTAATTATTGAGCCCAAATCGCGTAGTTATATAGAACAAAATATCATACTTATCGAAAAATGTCAGCTCTCAACATGCAATATTTAAAAATTCACGGCAATCGAAAGTCCCGGTATCAATGACGTCATGATTGGTGCTCAAATTTGCCCAAAAGCATTGTTTAACTATGACTTCATTTATACCGTGACTTTCGATCACCGCAAATTTAAAAAAAATTGCATGTTGAGAGATGACATAATATTGTATTCGTTTTTATGATAAGTATGCTTTGTTCTATATAATTATGCAATTTGGGCTCGATAATTATTTATCTATAATATAAATCATAATAATATGCTTGCTGTACACCTCCTTTAAACACAGTATGTACATGTTAGGTATTCCTTGCATGTAAAGCCCCTATGTAAGGGACTGTGGATCAGATTCTAATATATGATTTATTTGTTGCGAATTAGAAAGGGTAGAGGGATTCTTTATCTGAAGGTTTCATTCATATTAACATTTATTTGGTTATTTTGAAGGGTACTTTTTATGCATGAATAATATAAAGCAAATATAACAGTTCCTCATGCAACATTTTGGGACATGCTGTGCATTCCCTTTTAAGATGTATTCTTATATATAGGTAGTGCATCATAAATGCTTGTTGTATGTCAGACCAGTTTTATTTACATTAAAAGTATACTTCCGGGTTATAAAAACTTAGCGATAAGATTTACCGGGTTACTTTTTTTTACTAGGCAAGTTAGCGGTATTTACTGTTACCAAACCTGGTTTTTGCTGTTAGAAAACTTTGCGTTATTTGACCGTTTCTACTAGGCAAACAGACTGGTTGGTCCGTTAGTTAAGTTGCCCAGTAGAAATACACTTATATGTAAGTGCTTTGAGCCTCCGGGGAATAGCGCATCATAAATGCTTGTTATATGTACATGTATGTGTGTATTCAGTATGCAATAATGTAAATATCTATATATAATGTACTACATACTTAGTATTGTAAAATTTTGAGTCTTTCAACAGAATTATTTGTTTGTACATAAATGCCAATGTTAAAGAATTGTAAATATTTATTTATTAAAATGCACTATCTGATGCTTTATGTTAACACTTTCCACCCGGCTGTTGGTTTTACCAAATATACAACAGATTTTTCAGAAACCTTTCTCATGTCAAGGTCTATTTGAAGGATTAATGTACCAATACTAGTCATGTTTGTACTTATTTTAATGCATTTCTCATGGTTATTCCAACTATGGTAATGAAATTCAATAATTTTGACATAGTTGAAACATGTTGTGACATTTTGGAATGTCGGCTGCAGACGCCTGCCGCGTGGAAAGTGTTAAAGTATCTCTTACCTATAGAGGCCTTAATGTGGCAACCTACCCACACAAAACCAGGTGTAATAAAATAAGATTTTTTTTCTTACTGAGAAAGATTCATAACATTGTGGGTCGTATTCTTGTACTAAACACTTAAGACCGTGTTTAACTAAACGTGTGTCTAACTTAAACGTGAGTTTATCCTTTAAACGACATGTTCAAAACACAATTTTAAACTCTGCAAATCGCATTCCCAGAGTGGTCCTGCGTTTATTGTATACAGGTATTTATTTCATTGTGGCAGACTACACGATCCGTACGTCAGCTTGCACCGGTCGAGTGATCATTCAAGGCATACAGTTGGTGCGCGAGTTTAGTTAAACATGCACTACCCATGTTATTAAGTTAGACCAATTTCGGCGAGTTAGATGTGTTTAAAAAAATGTACGAGAATCGCGTTTAGTTAAACGCCGTGTCTAAAGTGTTTAGCTTAAAACCGTGTTTAACTACGTACGAGAATACAGGCCTGTGCATCTACCATGTGGCACGGTGGGACATCATATTGGCTCAATCCCGAAGACATTGCCGCCTTTGCCATATTTTACCCTCACCCCAAATTATTATAGTGTGTAACCTGTTGTTCTGTCAACAGACGTATAATGCAATTGTTCTAATAAATAATAATAATTTCTTAGCAATTGAGATGGAATGTATTTGAATTCTACCTTATTATGTAACATGACATCAAATCAAATTGAGCATAAAGTCGCTGATTTTGATTTATGACCTGAAATAATCTATTTGGCAAGGGAAGGTCAAAAGTGAGATTTTTCATTTTCATTTTCGGAAAGATAAACATTCCGAAGTATTAAGAAAATATTTTGGGTCTAAATATGTTTTTTAAGTCATTTTAGAGAGGACAAATGTTTTGAAATGTCTCGAAATTACCATGCTTACATTGTCATTTATGGCAAATTTATGGTATGGTCTGAAAGGTCAGAGCTTTCCAAACACTCCCAAATGAAGAGGTCTTTAGCATAAACAATCTTTCAATTAAGATTAAGACCTGTGATTGGCACACCAAGTGACGATAAGCTTCACTGACTTTGAGGGCCTTTTTCTCCAATTCAGCAGTGATTAACTTCAATTTATCATAATTTCAACTTCGGTGTCATTTTAAACCTGAGGACATCCACTTTCTGAAAATGTGAATAAATCATTTTTTATTTTGTGGTGCCAGGTCACATATTAATCAAAGGGAAGGGATTCAATCATGTTTCTGTATGGTTAATTTGCAAGGTTTCCTCTGTGAAGTTTACCATACAGACAAGGTCAATGTTTGTGGGGTTGGTTCGAAGCAGTTAGTCAGGCCATGATGCCTTAAAATTCGTTAATAACAACAATAAAATGACACAACAAGTGAATGATTTCTTATAGACCTGCTGTTAATATATGCATTTATTTCTATATATACACGCAATGAAAGCCTGACATAATTATATAATAATAAGTGTGCACCCTTATACAACTCTTTTGTACATAGACACTCGGTAATTAATAATTAATATCCATTGTAAATAATCATTAATTTAGAAGGCAGTTGTAGTGATTTGAAACATTAGAAAATAAACGCTCGCATCACAGTTTACAAAATAAACGCTCGCATCACAGTTTACAAAATAAATTTAACAAATCGCAATATAAAAGATTTCATAACATTCAGTATTGTGTGGACAAAGAAAGTGTGGCAGAACTGAAGATTAGGACCAGTGACCTCTCCACAATAAAGGAGTAGCACAACTAAGGGTAATTATTCTTTGATCCCAGGACATCTAGATGTTTGCAAAGCTAATGGCAATATTCTGAGAATCAAACTCAGGACCTCTAGACTTTGACAGGAGAGCACACCTAAGGGATGTCCAAAGATTTGAACCCAGGACATCTAGACTTTGACAACTGCAAATGGCAATATTCTGAGGTTTGAAGCCTGGATTATAAAACTATGATAATAGGCAAATCACCAGTTGACACCACAAATATATAAAGCTATATATATATATACTGTTTAAAAATGTGGACACTTTCACACATTTTGAGGGATGACACAATTTGATATTTCTCAACACTATCAGCTAATAAGTATAGAGAGCACTAGTACGAATCCCGTTTCTGCCACTTTTTCTTTACTCTCTGAAAATACAAAAGACCCACAACTAAAATTTAAAGTACATGAAGGCCCTTGTTTGACAATGATGGACTTTTGCAATCAACTGATAGACACCTTCATGTGAGGGGAAAAGGCAGGATTATTTAGATTTTAAAATTGAAAATAATATAATACTGTTAGCAAAACAATTCTTAAAGTCAAATAGAGACCAATCTTGTGTGCATTTAGAATTTGATGAATGTGGTCAAGTCTTAAATTCTCATGGTTGGGCTGAGGTTATACAAAGGGGAAGGTTCACAGGGCAAAAAGTATAGTGAACAGAGTGCATCACTCAGACCAACGTGCAATGATTCCTGGGTAATTTGTCTCCGAACGGGATAGAAAACCTTGATCATTGACCAACCAATACAATACTTACAGGGGATCAAATCAAACAAGGAATAAATCAAACTAGATATAATTCTATAATAAGTTATAGGGATAAATATGGTTGTATTGTTAAACGTACAACTAAACAAATTGCAGACAGCATTTGATTGACAAGAATACAACACTTAACAAGTCACCATAGTATCAAAAGGACGAAATGTCAGTATAATTTGCACATGATTTTTTTCGATATAATATTTATCTTTGGTCAAAAATGCCATTATAGTAATTCAGTCTGTGGACTTGATAAATACAAAATACATATTTTTTAAGGGTGGAGAATGAATTACCTAGGATAATTTCACAGAGTTAACAAGATCAAAATAATCTTTTCCAATGTATCAGTGATTGTACAATGTTTTTCGTTTTTTGGAAAGTCCATCATTGTTTCTTTTTCAAAAAACAATTCGCTGGTTTAGATCACATTCGAATATAACCTTGCCAGGTAAACTGGCTCACGCTAACTTTGTAACCAACCACTGATCACATTGATCATAAAACAAAGCCTATGGCAGTATCATAATTCGGAACTGATGTATGGGCCAAGGCTTGAGTTACTAACGTGCACTATCTTCTTTTGAACTACTGTGAAATTGCCCACTAGAATGATGGGTATGACCTTTGACCCTGATTACATAGACTTGGTTGTCATCCCCACCATTCTGCAGTGGAATCTTGTTATACAGGGCAATGGGGGGGGGGGGGGGGGGTGGGGGGTATGACTTGATATTTGATCATTTCATTATATTAGGGAATGCAACATCTAAATAAATCATAACATCGGGTTACTGTACCCCTTCATAAAATAAAATATGCCTAGCTTTCTATGTCCAATCAGGCTTTTCATAGTCAAGTTATTGAAAACATAAACACACACATGCTACATTACACATAAAAGACAAATATACATATTACAGACAACATTTCAGTAAAATAAAAAATACCACTGCCACGGAAGACAGGAAATAAATAGTGGTACTTTCGGAATGCAATAAATATGCGAATACAAACACCACTGTTTTTTAAACAATTTGTATATTCATCAACAAGTATGATGACTATTTTGTACAAGCAGCCTGTTATATGCCGAGACGATTATTATAATCGTCTCGGGTTATATGGAATTATTTGTATGGAATTCTCATATATTCAATCAATTCATGAATATTCAATCAATTCATGTTGGAATAATGCATATTAAAATGTCAAAACAGCTGCAGATAATTATAGAATACTGTAAACAAACTTGGTAGCCCGATAAGAAATAGCTACCATTAAACTGGTATCTATTGTCTTATATAAAGCTTCAAAACGTCAGCATCATTAATTAGAAACATATTTATTTCTTATCCCCCAACCTTGCCATAATTTTGAGGGAAAAAAAGTATATTCAAAACTAGCACAGAATCTGAATCAAAGTAACTATGGAATATATCACAATGTGATTATTTTATCTTAAAATTTATGGAATATTCATATTTTGGGCATTATTCAAAATTGTGAATTGTGGTATTCGTCCGCACGTCAAGGGTTTCGGTAGAAAAATATCTGGACAATTTCATGAAAATGTGATTTCTTGTTTAGATTTATGTATCTGCTTTGCATGACAATCGCAGAGTAAAAACGTGGCTTTATGTGAAATTAGGTGTATACATGATATAGTAGTACTGGGGTTATGCACAACATCGGAGGGTGGTTACAAATAACAAACTTCTTATAAGTGTTTCTATTTATAAGCCTTATCGCAAATAGATATTAATCAATTGATTATCCTTTTCTGATGCATTGTGGGATCGTGAAGGGGGCAAATTTTGTCCCTTTTCAATCCCACAATGCAACAGAAAAGGATAATCATTTGATTTTTACCTATTCGCGATAAACCTTATTGTCAACATTTTCACAAGCTGGGCAAGCCGAGAAACAATGCTTGAAGTATAAGACAATCATAAATGCAACAAATGGAATTTTGATCAGTATTTCGCATGAAAGTTTGTGAAAAAGGCAATGTTAGCAAAAAGTAAAATCTAGTATTAATACATTTAAGTTTCTCTACAATACCCCCTGATCTATATGGCATCCAAAATTGGAAAACTGACATTTGCCAATGCCAAGAGATAAACAGCATCTTAGAAAAAGCATGCCTGACAAATATGACATGATCAGTGGCTTAGGCCCACCAACTTGTGGTTAGCAGTAATAATTATGTAATTAAGATATGAGTGATCGGTGTTGGTATGCCCATGGTGCCATTTCAAATGATTTTTTTTTACAAAATTCAAAGCCGAGACAAGTGCAGGGTTCACTATTTTAAATATCACTGATGATGACAGCAATGGCGGTATACTGCAATGTCTCTGATTCCATTTCTATGCAGCTAATTGAATTCAACACAAACGGAGGGTATATATCACTTCTTGAGTTTAGCCATTAAAACAAAAATAATAAATCAAAAGTACATCAAAACCAAGTTCACATTCAAAATATATCAAAAGCACCGATAACTTGATATCAAAAAGGATTTTGCTCATCCTTCAATTAAGATGAAATTACGAGCAATCACTCTTATATTTCAAGTGGTTACAAACATCCAAACACCTGAAACACATGAGTAAGGAAATGGAAAGAAAATTGAAAGCAGCTCAAAATTAGAGTCGGGATTCGACCAAAAAAATCTTGTTTTTATTTTATGTGGTTTCAGGGTTGGAACATGATTGTATCAAAACCTATCAATTGTGATGAGAAATTTTAAAAGCTGCAATGAGCATCCATCTTTTGTTACTCCTACCAACACCATTAGAATATCAGGGGGGGATAAAAGTTTTTTGGAAAAACAAAAGCAAAAAACAAAACAAGATGCACTGATGAGTAAAACAAAAAAACTTGATCCACCCAAATCAATGTATAAGAAATGCATACAAACATACACCCCATACCTCCCCTGAAAATCTAATGGTGCGCTCCTTATTCTCTAAAAAGTAGGCTGCAGCATTTGAACCTACACACAATGTGTATACAACTTATAAGCTGCCAAAAATATTGAAAATAATCTAAGATTGTCAAAACATCAATAGACCCGATATAAATATCATACATTTTTTTCTTGGTGCAAGGATTTCATACAATTGGTGAAGGAATAAATAAATAATTATAAATAGCTTTGTTCAATATTATTAATAATTCTATTGGTTGACTTCATAGCCTTATGAGCTTTGGGACAGAATTGTCATTCAACATAATATAGCCAATGCAATGTTGTTGGTTTTCTTACAAAAATAGCATCATAAGTATTTTTGTGTGTATTTCATAATAAAATACACTGATTAATATTTGTAATAAAAAATTCAATCATTAATTAACAATAAAGAGCACTGAAAGACCCGCGGTTCATCATTCATTTTTATCGATGTCAGTGCATCACATTTAACTTTCTATTCCACACAAGTCGCTGTTATAATGCTAGGGACAAAATTCAAGCTATTTCACGCGAGCATGCTTGTTGTTGTTCCCAGAAGTGGGTCCAAATGCATGAAGTGCACCAACAACTATGCATGTGGTTATTTCATGTTTGACCAATCGGGACGCCTGGTCATTTTTGAAAGCTTCCGATACGCTCAAATTGGTGGAATTTTGTCAATAGCATTACAACGCCGACTATAGTACACCATACATACACCTAATACAAAAGGTTCCCGACCAGGTGCTTTATGTTAGGTAGTTCAAAATTAATAATCTGTAAGGTTACGATGTTTTAACTAACCACACCTAATGAACAAAAGTTGTATCGTATATCATTGCTTAGTGCGTTCTACGCAGTGACAATTTGTGTTTATCATTCATCCGTACATGCTTTCGATAGAATACAGTATTCGGTACAAATCAATGACATCCCATAGAAAAATGATTTTGCAACAACATTTTTTCCCCTGCATGTTCAAAACCCAAGTGCAAAAATGAAAGTTGCACTTTGTCTAATTCTTTTCAGTGTAGCATTCTTAATTGTTACCTGATCTTTTCGCAAACAGCTCCATGATTTATAATTTGATATTTTTTAATTTGGAGCTATAGTATCAAGAGTTATGAGTGTATTTATTACCTTGGTAAGTTTCTTTTTGTCACACCCTGTATGTCCGTTAACCTTGTTTTCTCTCCTGGCTTTCTGTAAATCTGACATGCCAGAAAACATAATACAAGTCCTGTTTTGTCAATCCCCAGTCCTGTTTTGTCAATCCCCGATCATGTTTAGTCCTGGCCATTTGCATTTTAAGGCCTGAAAGGTTTGATTTAAACTCAAAACAATTTGTGTTTTGAGTACACTGATATAATTAGGTACTTACAAGGTACTTGGGGTAACATATAACACAGGTATCAGTTAGTACACACCTGTGCATGGTATGGTTTAGAACTGGCGGAACTTTAAAATAATCTGGAAAAATATTTGAATATGTACTATCTGTAACATGGTATGAGAGCGGAACTATTGTGATTTAGGTGGGTATATATAGCACTACAAATACATGTATATCTATCCATACATTTTGTTTAATTTGGTCTGTACATTGTGAAATTGAATAATGTTGTGAACTTATAAGGTATGTTTATTTTAAATGTGTAGATACCTTTTAGAAATATGTGACAAAATCGGACTAACTACGACTATTCTAGTGCCTCCAGGATGCCAGTTCTTGATTCCCCGACTTGATTTCTATATACGGTAAAATTGGGAGGTATTTTTCATGTTTGTGCTCAAAATTTGAAATAGATAATGGACCAAAAACTATGTAATAATACCATGGTTAGAGAAATAAAATATTTGTTTAATTGCACGACTTTTTTCTCAAGCACATAGCTTTATAGCCAAAAGGCGCTGAGACAAAGTATTTAATTTTATTGGACATACAATGTAGGTATATAAGCCTACATATGTGTGCAAAGAAAGGTCCGTTTATATGCAATCTGAAATTACCGATGCTCTATATTTTGTTGGAATTTAGGTAAATTTAAATTCACATCTCTAACGTTTTAAACACTTTTCATCGGATTAAAAAGACTGTGGCTGTGTTTTAGGTCAATTCCAGGGCTGTCACTAAGGCGTTCGGAGCCGACACTCACGATTGCCGACCAACACTCTTAAAAAAAAAGGATTAACAAACCGGCACTCTAAAAATAAAAAATATTTGTAAATTTCATTTTTCATTTTTTTCAATTTGTGGATAAAATCATTAAACTGCCTCGTAAAACTAGAAATTATGTGGCAGGAACCCTCGAAGTGCATTAAACCCCCCTAAAAAACATTAAGAAGGCCTCTAGACCCCATGCCATTATCCACTGCACCTCATTCGCAACACTTATTCCGTTCGCCATCAGTAAAATTAACCGGCACTAAATTTTGGTTAGTGACAACACTGGTCAATTCAAATTAACATGTCTACGAGTAGATGGGTAATTCAATGCACATCTATCATGCGTATGAAAATGAAGTCTTAGTCTTGAGAAAGTACAATGTATAATGCATTTCAAATTTCAAATTAATTAAATAAAAATAACATGATTTATTTGGTTTGGCACTGGTAAAAAATAAGTGCACATTTAGAAACTTTAGCGTTTATGTATAGATCCATGAAATTATAATATAAAAGCTATTACCATTTCTTGGGGGGAACGTTTAAGCTCTTTGGTGGTATGCCGCATTGAGAATGTGCTGCCAAATAGGTTCTCGTTTTCACCTGTCTGTTAAATGAATGACCCATTTTGAGTAAATCAATGGATGAGATTTTATATTTTATACCCACATTTGTTGGCAATATTATAAAACCAATGAGTATAATTCTCTGAATTTTAAATTCCTTCTTAACATTTTGCCAAATCCATGTTTCAAATCAAATCAAAATCAGAACTTTTGCTATTTGATGTTGATGATCCTAATACAATAAGATGATTATTTGGTTTTCTGTTTGGCATCACCACCAAGTTTCTTAAACAAAGCTTTCCCTTTCGATAAGAATCCCTTCTTCTTCTTGGCATGATCCGAATTCTCCATTAGGAAGTCCGATTGGTCAAATCCTCCCGTCGTTACGACCTCTCCGCTCGGGAGCTTGCACGATGGCGTTGTTTCCCCGTTTTGTTGCTGTGGCTGTGGTGTTCCTTGATTCTGTGGACACAAAAATCAAACCAATCAATTGATCAATTTCATTTGCATTTGTATTATTTCAACATTTAAACATAGTTAGTGTGACTGGGTTAAGAGATGTTCGGATATTCCATTTTAATATTAAAAAATGTGGCAAGGCAATTGACCCCTAGAAATGTGAAGTATTCTTAGAACTGAAATTATGATCAAAACCAAAATTGTTGAAAATTGTGTCTATGCGGTGGGTTTCACCTGCGTTATACTTAGGCAGGCATGCACATATGCCAGGGTCAGAATTTCGAGGAGAATCCATTCTCGCCGGTAAAGTTGCGAGAATCCATGTTGATTCTTGTAGGATTCTCGTAGAGATATTCTGTCTACATATTATTTGAATGGAGTAGAATCCATAGATTCTCCCAAAATCCTCTGCAGGAATCTAAATGGATTCTCGTAACCTTTGACGAAATTCTGACCCCCTATGCGTACAGCCGCAGCAAAAGTGTGCAGTTGTCTCTCAAACAAAAAGACATCTTTGTGGTACAAATTGGATACGGCTTCCTGATTTTATGGAGACAAAATATTGTAAATTGGTCTTTTATATTCGTTGTTTTTCCGTGCCTAGTTCCATCAATATCTTAAAATGCATTTTATAGACAACTGCACCTTTTTGCCGCGACAGTACACATAAACATTCTGAAAAAGTCCAAGACATTGTAATTGGAACAAAAGTTGAAATAAGTGTTCGGTGAAAATCAGAAGTCAGAAATGGGCCAAGGGTATGCCACATTTTTATATACTGTAAAACCACTTAATTTCGCGAGGGATGTGGATTCGCGAAATTGTAAATGTTTGCGTTGAAAGTAACAGTAACATTTCCGGATTTGCAAAATTAAATGCTCGCTAAAATAGCAGTAATTTTCAATTCATGAAAGTATTGTGTTTTACAGCATAGCTTTTTTAAAACTATGTTACAGCCCTCTCCTTGCATGATAGACTGGCAATCTTAATTTATACAACTGTGAACAGTGGAATATCTCAAAGATATTTAGAACTTTAAAAGATTATATTTTGATTTTTCAGTATCAATTATTCTAATGTTAATTGTGACTAGTTGCTTGCTTTCAAGTTAAGTGGGTAAACACCTCATTCTGTGCAATGTTATAAGCAATGTTATATGTGCAATATTTCCATTTTTTGTTAGTTTAAAATTTCAAAGCTTAATGTGCATACTTTTCAATTACATCATTACCAAATTACGATCACATAGCAATTATTAATAGCCTCAGATACTTATTATGAAGTGATAAGAATTCCAAACAAACTGTCTTTCTTAAGAACTGCTGCAAAAGTTTTCCTGTAAAAATACTAATTTTTGATGCTTATATAAATGTATCTAATTTTGCAAGGCACAAAATTTGCTGAATAACATAAAAAGTGAATTTTAACTCTATATATTATTCAATATAGGTTCACATAGTTACTGTACCCAAAATGATGAACGAAATAATGATCCCCCCCCCCCTCTTCAAATTAACTATCCATGTGTTTTAAAGCATCTTGCTCTTTTTTAAATTAGAACAAAAATACTGTACTAACTCATGCAGAGCATATCACCCATATAATGCAGAGCTATACACATGCGCACACAATAAAATATATTCTGAAGTTTTCACATCTTACTTCAGATGATCTATTCTTAACCCAGTTGAAGTCATCCTTAACCAGTTAAGTCATCCTTAACCAGTTAAAGTCATCCTTAACCCAGTTGAAGTCATCCTTAACCCAGTTCATGCCATCTATAAACACATTCTGAACTTGTTCTAAGCATTATTAAACTCAGTTCTAAACATCTTTTACCAAGATCTATTTTTTAACATTCTTAATCCAGTTGTAGCCATGCTCTACCACCTGGTGTTAGCACCCTGAACCCATTTTATTGACATACTTTTAACCTGGTTCTAAGCAGCCTTAACCCAGTTCTAAACATGCTTAACCAAGTGCTACACACGCTTCTCCAATCTATAATAAAAATAATATGTAGCTCAGTTTCTAATACCTCAAGTCTCCCCAATAATAACCCAAACCCATACACTCTAAAAAAGTAGATCAAATAATAGAGTGTATATTTACATCTGATTTACCAACAAGTAAAATGAAAGAGATAATAAAAAACGAAAAATGTTGATAAAGATACTTAGTTAAAAATAGACATGCTTTTAAAATATTGTTTAATTAATTAGAAATTAATTAAATCAAATTAAATTAGAGACAGTCACCACTAAAATAAGTTAGAGATGTTAGTTTTATAGTACGTTGTAATCACATATCCACTGATAGTTAAGGACAAAAAACCTCAACTGTTCGAAAGGGTCTGACTGACCCATTTTTTCTTCTTGAATGTTCAATTTATTTATTTGTTTAGAACATTTTGCCAAATGTTTGCACTTTTTTTAAAAAGAAGTAACAATTTTAATTGTGTGAAATTGTTTTGAAATTGTTGAAATATTTTTAAAATGGCTAAAAATGTACCAAATGTTCCCAATTTTGGTGGGGAAAACAAAACAAAAACTGCCCAACAAACCCTACCCGAGTGGTCTGTTTGATCATAGAACAGGGGTTCTGTCTGTTGCCTTAGCCATATTTACTAGGATACCGCATTCTAAATGCAGCACTTGTCCTAATGTCTTGTACTAATTAAGCAACCATTTGGCATACTGTGCTTAGGTATGATCATCATATGTTCTTCCAAGATACAAGGCTTGTGACTCTTATATTAACATTTACCGAAGCCATTACATAGCCATTCTGCATCAGGTATGTCCCTAAATGGCTATCTATCAATCGATATGTTTACCACATTTTATCAGGTGCATAAGTGAAGCCTAGATTGAAATACAAATTTGATTTTAAGAAACCAGCCAAACAAAAGAGATTTTGAATTTAATAGATTATAGTCAGAATGAGGAAGTACCATTTTAACACCCTGAGCACTACCTTCGCCTGTGTAACAGGGTCTATGATTGGTTGATTACAAGAAATACTCATACCAACAACCAATTATAATACTGCTTCTAAAATATTTCACTCAATTCTTTATCAGTGATACAACTAGTCTAACAATGTCTCTGATTGGCACAATATTTGACACATCCTTAATTTCAACCAATCGGCAGGTAGTTCTCATGGGGTTAAAACATAAATCAATTTAAACTGCTATTTAATTTATAGATACAGAGGGTTTGTGAGGGTTTGGATTGGTAGTTGGTATGCTTAGTTTGTTGTTGGGTTGAATAGGCACATGGTTTGGTATACTAGTGTATAATTGCTGTTAATGGAAGGGAGCGAGTACTCGGTTGACATTGTCTTTTGGAGGGAATGGGGACGTTCTGTAGAAGTGGAAATATTTGTTCTACATTTATTTTTGCGCTTTTCCCGCTCGCACCAGCGACCGTGAAAATAATAACACATGAATTTTGCTCCGTATAAAATGATCAATCTTTAAATCCATTTTCATTTTGCCAGCAGTATAATCCTTTCCAATTCAGACATGGTAGAAATGGGTCGGGAGGTATACAAGCAGGGTCAAAGTTATATAGGAAGGGTGATAGATAACTGGGACAAAGGTCAGAAGGGGTAAATTTAAAGGCATTGTTTAACTGCATGCATCATTGCTATTAATACTGTCTGTGTGATAAAAGGTTACAAAATGCATACAGAAATACATCAACTGTACAAAATTAATCAATATGATTTGCTCACAAAATGATTATTTAGCACTGGGTCATATAATAAAAATAATATAAAAGTATATATTAAGCTACTTTGATTATTGTGACAGTATAGCTTTTCACACCAAATTTAAATAGTTATTAGTAAACCCCTGCCTGCCTTATTCATTTTTTAGATAATGCATTAAATTATCTACAGTGATTTTGTTATTGCCTGTTAACCCCAATCACCAAAAATGGAATATTCCATAATGGAACAACCCTGATAAAATTACTCAGAATGGAATAACCAAAAGTAGTTGAACCAAAATAGAATAAGCCTGATGAAATTACCAAGAATGGAATAACCCGAAGTAGTACAACCAAAATGGAATCAAACCTGATGAAATATCGAAGAATGGAATAACCCAAAGTAGTACAACCAAAATGTAATAATCCATAATGGAATAACCCTAATGAAATATTCCAGAATGGTATAACCCAAAGTAGTATAACCCAAATGTTATAATCCATAATGGAATAACCCTGATGAAATAATATCCCAGAATATAATAACCCAAATTAGTATAACCCAAATGAAATAATCCAAAAATACCCTAGCACCCGATCATTAGAACAAACCTGGACATATGGAATGGTTCCGCTTACTTAATCTAGCTAGAATTCACACCACAACATGCAACATGGTCACACTCTGTGCAAAGAAAGGTACGGTATAGTATCAATTCACGGCAAATCAAAAAGTAACACGATAGAATTGATGGTCTGCAGATGGAGCCTTGGAGGTACACAGCAGAATCAGCAGGCTGCATGGCATGCCTAGCTAACATTGTGCAAATGGAAGTATGAGATTGAAATAGTTTGGGTCTGCAAATTGATCCTTGTGGTACACGGCATTGTGCAAGTAAATGGAAGAATAAATGGAGGGTGCAAAAACAAAAGAATCAAATCAATAGAATTTTATGGAAGCTTTCAAGAGGACACACTTTCTGCAACTTTATTAAATCTATTTTTGGCATTCCTTCATGAAATTTTGCATTTTTAATGTATCAACTAATATAATTAGTACCTGGAGAGAAGAGTATCAACAAATCATGATACGTTTGAAAATATTCATGAAGATAGTGTGGAGCCTTGTCAAAAAAATAATTGGGTAATTATAAACACACATATGGATATAAATATCGGAGAGGTGCATGAAAGTACAAAATTAGAATGTTAAGTCACACTGTTATTATTTATAGCCTGATATTGATACTGAATTGTTAGGACTTGAACAACTTTGACCCCGATATTGATACTGAATTGTTAGGACTTGAACAACTTTGACCCCGATATTGATACTGAATTGTTAGGACTTGAACAACTTTGACCCCGATATTGATACTGAATTGTTAGGACTTGAACACTAACTTTGTATACACTAATTGTTAACAATTAATATTAGGTATGCCACCCCATTTTAAATCAGAAATGAATCCACATGTTGAAACAATGTACTTTCATCACTAAATCATAAGCCAGAATCAGCCATGCAGTAATAATTTGAGATATAACAACCCAAACTGAAAGCATTCAAATGTTGAGCTAAGTGGACTTTGCTCTCAAGTAACTATTGTCGTTAAAACTATTGTTGAAGGTATTTTTTGCTGTCAAATGCAGAGTAATACCTACAATTTTGATTTCATGATTGATTCCCACAACTACTCCGATTCCAGACGCATGTAGAACTACTTTATCAAATTAAAGAGAATTCAAAATTTTGGGAAGGAACACTATTTTGACTTGCTATGAATATTGCAGGAGTCTAATGCCATAAAAGTGGAAATGGTCAAGCTACATTGCGTGAAACCTACATAGAAATGTCCAAGTCATGTTCCTTTTTAAAATTATTTAATAGAAATTAAAGTCGTTATATTTACCCTTTTCCTAAGATTTGACCTTTTCATGAACATTTACTTGAATTCCTATAGTCTATTTGGCCATCATGAGAAAGGGACGTAACTGCATATTCTACTACATGTAACTGCAGCATAAAACGTGTACGCCTACTCGCGGCGCTGGTGTAAACATACGAGTATTGAAAGGCAGAAGATACATACGCGTGCGTAAAAGCTGCGCCTGTTAAGTTACGTCACTGTCCAGAGGAAGCCAAATAGAGTATATAGAAGTACCTTAATTTGGAAAGTAGATCATCATTGATTTGGAATAGAGAGTATTCAAAGCCACATATCTGCTAGATCAGCTAAACTTGAGCTGCATATAGTTGCAGAATTCTTAAGCGAAGTCAATCACAACTGCTCAAACAGCTTATCAAAAAGCTGCCATTTCCCTTCCAAACTTATTAAATCACATGCATTTTAATAATGAAATTTCAATTAAAAAATCAAATCAAAATATCTTAAGAACTACAGAAAGTGTGTTACCCAAATATGGGTTAGTGAATAGAAGTCTTACCGAACCCGTTTCGGCTGAGTGTAGGATTGGCAGGCAAATGATGACAAAAAATTGAAAATGATAACAAGAATAGAAAACCAATGAGCATGCTTCGGAACCACAGCCAATGTAGGGGGCGCCGTACACTGGACATGCGGTGCGACTCTTTCGTTTTGATGCTGTACATAGATAGTGATTGGCATGTCAAAACAGCAAGCTGCATGATGGCATTATCAGAGAGTTAGATCAGTGAACCATGCCCTCTAAGAGACTGTGCTGTCCAGGCAATAGTTTCATTAAGGGCCGTGTGAGACACTAGAGGTCACAGTTCACATATGATACTAGACTAAGATCAGTGAACTGTTCCCTCTAAATAACAGTGTTGTCCAGGCAATAGTTTGATTAGGACCATATAGGGGGTCAGAGTTCACATACGATACTAGACTCAGATAAGCATAAGTGCTGATGAAATTACTTTATACTGTATTACAGTGTGACCGTGAAAAATGTCATTCTCAATCATTCTCAACAGTTAATCTATAAAATTATTGATAATAATGAAAATGCAAAATGAGAGAATAGAATATGAGATTGACATTTTGTTTGCGGACACACTGTAGATGGACAAGATAAGCTGTGTGTGTACTCATTGATCTTATGAAATACAAATTGGAACAAGCTGGGAAACAAGGCAGTATGAATGGTTGTATTCTCTTTCTTACTTCAAAGGAACGGTTAAGACACCTTTTACGTATATTTAACCAAATATTCCAAGTATAGACCTTACGGAATAGAAGTTGTCGCTCTGTGTTTCGTGCCCAGTAGGCCATCGTCATACGACAGGATGGTGGTTATTTGGTTGCATTGCAAACTTCATGAACAATATGAATCTGGGTTCTAGCCAGGACCATTTTAGTGCTGGGTAAATTTACTGACGGCGAATGGAGAAAATGTAGCGAATGAAGTGCAGTGGATCATGGCATGGGATTCAGAGGCATTCTTAATGTTTTTTTTTTTTAGGGTTTTTTAATGCACTTTGAGGGTTCCTGCCACATAATTTCTTGTTTTATGAGGCAGTTTAATGAATTTATCCACAAATTGTTAATTAAATCAAAAAAAAAAAAAAAAAAAAGATTTTTTACAATTTTTGTTTAACCTTTTTTTTTTAGAGTGCTGGGCGCCCAGCCCATTTTTACCCCAAGTCCAAGGCAGATATGGTCCCCCAGATATGGTCCCGCCTGGCGCTACCCACCATAGCTAGAACCCTGATATGAATATACAATCCATGGTGTCACAGCAAACCAACTTCTAGAATTGGCCTGTGCTCAGAGATAGCCAAAGAGTGCTCAACCGATAAAAGGTCAGGAGCATATGCATTGACAATAATTCATGGTTAGATAGTGTTCGCCGACACGCACATATTTGTGAATACTACCTGGATTGGTCATAGGATACCTCGCTATTTAATAAGTAATCTTAATTCGACAGATTAAATTTGAATTGAATCATCAGAGTAGTGTTACACAATCCTTTAGGGCAAGGTTTGTGTTTGGATTAGAAGAAGGGCCTTTGTCCTTTGAAGTGAGAATGTAATCTATTCATAATGACTAGGTTCATAATATATTTACTTCTTGTACATATGCATACATAGTGTCCCACAAAAATACTTCAGTCTGTGTAAATGTTATGTCATTTTTGTTACCAGATGTTCATAAACATTACGTGACATCAAGCCTCCAAATAAAGCCAAAAACAAAAGAATTGTTATGTTGTCCTCCACAGCTTTCAGAGAGGAGGGGTGGGCGGGCAGATTTTGTTGTTGTTGTTGTAATTTTCTTTTACCAGCGGAAGCTCAAAGTTCAGCCAACAAGAAGTTAAAATCACTCTAAGAGTCGCACATATTTGTTATAAACACTTAATTTAATATTCAATGCCATTTAAACTGTTAAAAAAAAATCTAAAAAAATAAAAATTAAAAAAAACTGAAAAAAAATAAATAAAAAAATATCAGATTTGTTTTTAAAAAAATCTGACAAATTTTTTTTTTGGAGCGGCCCTTAAAATCTGACGAGCGGGCGGTCGAGGACAACATAACAATTTTTTTCTGGCCTAAGCATGCACCCAGGAGTTTTTTACCCACTGGTTCCCAAGTATTGGCTCCTGGTGTTTTCCAAACTTTGCACAGTAAAGTATAGGACTAGGAGCAATTGTTTGTCAAAATAGTAAAATGTAGCTCCTGCTTATTTTGAGGCTTGTGTGACCTACATGAAAACCATATCACTGTTGTGAAATAAGGGTATATATAGATGTACATGACTACATGTTTGCAGTACTGTTCACCATTCTAGGTTGAATTATATGAGAAGATATCAACATTATTCCATCTATACTTCCCAAGGTATGTTTGCAATGAATAACCAATACAAACCAAGACTTTATTATAAGGCCAAAACAAAAAGGTTTTTTTCCCCACAGATCCCCTCAAATAGGGTCGGGAGGTCAGATTGTTCTTTTTTTTAAATTTATGAATCACATTCAAAAGATCTATAGTAGTTGCTAAATAAGATGTGAATTGGGATATTTTACTATTAAATCACTTCATTCGTGTTTTAAAACATTTTAGAAGAGTAAAGAAACAGTTTTAAAATATTTTAGTGTATTTCCAGAAAACAAAATTTGTCTGGAATTTTCAAAATTAGGGTCAGTATTTATTTGTTCAGTAAACACTTTTTTGTCAGTTAAAAATTGGGGAAGGTCGGAAATGGACAATTAAACAATTGTTTTTTGCCTAACGGCCCAGTAGGAAGTGCCTGGGATGCAAATTCTTAAGGTTGCCTGTTCCGGTCTGATTACGAAGCACACAGGTTTATTTACTCTTTTGTGTGCCTCAGCTCTTGCTGTAATGTAATACTTGCTGCAGTATAGGAAATATGTAACAGAATGTCATATACAGGTTTTGCAGTTTCATAAAAATAATTAGTACATACGGTTTTCATGTGTGTTTACACAAACATGTGTACAGCTGTAAAGGTTATAAAGAGAGTCCACAGCTGTGAGTTTCATTTGGTTTGAATATCCTGTATCATTCAAAACATACACTTTAAAATGAAAATTTGGATAACTAAAAAATGGGAAAATATATTCAAAATTGGTATATTCATACCCACTGAAATCCTCCCCCCCCCCCCAACCAAAAAACACAAATAAATAATACATAACACCTTGAATGAAGTATTTTTGGACACACTGTATACATTATAAATGCAATGACATAATTATCTCTTTAAAAGGAACCATAATACTAGTGGCACACATTTATTTTGCATTTATTACATTAATTAACCCCCTCGGCACTACCGGCCTATCTTACAGTGGTTCTGATTGGTTTATTGCAAGATATACTCATTTGAATAGTTAATTAAAATGCAGCTTGTCAAATATTTCACTATAATCTTTATCAGTGATTGTATTGTAAAAATGTCTCTGATTGGTGCAATAAATGATGTATCTAGCTTTCTGACCAATCGGCCAGTAGTTCTCAGGGGGTTTACTGAGTATTGGTTCTGTTCAAACTTTTTACAAAATATATCTGGGTACTTCTTATCTTAATATTTCATACCTGAGTTTGTTTGTCCTGCCTCGGCCTTCCTTCATGATCTTGAGACTTGAGAGATGAGTGACTGCCACCACGGGAATGTGTCGGACTGCTGTAGTGAAGGCTGTCGTCCCCTCGTCTTTCCCTGTCTACTCTCTCTCTGTCTCGTCTTTCTCTATCACCCCTCTCCGCATCGGTCTCTGGGTATTCTTCTAGAAAGTTTGAGGGAACAAGGCCTCGTTCACCAGCCAATTCACCCTGTGATTAAGGTAGGTAGGTGTGGAATATACAGGGTTACTAAATCAATACACAGTCATTTTGTAATCCCTGGCATTATGGTTACCTCTGCTGCAATACCTGTACAAGAATTGTATGCTTAGTACCTGTATGGGAACTATACAGTACCTGCATGGTACAACCAAAGTAGCCGTACAGCAGCGGAGTTACCAGTACTGTGCAGCTACTTAGGTGGTATTTCACTGGTACATGTATTGTATGCTTTGTACCGTATGTGAACTATACAGTACCTGTGTGGTACAACCAAAGTAGCCACACAGCAGCGGAGTTACCAGTACTGTGCAGCTACTTCGGTGGTACTTCACTGGTACATGTATTGTATGCTTAGTACCTGTATGGGAACTATATAGTACCTGTGTGGTACAACCAAAGTAGCAACACAGTAGTAGAGTTACCAGTACTGTGCAGCTTCTTTGCTGGTACTTCACTGGAATTGTAACAGTACCCATACGAGGACTGGGCATAGAGTACCCATACAGGTACTGGGCATACAGTACCCATACAGGTACTGGGCATACAGTACCAATACAGGTACGGGCAGCATAGTAACCTTGGTGCCAGGCATAAGAAAATTACTATGTAATTAAATCAAAGTCCATTTGTAATTCTCAAGATAGTGATGACACCTTATAGTCACAATTTTTTTCGCATCCTCACAGGATCTTGACAGAGAAATTCCATGAAAAACATTGCCCAAATGGAATGGTTACTTGGCATGTTAAAAATAATCTGGCTATAATTATAGCATGATGCAAAGCTTTAGAGTACCCATTTGTATCCTATTTCACAAAATGTAAGAAGATTCTTCTTAACCCTAACCCCACTGAATGCTAAGGGGTCAAGAGGAGGACACCCCTATTAGACTATTGCCTTTCTAAAGGTGTAGAAGGGCATTTCCTGTCACTCATTTATAATTTAATTTTGGATACATAAACTTGCACAATAAGATAGTGGATTTTTTTCTGATGAGGCAATGCGCCAATTGGCATATGCCAATGCGCCACAGGTGGTGCGTGCGCCACCTGTTGAGAATCCCAGGTATACATCTATATATAAATAACACTTACCACAAAGAAGCCATCATCATCCATCTCCCCATAGATGAGAATAACATCTCCTTGATAGAAGGCCAGCTCTGAATCTATGTCTATGTTGGGGGATAATTCTCGAGGGTCGTAGTCAAATAATGCTTTCATTCGTTTGGGATGCACGCCAGGCGGGACGTGTAGTGGCCCGTTGTTTATTGGACTGCTGTACAGATGACCTGGGGTCATCGGTGGGAAACAAATGGTTAAAGATATTTACAATACATGGAGTAGCTGGGTTATGTACATCCTTTATTTAACCCTTCCATAACATATAAGATTCAGTATTGTATTATCTATGGCGAAAATCTGTTCTACGACTGAATCAGACTTTTGATTTTGAGAATTTCTTTCATTGAAAAATAATAAAATATGTGATTTTGAAATACTAAAACAGAACAACCAACCCTGCTTGAAAAGTGAGTCTGCCCATAGAACAAGGTGGCTTTTTTGCCTTCTAATTACTTACTTTATATATGAGAAATTTGGGTTACTTTCATGCTATAGTTTGATCGGTTCTAAATTGGCAAAGCCGCCTTATAGCAGCGAATGAATAAAGAAGGAGATGGGCGCGCATAAAGGCATCAAGCACACTTTGCATCATACGTGTGACGCATGCATGCATGCAGCTAAAACTGTGCTTGTCTGGTTATAATCGCGCAAGTATGCTTGGATTACTTTTGGGAGCACATACCCAAATAGGTATCGCGACACGCTATCGACGCGATCAACCAAAGTTGAGTACGACAATAGTTCCTATTTGGCGGGAAAGAGAGTTATTTTTTGACGGTTTATGATATAATTTTTCACTAATATGTTGTGTTTGAAATGTGTAGTTGATGTTCTGACATTTAAACTAGATGATTTGAGGTCAATTTCAATTTCACGGACCGATTTACACATGCGGTAATATCCAGACCGGAGACCGAATTTAGGTAGGCATATCACTACGTTGTTATGCGGCGGCTTATATAAAAAAAAGGGCACGGTAATGTTACCTTCATATTCAGATATGTTGTAGATTACCCTTGTGAGTAAAACATATCAAAATTTCATTGAACCAAACGCACTAATATAGAAACTAGAGCCATTTAAGAAAGCCTTTCCTAACAGTAAAGTCTATGGAGAGCGTCTTGGTGCTGTGCTCCCTTTTGCGTATGGTGAGATAAAAAACAAATATGTCTCGCCAATTTGGAACATGTTAATGACTAGCTGGTTTAATTAACCAGTAGCATGCAGCAACTGGGAACTCTCATACATAGTTTCAATCATAGGCCCATTCACACAGCACTTACCGGGACTCCCACTAGTAGTTGTATTAAGGCTACTGCTAAAGTTTCTATCCGGCGATCCGGTCACACCATCCGTCGTACTACTCAGTGTTGCGCCGGTTCTCTTCTGTGGACTATGCGGACTAGGCGGGGGCGCTGTTGATGTGCCGGGTTCGTCGATTTCTTCTATCATATTGAACGGTACGAATCCTTTGACGCCATTCAGCTCGCCCATGTAGAAGCCATCGGCATCCTTGTCACCGAAAATCTGCAATATTCAGTTAAAAGTGTTATGTAATGCAGTATGATAAACTCGCATTGGGTATTGTTGTTTCCCTAAGGCAGCAAATTAACTTGCTTACTTACTAAGGCAGCATCATTGCACATACAGTCGACAAAAGAAGTACCTGACTAGGAAATAAATTTGCTGATAACTCTAAAAGTATGTAGCACATTTAATTCATAAAAATATTGTACGCTAAGAATGGTTGATCATTGAGGAAGTTACAATCCCAAATGTAAGGTTATATGTAAGATGTAAGAGTACTGTATTGATCCACCAATGCAGCCGGCCGGCTATCCAACAACCTGGGCATCGACCGGCGAATTAGCACTACCACTACTACCAGTAATCAATAATTAGCCCGTAACTCCGTATGTAATCAGTTTACAACAACCTATAGACAATGTCACCTGTAATGTCACACCTGCAGAGCAAACAAAAGCTTGCCTGGCGGTATGTACAAGCATTGCCTGCCAGTTCGAAGGGGGTTTCTATTATAAACCATACACTCAACCAAATTAATCATCTGTATACAACAGAGGCTGATCAGTTTGTCACGGACGGACATGTCACGGACGGACATTTTTAAATGGATTATTAACACAAACTACTTGCACTTATTCAAATGTTTTATGTATTATGTTGAAGAGTGTCATCAACTTCATTGACATTTATTAAAATGTTGGTGGGTGTGGTTTGTTACTAAAAGAGACACAGTTAAATATTTGCGTCACGGATGGACAATATGTTAACCTTAAACTGATCAGCCTCAGCATCTGTATACAACAGTCAATGCAACAGTCAATGAATGTTTCCCATGCATGGAATGGAACCGGGCACCTAACATTACTGATCAACAATGAGGTGACATAGTCTATAGTTACGAAAGTGTTTTAAAAATGAAAAAAAAAGTCTGCTCTGTTATTTAAACACATCGTAACTTATGTAATGAACATATTGAGGCAAATTTGTTGTTGTTGTTGTTGTTGTGTTGCCCTCAGCAACCGACCCTAATATCTCAAAAATCAGTGTTGCAAATTTTGGTTTTTAAGATTCAAATGTTACCCAATTTGTCAAAATATTACTATTTTCTGCTTGCTTTTAAACTATCATCACACTGGAAACATTATTCAATTTGACATTAACCAATTCTTTCTTGTCATGAACCACGGTCTGTCAGTGATATTTGTCAGAAAGTAAAAAAAGTTAAACAAAAGTTAAATCGAGCGACCTGACTTCAAGATTTTTGGCACTTGAAAGCAACACAACAAAAATATTTGTGCCTTACCTTGATGACATCACCTTCTCTGAACCCAAGTTCCTCATCCGTTGCATCCTTGTTCGGTGAATCATCGTACGGATCATAAGAGTACAAAGCTACAAAATATCGTATGGTAGAGTCATCATATAACTCACTTAACGTCATTTCACTTGGATTGTATGAATCAGCATCATCATCATCAAAAGTGTCCTCAGTCCTCGAATTACTCGAGGCATGTCTCCGCCTCTCGTTGTTACTGTTTAATTTTGAACTATGGGGGGCGCTGTACGAGGCGCTTTGTGAAGTACTGTGCGATAAACTCTGCGACGCACTGTGCGTCGTGTAATCGCTTTCTCGAGTTCTACTGATCTCTTCTTGTAAACTTCTCTGACGAGACGGTGTTCTTATTGATTCGTGAGGCTCACTGTGACTATGAGAGTTCTGTGTACTACTAGACGTAGAGGGCGTTCTATGCGCTGGTAATGACCGGGATTGTTTTGGCTCCATTTGGTTGGGTTGCCTAGGTGATTTATATGCACCATGGTTGAGTTTATCATTGGTGACTTCTGAAAAGAAAGATTTTTTTTCAAAAAGGCTTAGCTTTCTAACAAACCGATACATTTAGGATTGCAAAAATGTTGATTTTTTACTCGAAAAACTGACACAAACATATCTTGGGTAGTCTTTGTTACATATCTTTCATATTCACAAACTATTTGTAAATAGGTGGTCAGCTGAACCTGTTCTTAACACTTTCCACACGGCAGGCGTCTGC
Organism: Ophiura sarsii; assembly: GCA_035610835.1. Lineage (NCBI taxonomy): Eukaryota > Metazoa > Echinodermata > Ophiuroidea > Amphilepidida > Ophiuridae > Ophiura > Ophiura sarsii. Next base: position 32,389,253 of record CM069451.1, on the reverse strand, counting down.
AGAGGACATTCCAAAATTGCACAAAATGTTTAAAAAATGTCAACATTATTGAATTTCATTACTATATTTGGAATCACCAGGAGAAATGCATTGGAATAAGTACAAAAATGCCTAGTATTGGTTCAGTAATCCTTCAGATAGACTTTGAAAATTATAGGAAAGGTTTCTGAAAAGTATGGTAATACTAGTAGCCGTGTGGAAAGTGTGAAGAAAAATAGACCTTTTATTGCATTAATTAAAGGGCTAATTTCTTCTACCAGTCTCAAAAAGCAAACATTCCAAAAAAACAAAAAAAAGTGTCCCATGTGAAACATGATTTATTTGGCCATGAAAATACAAAAGTTGGAACTGAAATAGTAATTAATAATCATGTTCAGCAATCTTTAATGTGTCATGAGAATCTATTTCTATCCATTTTTGAGAGTTCATTAACAAATCATGGCAAATCTTCTCAGGCATGTCAAATTCCGCTTTGGACACTTTTCACGTGTAGAGAACTCTTTTATTAGAATCGCCATTTAGTGTGTAATTGAACATAATCAATAATAATCTACCTACTAAATCTTAATAGTTAGTTGAATTTGAGCAGAAAAACATATTTTCATCCATATTATCGACAACAAACCACAGAATGTTTGAATTTTAGATGTATTTTAAACAATAAGTTGACATATCCTATAATCATCATCAGAATCACAAAGGCCTTTTTTTTCAGGTGAAAGTCATTTTTTGGTTCAAAAATGGCCAAAGTGGGATTACCTCTCTTGTTACTGAAATTGATCATATCGCGGTGAATAGGTGGTAAAATATAATGGGATGAAGTGTATTTGATAGAATTTGAAAGTGTATTTGATAGAATTTGATAGAAGACAAATAGGGCTAACCAAAGGTCTATTTTTGTAAAACATAAAAACATGGGATGTATTTTTTATTAATTTAACTCACGGGACACTTTTTTTGACGCACCCTGTAGTTATACCAACCAAGGTAACCAATATGTTCAGGAGATTTTCAAAAATAATCTGTAACTACCATTCATAATGTCAGCCCCAATTAAGGATTTACTCTATTCATTTTTTGAGGCAAAAAACCCCCATTATCAGCAGCATGTATTGAGCTCGATCATGTTTTAATGATTCATTCTTGAGACATTATTCTTGAGCTCCGTAGATTTCGGGATCATCGCGATCCCTTTGTTGAGTGTAGTGTTAACTTCCCTCCACTTGTCACATGATGATGATCATGAGGTGTAATACAATTTCAAGTTCAAGTTTTATTTCACAATACAATTAGGCCATTGGCCCATAATATAACAACATATTAATGATACATATTTTACATATCATATCAGGCATCAGATACATAGGAAAAATATAGACGTTATTTAAAAAAAATTAAAAAATAACATAACATTTGACGAATATAATCAAGTTCTAACCACTGAATTTCTAAGCTTGTGCGTGGTACACAAATGCTGCTAAGCCTGCTAAAATGGTCGAGTCAGAGGTGTTTAACAGTGAATAAAATTTCTGATGAGTTGGATTAACGTTAACCCAAAGCGGCAAGTATTTAGTACGTTAGGTGGTGAAAAAATTACAAATGAGAATGAAATGAAATTCATCCTTAATATCGTTATCATCACAAAGAATACAAAGACAATTTTCTCGATCAATATTCTGCCACCTACCCGCTTCACAATCAAACCTACAGAGTGTCATCAGTAAGACCGACCCCTTACCTATTTGAGGTACCCCTGAATTGGAAGCTTTCATAGGTACTGGTTCTACGACAGCATTATGCGGCGATTGCTCCGACTCCCGGTCAAAATCCCTCTGCTGCCTTATAATAGGTATTGGAATGGCTTTATCGGGTTTACTCAATTGTTCTACTTCCGGGTCGGTGTCAAACTCGGAGTCTCGCGTTGCGTAGTGTTTCAGTGTCTCACGGATTCTCTTCTTCTCGTCCGTTTCTGTTCTCGATCGTTTTCCTTCGCTGTTCTCACTGTGCAGTCCGGGTAAACTGGCATCGCCAAAGTCAGAAACGTTCTCCTCTTCCTCCGCGATGTCAGATAACTCGGAGCGATCGCTCTCCGAACCAAAATCCTCGCGGAATGGACGGATGTCAGCTTTCTGCAAATGAGGAATTAGCGACGAATAATGTAAGTATTTAAAATCTTCATTTGTTTGATGTGGAAGACAACAAGAATAGCACATACTAAGGCGATGGTAAATAACCCTGTTCCATGGGCAAATGGACCTCTCAGGTAGAGTCAGGCGGTTTTTTGTTGTTGTTGCTTTAGGTTGTTGTTTTTTTGCCCAAAAAAGTTTGGTGACTTTTTCAAAATTTGCACAAAAAAATTATCAATTTTCAGAAAAAAATTTGCAAAAAAAAACCTCACACAAATTTAAAAAAAAAGAGTTTTTCTTGAAAAACTCATTTTTGGTTTTTTTACATTTTCGAGATATCCTCTTCTATCAGTTTTCTGATCCATGGTGTGTTTTGTTCCTGGTTCTGTTGGATTCATCTTTTTACGTCTTATCATTTTTGTTTGTAAATTTGAATAAAATGGATTGTTCTGGCCCATGGAACAGGGTATTTTCCGTCGCCTAAAACAAACAAATTTGAATCTGAACCCACCTTGTCCTTAGTTTCCTTAGTTTCTTTAGTTTCTTTAGTTTCATTTGTGGGTGCTATCACTGGTGGTGTTTCACTGGAAGTTTTCTATTAAGATGACGACCCACAGACACATTGTAAACAAACACATGGATAGGAGAGAGAAAGAGAGATGGAAAGGTGTATAGAGAGTAATTCATCACAAGTCAAAAATAAATCAAAACATGTCCCAAATTCACCAAAGTTGTTCTATTAAAAAGAAAATACTTTGCACATGCAATACATAATAGCTGTGGCGATGGCCAGTAGCAACATTTTGATGGGCAAAATGGGTGGCAAGAAAAAAATTGGGAGGGGGGGGGGGGGGGGAGAAAAAGTCAGGTTTTTTGGGGACAAGATACCGGAAAAACGTGCAAAAGATTTTCTTTGTAATGTCAAGCCAGACATTTCAGACAGATTTTAAGTAATTTTGACATTAAAGGTCAACATTTTCGATTGTTTAGGGACCAAAATGGGATGGGGCTTTAGCTGATGGGGTGGGGGAGGAGTGGAGCAAGGATTTTGACTGGGGGAATCTGCCACCCCCCCCCCCCCCCCCCCCCCCCCCCCCCCCCCCCCGCCCCCCCCATGGCGCCGCCACTGCATAAGATATAGTACAAGCATTGTAGTAACAAAACAAGAGTAGAGCCAAATGAACATTCTAGAGCTGTGAAATTATTCTGGTAAGTTCTATGGGAAGTCACATAAGTACATATCAAGAATTAGGAAAGAAAACCATCTAACAATAGATACCAACAAAGAAATATGCATTTGGCGGATATTACAATAATTCTATTTTAAAGTACTGAGGAAAGAGCATTATAGAGTATTTCATTTATAAACAATACCAAAATATTGAACATTATACATTAAGGTAGAGACGGCTGTAGGTACAGTGTAAAGTGGGCAGTATAGTATGTTATAAGAAAAAACACTTTTTGTTTCAATATCATTAATTTGGTTATTTTAGGCAATCTTTTTGTAAATAGGACAAAGAACAACAAGACAACTATTAGAGAATATTGTGGATCAACTTTTGTTTATGATGACACAGGCCTTAAAGCAATATTATGAGATCTTCTTTAAATCTTTACACATATTTTTCTCTCTCTTATAATCAAGTTTTACTACCAGGAATGACTTTCCTGGACTCATAAATCTACTTCGACTATATTTACCGTAAAAAAACCAGCGCATAACTTTACTAAATCAAAATGGAAATCTGATTCCATTTTAAGGATTTTTCAACATATTTGTTTTGATTTTCATCATAAAGTATTCTGTAGCTAGGGGTGTGTGTTCACTTGTGTACAGTTGCGGTAGTAAACGGAAACACTGTAAACGGTGTTAAAACGATGTCAAACCATAGTATTCTATTTACAAATGAAGAAAAAAAACCACTCTGAAAATACACTGTCCTGATATCAGGACGACTTGTTTCAAAATCTAATTTTGAAGTAATTAGGAAACGAATTGCTCTATAACTTATCAAGATGTTTTAGTTTCATGGTTATAAATGTAATTTGACCCCAAAAACATGCATTTTTAGGGAAAAATCACAGATAGAGTGTTCCATGAAAAATATCTCATAATATGCCTTTAAGGGGGGACTTAAGGAAGTTTTTGATTTGATTTTTTGAATTTTGTGAGTGCTGTAATTATTGAACTATTAATCAAATGTATATAAAAGTATACATTTTTGGAAAGGAAATGGATCAGAGAATCCAAATTTGGCGTCAATTTTGACCAAAAAAGTGGATTTTTTGAGAAAATCACAAAATTCACTTTTTTGACCCAATTTTTTTTGAACAAAGCTAACAAACATTATTTTGAGTAAAAAATAGCCAAATCACTTTATAATGATGTTAAGACACTAATGAAGGGACGATTTTTTTTTTTAAAGACCTAATCTAATATTTTTGAAAATTTTGACCAAAAAGTGCCAAAAAACGTGAAAAAATTGATTTTTAAATTTTTTTTTACACTTTTTTGTCAAAATTTCAAAAAATATTGGATTAGATTATATAAAAAAAAAATCGTCCCTCCAGTAGTGTCTTAACATCATCATCAAGTGATTTGGGTATTTTTAGCTCAAAATTATGTTTGTTAGCTTTGTTCAAAAAAATTGGGTCAAAAAAGTGATTTTTTGTGATTTTCTCAAAAAATCAACATTTTTGGTCAAAATTGATGCCAAATTTGGATTCTCTGATCCATTTCCTTTCCAAAAATGTATACTTTTATATACATTTGAGTCATGGTTCAATAATTACAGCACTAACAAAATTCAACAAAAAACTTCCTTAAGTCCCCCCTTAACTCACTAGGTGAAAGCTGATTGGGTCAATATGTCAGTTCCTCTCAAATTTGTAACATTTTCTGCTATCATTTATCTGCATAAGATATTTTACCTTAGTTGTTACAATAGGGGTTAGTGTAGGTGTTGACGGGCTATCTTCTTGACCGACAACCACGTCCGTTGGCCTTGGACCGGCCCCTAAACTGACGCCAGCAGTCTTGCGCGGTGACCCGTATGAATCATATCGTTCTTCGTCAGAGCGGCTACTTAGTGAATGACTACTGATTGAATGACTACTGTGCGTGCGGGAACTGTTCTCGTCATCGACGTTGTCGTACACTGAACTAGCACTCTATAGAGATAAAGTAAACAATTATTTTGAGTTATAATCTGGACATAATTCAAGTATGAATAAAGTATGTCTAAAAGCTTGTGTTAGATGTGCAGATTCAATTCACTATCACAAGTGATTTTATGCCTAATATGGATTAAAATCTACATATAGAAATCATATTTATTACTTGGACCCGTTTTTAAGTTAAAAAGGAACTTAAGGAGGATATTCTTCTTAAGTTGTTTTATGAAATAGAAGTTTTAACTTCTATTTCATAAAAGAATTGACATAAGAAGAGTTCAGGATTTAACAAGACTTTTCAGGATTTAAGAAGAATTAATTCTTCTTAACCCTAAACTCTACCCCCCAACTTTTTTCAATTTTTTTTCTTCAACGTGGAAAATCGACCAAAATATCCCCCGATCCCTCCAGGATTTGATCCAGGGACCTCTGGCACCAGAGGCGAAGAATTCCCCACTACACCACGGCTGTCAAGGTTAATTTGCGCAGTGTATTGCGCAAACTTGTTTTTTTGGTCAACACTTTTTAGGGTTATCACCCCACCACCTTATAGCAAAGGTTGAAAAAACACCAACAACTTCCGTTTCTCATTGTAAAATGTACAACTTTAATTCTAAATAAATAAATTAAATAGCCTGTTGGATATTCTGTCAGATATCGTCAAAAATAGAAAGTAAGATGAAACCTTTATAGCGATGTGTCACATAAAGAATAACAAATTGCAGAGATAATCAACACACACAAAATTGTGAACATTTTTGGTAAAACAGGAGAAGTTTTGAGTGAAAAAATAATTTGTTATGATATAAGATTTATTTTTAAAATTGGCAACAGTAAAACAAAGATTGTTGACATTTTGAGAGACATGTCCTAAATTTAATTGAACATTTTGGTAGGTGAAAGTTTTATCACTTTGTGTGTTAGGTATATTAAATGACCTTATTAACATCATTTGCCATCTGCATTGAAATTACTATAGTTTGATCAATCCCAAATTGGCAAAGCCTCCTTACAGCAGCGAATGAATACAGAAGGACGCAGGTGCGCTGAAGGCAACACGTGCACTGTGAATCATATGCGTGACGTGGCCGTGCGGTCAAAATTGCGTGCGTCTGGCCATAATTGTGCATGTATGTCTGGAATACTTTTTCGCGCGGGGAGATAAAAACCGATAATTTTTCTTGCCAAATTGGAACTGATTAAACTATAGGAAAGAAAATATGGTGCATCATAGGCCTGTACAAACATAAGTTCTGCACAATTTGTAGACTACACCATAGTCGGGATTGCCTTAGCAATAATCAGAATGTCTTTTTACTTTATAGTATTAACTTATTTTGTGACATATCGATCTATTTAACAAATATGCTTGTATTTTCATATCGCCAATGTTGTAGAAGATATCTTGCACATTATCTGTCTCATATTCAGTCCAGATTTTGATTAGGACAAATTGTGGTGAAGATCCCTATTACAGAATTTAACCACAAATGAAAAACAATAGTCCATCGTTGGACGTTGGGAGTGTATTGGCAGGGGGACAATTTAGGCAATTGGGTAGGATCGCTGATGGTAGATATAACAGGACCTATACATGTAGGCAAAATTAATGGAATATGCACAATTCGTGTTATAAGATTTAATTAGTGGTACGAAAGCATAAGAAAACAAGTTTGATTAATGCGTAACATTTGTTAACATTACATGTTTGAAGGGAAAAAGCAACGTTGGGCATTATCATGGGGGGGGGGGGGGGGCTATAATTCTGTGATAAGTTCACAAAACCTATGAGTTAACTTCATATGATGAAACAATGCCATCAAAGTAACGACTGCTCTAGTTATTACAACTGCATTAATAACAATTGTTTTTATTTAAAGCAATCTTATGTTAATTTGCATTAATTGATACTCTAAAATGGTTGAACTAACATATTTTGAGTTGAACATGCAATTTCATGTTAATTTTCATTAATTGTTACACTAAAATAATAGAAACTGGCATATTTGAGTTGATGAACCATTCGAATGTTAATTTGCATTAATTGATACACTAAGATGATAGACGTAACAAATTCACACAACTTGCAAAAAAATGTCAGTTGACCTTTATGTGACCTATGTGTGGGATGTAAAAACACCCCTACATTAGTAATGGTATTGTCCAGACTAGTTATTTGAATATGTATTATTAATATTGATTTGAGCCAATCAGCGCTTAGTTGTGATTAACCATTAGCCAATCACAGCTGGGCGCTGGGTTTGACGAGCGCGCCTCGCCAAGAGATTCTCTTTCTCTTTCGTCTCATATTTTAACCACGGCAGAGGTGTCGTGTTATTCGTCTCATCATTTTCGTTTGTAAACTTCTATTATTTGGAGCATTGTATTATTTAATAAACGGCCAATAATGGCGAAGTAAAGCATCTAATTTGTGTTAAAGACTTTCCTTCTTATTGTAAGAATTAGCTCTTACATATGTGACACTATCAAATAGAAGTCGATGAAAGTAAGTCTAAATAATTTATATTCCATGATTATCTGGTTTATTATTTAATATCTAATATGCACATCTTCTTTGTTTGTAGACTAGCAACATAAAAAAATAGGTTACACATCTGAAAATATAGGGGCATTAATGTTTAGTCTTAACACTTTCCATGCGGCCATTAGTTTTACCATATATATTAAATAAGATTTGTCAGAAACCTTTCCCACATTTCAAAGTCTATCTCAATCAAGGATGACTGATCCAACACTAGGTGTGTTTGTACTTTTTAATGCATTTCTTATGGTGATTCCAAATATGAGGATGACATTCAATAATGTTGACATTTTGGAACCATTTTGTGAAATTTTGGAACTCTCGTCTGCAGATGCTTGCCACATGGAAAGTGTTATAATGGCCTTATTTTTAGCTTTCCAAAATAGCCTCAGTTTAGGGCACATCGACATGTTGGGTTCAAACAGAACTTGGTAGTGAACGCCAAAACATATTACAAATACCTTTGCGAGAAAAGCCTGGCGGTCTCTTATCATTTAAGGTGGCTGTTAACCCAACAAGTATGAAATTTATCAAGCGCTGTTGAACTATTAATGTCAAGTATATAACATATACATGTTTGGAAAGGAAATGATCCGCAGAATCCACTTTTAATATCAAATTTCACTACAAATTCTGATTATTTTTTTTGAGGTAAAATAAAAACACTTTTTGGTCAAAATTGTAAAAACAATTTGAATGCCAAAACTAAAAACTTGTCCCTAGAGTAGTGTATTTAGATGATTTTGGTGCAATTTCAGACTGTTTTACCAACAACTGATTTTGCTACGTTTGCAGCAAATTATGAGCAAAAATAAAATAAAAAATCAGCATTTGTAGTGAAATTTGATACCAAAAATGGATTCTCCGACTTATTTTCCAAAAATGTATACTTTTATATGGATTAAATGAATAATGAAGAAGTTACGGCAGTTTTACGGAGGCTATTCATGAGACTTAACAGCCCCCTTAATGGTCTAAAGAAGCTATAAGGTGCAGTAGTTAACTAACAGAAAAGAGTGTGTAACATTTTCACTTCAATTGTGCATAGAGAAATTATCTGCATAAAGGTACATTTGTCTGACAAATTTAATTAAAACGCCTGTAAAGAAATATTATTCACATGAAAAAAACTACAAACAGCAAGCTTTTGTTAAATCAATGCTATAGCATTACAGAATCACTGCAGCAGCAAGTTGGCGTGTATTCATTGGTGCCGAAAACTTACTTTGCGTTCAGCGCGACATTTACGACATATTTTGTTACGGACGTGTTTACGTCGGATCCTGTGTGGACATGGCTGTATTGGTTGCTCTTTCCCAGAGGAATGCTTGATAGAATTGCATAGGGATATATTCAGTTATTATAATCATGTTCTGTTATATGCAAACAGCATCGTACTTTTTGACCTCAATTTTTAAGGATAATATCATCGTCTAACAAATCAGCCATAACTTTGTGATGAAAAAATAACATATATATAAATCAAATAAATCAGATCAATATGTGATTATGCAATGAGAAAATCCTATTCTCCAAGTAGGACTGACTGACATTTTGCAAATTTGAATTGGAAAACAACATAGCAATTAAAATGTTTCAAATCCCCTCGCCAAGGATGGTATTATTGAAGAACAAAACCAAAAAACCTAACAACGACCAAAAGCAATGCCCAAATGATGACCCTTACTTGAAACTTGAATCAGATTCGCTCCCTGTTGCCTAGTCAATCCATATCCCTGTGCTCTACCTTCCTTTTCACCGAGAACAAATTCCACACCTTACCTTCAGTGTTGCCAACAAAAATGTGTCCCAAACTGCGGCGCAAATGCCCTCCAGGCCGCTGCCCATGACAATAAGAAGCCCAATTTTTGTTGAGCCCATTTATAATACATTGGTAGCCCTTTTTTTACAGGCCGTGGCACCATTTGTTTTTGGCCGTGGCGCAGGGGCAAAAAGTAGCCCAATTCCGCAAATTACCCGCAGGGTTGGCAACTTGGCAACATTGCTTACCTTTGGAATTTCAACAGGTCTACTAGTAACAATTGGTTCTGGTTTCTTCCCTTCCAGTAGCTCTATTGGAATCCTACCGAGGGCCGAGTGATGTAAAATGGGGTTTTTTGTCGCGGAGCAGGGGTAAAAAGTAGCCCGAATCTGTGACTTAGCTGCGGGGTTGGCAACATTTCTTACCTTTGGAATTTCTACAGGTCTACTGGTAACAATTGGTTCTGATTTCTTCTCTTCCAGTAGCTCTATTGGAATCCTACAGGGTGCTGAGTGATGTGAATAACCATTGGGTGAACCCGTACAAACTGATACTTCTTTGGCGGCAAGCTTACGCAGTTTGTCTAGGCTCACCGCTACTCTATCGGCTATAAGTGAAAAGATATTATAACAAGAAATAAAAGATTATCGTTTAATCAGTTCCAAATTGGCGAGAAATATTTGGTTTGTCTTCCTGTGCGCAAAAGTAATCAGAGAGTACATGTGCGATTATGACTAAATACATGTGGTTTTGGTCGCACCCAAATGTCACAGAATTTAAAAACAAAATCTGTATTAGGCAAACCCCCTCCCCCTGTTCTACAGGCCCGACCGACCCCTTTTTTGGCATTTTTATTAATAGAATTTCTTGAAATTGTTACTTCACCAACCCTTGCTCTCAAACCCCCTCAAATTTCTGACTTGGCGGCATACCCCCTCTCAAATTTCTGATTTTCCTATAATCCATCCTCGGCAGCTCATTTCCAGAATTTGTTGGGGGAAAAAAACCCCAAAAAAACCCCACCCGACCATACCTGAGAGGTTTGTTTGCCTGTAGAACAAGGTTTTTTCCTCTTCGCCTAAAGTTATTATTTCTATCCATCAGGAACTCGAAACATCCAAGCCTTTAGGAATTCTCTCTAAATATGTTTTACACCATAAATTCTATATTTAGAAAGGTTATTCATTGGTAATTATAAAAAAAATAACAGAAATTACAATTGTCCATTCAACTACTGTAAATGTGGAAATGTTCGCACTAAGTTAATTTTCGCGCTTTTTGCACTCCAAGCAGCTACCATGAAAGAACATATTTATTATGTGTATAAGTCTATGTAATAAACTTTCAAATCTCAAATTTAAAAACAAGCAAAAAGGCTGAAAATCGGCAAAGTGCGAAAATGTAATCGTGCAAAAATTACCACTTTTGCCTAATCTTATCAACAACTCGATGACCAGGCAATTTCCCTATAATCCATCCTCTACTCACCAGTAGGCAGACTTGTTTCCGATATTTTGGCATCATCCACGTACACAGCATACCCTGTTACTACAGCACCATTAGATAGACCTGACGTTGTGATGGTCACTGGTATCCATTCTACAGTCAGCGATGTGGGAGAGGCTCCGGGTATCACATGGACATCTAGGGGAGCATCTGGAAGACCTGTAGGAGTTTTGAGAAAATATTAAGGGATAAGTCGAGAGAAATTGGTTTGGAAAAATCAACACTTATTGTAAACATGGCCAATGCATATATGCTTAGTGTGTCCATGACATGGCTACATTTAGTATAACAAGATTTCAGTGCAAGAATGCCCTTTCTACAATAGATATTGCAAGAAAGTTCTATCTACAATAGCTGCCGTATGATGTTTTTCCATAGTGCTCTATGCTGAGAACTTGATCAAATTAGTACAGGCATCTATTGCAGATAGGACTCTTATAACATTTTGACAGTTTCACATTGATAATGTCTATCGACCTTAAAGACATTGAATAACAGGAGAAACACTTTGAAATGTAAACATAAAACGGAGCAATTTCTGATCTTGTATCTCCATTTTCGTATTTGATATTATCCTTATAGGTGCAACATTATTACTTATTAATGTCTCTGATTGGTCACTTAGTGATAAAATCAATTGAGTAAACAATCATAGCACTTGTAAGTAAATCCCTTTCAGCCAGACCAACAATCAGAATTTTATCCCTTATGACCTGAAACGTTATGGGATATAGCTTCATTCTTTGATAACTTATCATAGGTTTAAACAGTTATCCATCATTGACTTTACACAAATACTAGAAGCTACACAGATAATATGCACACACTAAAGGATAACAAATTAAATTATCAACTCGCAACAAATAATACACATAAATTCAAAGTGTTGTGTTCACATCGATCTGCTTTAAAAAAAAATCTGGATAATCTATATGTTTCCACTTTAAATATGTGACCCCAACATGGGTAAATGAGGCATAATGTGACAGTAGCAAATTAGATTTAAGAGCACAAATGTGGGGAAGGTCATAAATAAGTCAAATTTATAAAATCTTATTTCGGATCTTTGATTCATTTTGTATCCAGCCAAACACTAAAATTCATGAAAATATAGAGTAAAACTACATTTTGAGGTATTTGATTTTAAATTACTCCATTTATTTGCCAACAAAACCAAAACCAAATGTCCATAACTCAACAGACAAACTGATTTCCAACAATCCATAAATTTGGTTAGGAATGTGATTTAACAAAATGTCCCTTAACTTATACATATTATCATGATTAACCCAATATTCATATTTCCCTCATTGTGCCCCACAAACTGATTTCCAACAATCCATAAATTTGGTTAGGAATGTGATTTAACAAAATGTCCCTTAACTTCATGAATACCCCAATATTCATATTTCCCTCATTGTGCCTCATTTACTTGTGGTGGGGTCACACATATGTACAAGCACAACAAACTTTGCAATAATATTGAATAATTGAACATCAGAGTGGACTTAGTCATCACTGATGACAGCGACTTAGACAGTTCAAATTTAATGATTAATGATTTTGACTTTAGAATCATAAATGTATTTGTATGAGTGTAACCGTGTGATCATGCTTCATACTAAGATACACCCAAGATGTTTTTTCTTTAACATTAACAAATTTATAAAACTTATTAAAACAACATTCTATCCTGTTGAAACCTGTATTTCATTTATTTATCACTGAGTTGAAGACAATTGAATTGTGGAATATAAACTCCTCAAAAAAAGTTCAGAAACTTTTTTCAATTACCAATTTTCCGTATTCATATGTTTCCGCTCTATGAAAGCTGATGTGTTCCTCTTTCCAACGAAACCTCAATTGTAGCAATCACTTGTTTCAGTGCCCAGCAACTTGCTTGAGAACATGGGGAGGTCACAACCTGAATGTGCCAATATCATCACTATTTTGTGCTCAAAAGTCAATAGAGCATCACTCTACACTGTAGTTTAACACTTCAGTTATCAGACGAAATAGTGGCAATTTTGGCACATTTAGATTGTGACCTCCCCATGTTCTCAAGCAAGTTGCCGAACACTGAAAAAAGTGATTGCTTCAAATGGGGGTATCGTTGGAAAGAGGAACACATCAGCTTTTCATAGATAGGGAACACAATATGAATATATTACGAAATATCACAACATTTGGCGATTGAAAAAAAGTTTCTGAACCTATTTTTGAGGAGTTTATATCTCAGTAACTGGGTATATAGGGTATACTGTGTGATTGTGATAGTCTAGATAGACTGGTAAACGCATCAAGTTCTGTCAAAACAACAATATCAGTTACAGAAATACAAGCATGGTAAAACTGTGAATTAATTTACAATAGCTTAGCACATCGGCTGCAGTGTGGGGTGTGTGGGTGGTGTATATGCGAAATATTTACATTTGGTTCACAAGCTTTATTAATTATGGAAGTCTCAACGTTCTTTATAGTAATTAAGCCCGCTATTATCTGGTTCTCTCACCTGTTACGTCCCTTTGCATATTGAATAAAACACTGTGCACTGGATAAAAGTTGTGAAAGCTGCTTATTCCATTCAGTGGTTAAAGCAGACAGCCTTTTGTGTGTTACAGTGATACAGACATTGGTATACTAATTATACATGGTGCACTTTGTGGGTGTGGGTTCAATTCCCCATAATGGTAAATGTCCATTACCTTTTCAGGTTAGGACATTTACTTGAAGGAATTTTATTTCACAAGCCAAGAGGTGCACCCTGATCTCAGACGACGCTGGACATAGGCGTATTCACGAGTATTCAGGTTAAAATATGCGAACGAGGTTACGTGATCAAGTGAATGGGACGACCGCTTACGACGGTTTAAATTCAAAAAATAGCATTTACAATTGGGATGAAAAGCCATCCCGAACGGTTTTGGATTGGACATTTTTTCTTCTAACCTATGATGAATTTTATGGGGTCATATAATCAAAATCCATTGTTACATTGAAACCAACGGAAATTCAAAATTAACGGCCGTTCGTAGCCACCGTCGTCTGCCTGATCTGGCAGTCTATAAATAGCGCCCTCATTTGATGGATACATGACACTGTTTACCTATGCTTACACTGACAGCGGTCATGGTGGTCAACATTTTATCACTGCTTCTATTCACTTGTGTCAGTTTAAAAAAGAATTGCGATGTTGTCAATTGTAACATCTTGAGTTGGTAAACCAACTTATATTCTCTAAAGCTTGCATGTATTCAATTTTGTGTGCACATCCTATTACTTTTTCAGGAGATAAAAAAACAATAAAATGTACAGGCTATTGAACTTGGTGTATACACAAATAAAAGCCAAGCCAGGAAGTTCTGATCTACCACAGAAATATGCAGAACAATAAAACAAAGCAAAACACAACAAAAATAGACAAGTACCTGCTTTAACAGAAACAACATTATGTTCCCACTCCCTTAATACTTTTGGACCGGTGATTTGACATTTCGTCGGTAATAAATCATCCAAGGATGTGGCTATTCCCCACTATGTGGTCCAATTAAAAGACGGCAAAGGACATAACTATGCCCCCAAGGGCATAAACTAACCTTCATAACCCTGAAAATAGACCACACAGTCAGCGGTTGACAAAATCTTAGATGATTTATTACCGCCGAAATGTCAAAATCACCGGTCCAAATGTGTTAAGGGATGGGAACATAAGGACCACCAAATTGTGCAAAACATAACAACAACAAAAGTGCGCAAAACATGCCAATAAACAAATAATGCTGAAAAATAGAAGCAATATGGGAGCACAAATTGAGTGAGGGAGGGGGCGGGTAGCCCGGGGGCGGGGTAGCTAGCTGTTGACTACCAACCTCTGCTGCGTTTCTTATGTCTATGCTCTATCAGTGAGAGTATAGTGAGAGAGTAGAAACAATGAAGAGAAAATACAATGGAATGGTGTCAACAATAATGAGGTATCCAAGGTAAATTATACAATGATAGGCCTGATTTAACCCTGTGAGAACTACCGGCCGATTAGTCAGAAAGATGGATACATCATTTATTGCACCAATCAGAGACATTGTTTAAATAATTGTATCCCTGATAAAGATTGGAGTGAAAAAGTTTAAAAGCTGTATCGTGGTTAATCAAATGAGTATATCTTGTAATTAACCAATCAGAAGCGCTGTTAGATAGACAGGTAGACCCCAGGGGGTTAAGCTATGTGATAATTGCAATCATACAAGGATAGGCCTGATTCCAGCCATGTGACAGTTATAACAATCACATGGCTTGAAATTAATTGTGTGACATCATTATATACTACAAATATGAGACCTGTCAATCACAAAATGAGAGTTAAGTCAGAAAATCTGATTTTCAGGTTTGTCCAGATTCTTAATGCTCAGAAAACAAGCTTGAAAACGATATGCAGCTTGTCATAATTGCTCTATGTTTTCCTCATTAAAATTCCAATTGAAGTTGCAAAATTCCTTTGTTTTCTATTGATGTTTGGCATGTTTATTGGACCATAGCTCCTAATGCACGCTGGTGACTTAATGCTCATTTTCAGGCCTAGAAATTCGTGCTGCAGTGCGAGTGTCCATTTAGATTCTCACAGAATAATTTCGCGAGAATCCTGGATTCTGGCCAATTTTGAGAATCCATGGATCATTGCGAAATTTATAAAAATAATATCAAGAATAAGGCTTTAAGCTTGCACAACTTCCAAATTCGGTATGTTTGTTGACTAAGGGTCAAATACCAGTCATCTAAGGTCCTGTTTTGAACTTAGAAAGAAGAAAAAAAGTTTAAACAAAAGTAAAACAAAATCTTTTTTTGGCGCGAATCCACCTGGATTCACGCCGAAATTCTACCCTTGATTTTGTGGTAACAGGTCTCATATTGTATGCCTTTTGTTTGTGCAATAGTAAAACTATATCACTCGGTCCAATTTGGATTGTTCGTTCAATCACACTTGGCTTCACCTCAGGTAATGCAAAAGTACAATTGGACCTCGTGATATAGTTTTTACTAAAGGCTTTGGGAGATAAAGATTCAAAATGGAGGCAATACTGTAAAAGTAAACATGTTTGCGCTACATTTATTTGCGCGCTTTTCATGCTAAAATAAGCAAGCGCGAAAAATAAAAATGCGCGAATATATTCCTTTTGTATGTAGTTCTATGTAAGGAAGCTCAAAATCATGAAAATAAAAATAAGCAAATTTTTCAAAATGTGTGAAGCGCGAAAATGTGTGAAGCGCGCGAAAAAGTCCACTTTTACAGTAGTGTATGAATGCACCAATCAGTATCATGGCTTGGCATAAATTATACAATGCTCATAAAAATACCAAGTAATAAACCAGTAAATAATCATCGCTCCAATTTAAAAGGAGAAGAAAATTTAAAGTAAACTGTGGAGGATACAACTTGAACAAATTCAATTGTTGCATGTGTAGATGCCATGTTAATATGTTCATACATTTTATAAATTTTGATAATTTATCAATTGTCTGTTTGTTTGTGTTTTCTTACCTCCAGGAAGCGTTTTGAACTCTATTTCAGTTGACAGGTTTGATGGTGGCTCGTCTCGCGACGATGTTCTACTTTTTGCTCGAAGATTAACTCGGTATACTGACGCCGGGGAAAGACCTACAGAAAAATACAAATCCAATAATGTTAAACTTTGCCGCACATCTTGCATAATTGTTCCCCTGCCCAGCTATGTTGATGTATCTGTAGGATTTTTGGCACTTGAGGGCAACACAGCAATTCTTTTATTTTTTGGCCTGAGGTTACCACCCCCCCCCCCCCCCCCCCCCCCACCCCCAAGATTAACTCAGTATACTGACGCCGGGGAAAGACATACAGACAAATACAAATCCAATAATGTTAAATAATGAAAAACTTTGCTGCACATCTTGCATAATTGTTCCCCTGCCCAGTTGTACACATTTGTTTAACTAAAAAAGACCTCGCTGACTTTCACCGATAGCCTTAAAAATCTATAAACGTCATATCAACTTAATTGTTTAATTCAAAAATACACAAAGCCCTAACTTTCAACCCCCTCATCGAAATGTTGGTTTTACCCATGTTAACTGAGTGAGAAATTATACTTACCTAATAGTGTATATCTGTGTATATTTGGTTTGGCCGTTTGAATCTCCTCACCATTGACACTAACAACATGCGCTAGATTACTATTACCAGGTATTATACTTACCTAATAGTGTATATCTGTGTATATTTGGTTTGGCCGTTTGAATCTCCTCACCATTGACACTAACAACATGCGCTAGATTACTATTACCAGGTAACCAAGAAATCTCTGCTGTTGTTGGACTAACATAGGAAGCTTTCAGCTCCATGGGCCTCATAATTGCATCTGAAAAGAAGTCATGGAAAGGGGAAGTTAGTTTTATTAACTGATTTTCCTATACCAGTCATGAGGTGCAACCCCCCTCTGGCAATTCATAAATAGCCCCCTCATTTCTGGCCCTGTTTCCTACTCATGGACGAGTTATGGAATATAACTATAGTTACCACACATCACTTGAGGGTGGTCGCGCTACTAAATTTATGGTCCGCCTACCTGATTTATATTGTCTCATACAAATGTCGCCAATTTTTCTGAGAATCCATTAAAATGATGTACACCTTTTCTTGACTGTTTAAGAATACACAATATAAACATTTAGGGCCGAATTCTTGTACATATTTAAACGCGGTTTCAAGCTAAACACGCATTTAACTTTGACGCAATTTGACGCAATTTTTTTTGCAATTCTCAAAAATTTGTTAAACTTAAACATGCGTCTTTTCAGTGAGTTAAACTCACTGAACTCACTGAAAAGTGTCTAACTTTAAACATGGGTATAGGGTAGTTTAACACGCATTTAACAAAACTTGTGCACCAATTGTGCACGGTGTAAGCTGAGATGCAGAATGTGTAGTCTTAAGAATAGACATCCATTTGATGAATTCGGTCGATATTTATTGTAACCAATTTGAGCCACAATAAATTGAGTACCTGTATACAGTGAACGCACGACCACTCTGGGGGATGAGTATACGGCGTTTATAATCGGGTTTTGTTAAACATATAGTTTAAAAGATAAACTTGCATTTGATTCAGACACAAGTTTAATTAGACACGGTTTAAAGCTATAACTGTGTTTAGTACGAGAATACTGCCTTTGATGTCTAGAATACGATCCTTGATGTCTAAAAATGTAACTATTTTTAAAACAGATTTGATTGTATCAAGTTTCAAAGCTATTTTACTACAGTCAGAGTAACAACCTCATGATAAACTTTGTCAATAAAGACACCCTTATTATCAGGAATAGGATATTGTGATATCCTTAGAACAGGGCATATCATAAAAACATTTTCGTTCATCATAAAATTCTATAAATATACTCCCTTTATCAATAAATCTGTACCATTTTGATTTATTAACACTTTCACACGGCCGTTTTCTGCATGCGACCCTTACACAATTTCACAAAATCTTCAAAAATGGTAACATTATTGAATTTCGTCACCATATTTGGAATCACCATGCCAAAATGCATTAAACTAAGTACAAACATGCCTAGTATTGGTTCAGTAATTCTTGAGATAGACTCTGAAAGGTTTCTGAAAAATCTGTTTTGTATATGGGAAAACTAATAGCTGCGTGGAAAGTGTTAACCTTGCACAACCTGCGTCCAAACAGATTGCATGGATGCAACTAAGCTGCCAGCAGGTGCATCTATCATGAACAGAATTCACACCATGAAATGAAAGATGACTGGTTTCAGAAGAAAAAAAACATATTTCATTTATCTTCAAATTCCATAGATAGACCCATACCATAAATATATCTGTGAAGATTAATGTCTTGAAAAATCAAACAAGAAAAGCAGGATTTAAATAAGCTACCATTGGTCACTATAGAATTACAAAATAATAGACCCACTTTATCAATAAATCTGAAGATTTTGTAAGGGATAAGAGTTTAAAACTCATCTTTTTACGCAGCAGTTATTGTCTATGTAGATAATGGGAGACAATTTTATCGGACTCTTTTATATATATATACTTGTTCATGCTTTTTAACCATTTTTATACTGCCTTTTGTGTGATAAATTGCTCTTTTTATTATGTTTTGTGCAATAGTAATGCTGCTACTTTGGTATTTTTAACTTTGTAAAGCGCCCTGAGACCTTGGTTACGGGCACTTAATAAGAACTGTTTATTATTATTATTATTATTATTAAAATAAAGAATCTTTCAAAAAACAAAACAAAATCAAAGCAAATATAACAGAATTTGAATAGACAAACCATTTAAAGAATAAAAATTAAGTAGAATTTTTTTGTTGACTATATGTTGTCATTTCGCTTGGTATAAACATACTCATCAGTATGTTATGTGTATGGTCTCAAAATAATACAAATTCTTCCACAATCGAGGAGATTTTGTTTATGAATCTATGTCTTAAAGTACACATACTTCACCTACCTTTTCCGATATTTAAAGTACACGCTGCATCCTCCGACATCCCTTTGGCCGTCACCGTTCTCACAGCTATCCTATAGGATTCGTGCGGACTAATATTCTCAACCAGCGCCCTCGTCTTAGCGTCTTGTTTCGTTGATGTTTTAAATTGTCCGTTGACATATATTCTATACTCTAAGAGGTCTATTGGCGCTATGGTGTCTGGGGCTACCCACGATATGATTATACAATTCTGTAGCTGCCGGTCTAGGATGAGGTTCTTGGGACACGGTATGGCTGCAAAAGGAGATCAAATCGTTTATTTAAAACTGTCCTTGCGGCAGTTTTCTGCAGACGACAATTCCAAAATTTCACAAATGTTTCACAAATATCAACATTATTGAATTTCATTCATTTGGTTCAGTAATTCAATTCGTAAGATAAGACTTTAAAATTTGGGTTTCTGAAAAATCTGTTTTTGTATATAGTAAAACTGATACTGATAGCCGCATAGAAATTGTTAAGATTGAAAATGTATGGAGTTGGACAGCATTTTCTTTGTCACATATGAAGTAAGATTCTACATGAAGTCGAACTACATACCTGAAGATGTGTTTCCACATTGTTCACACAACATTGTTGCCATTCAAGACTATGACTCCACATTCCAGTATTGGTACACCAACAAATTGCATCATATGTTAAAAATTACTTTTGTTATAGAGTAAACTTCAACCATTTGATCATGTTATAATTCTTTCAAACAGGCATCATTCTCACTAAAATTTCAACTTTGTAATTTGAATGGGATACCACCTGTCATTACAATGGGCAGGTGACATTCTTCTTCAATCGCAAGGATGCGAACGCAGTTGTGTTTTAGTAACGTGTACGATATCATGATGTGTTTCATATAATTTGCATTGAAATAACCTCCCAACTTGAGGTGACACACAATATATCGCTACATACAGTCCAACCTCGGTTATCCGGACATGATTGGACCAAGCAATGGCCGGATAAGTGAAAAATCTGGATAAACGAATTATGTGTAATTGGGACAACAGCAGGATACTGAATGAGGGGTCATTCCAGTGTCAATATGTTATTCAAGCACTAAACAGCGCTACCAACATCAAAAGACAGCCTTCAAATGCTTCAGAGTGTGAAAATAAGGTGATTAGGCTGTAAAAAGCTTATTTTCTTTCTGGATCATTCAGCCGGATAACAGAGTTATCTGGATAAAAGGGGTTCGGATCACCGAGGTTGGACTGTACTGTGAAATTGACATTAACACTTTCCACACGGCAGTCGTCTGCAGACGACAGTTCCAAAATTTCACAAAATGTTTCAAAAATGTCAACATTATTTATTTTCATCACCATATTTTGAATCATTACAAATGTATTTGAATAAGTACAAACATGACTAGTATTGGTTCAGTAATTCTTGAGATAAGACTTTGAAAGTTGTGAAAGGTCTCTGAAAAATCTGTTTTGTATATGGTAACATTATTATAGCCGTGTGGAAAGTGATAAAGCTGATTTGTTCTAATCTGATGAAATTCTGGTATTACCTTCATGTAAGGGAAACAGAGTTAGTCTAGGGTAAAGACTTCAATGAGGGATTATACTGAATAAAGCTTATAATCCCAGAATGAAGTCTTCACACTAGACTAGTTTCGTGATTCCCTTACATGGAGGTAGAACTGAAATTCTCTACCCTCATTTAGTTTACTATAGCCTTACAAAACACATACCATCAAAAGTAGGCTCACTGGTTAGTGTACTAAGAGATGAAGGATCATCGCTATCCGTCAGCCTACTGGAAGCCTGGGGCCTGGACATGGCCTTTGACCCTCCTCGGTGGTTATCATCCTCGTCTACCTCCGGGATGTCTTCAAGGTCACTGTGGTGCTCGGCACTCCGGCTAAAAGTTTGTAGGTCACCTACAGGTCAAAGGATACAGGTATAGGTTATTTATTTGCTTTATAACTTCTTATAGTATGCCTAGAAATAACTGAATCCCTTCATATCTTCAGCATTTTCACAGAGCTCTACATAGCAATAGTAGCATCTCAAGGAAGGGAACTAGACTCCCAGAATTGACTATACAGGGGTGCGATCCTAACCGGCCAACATTCACTTTCAGTGTTAACAAAACACAGAGTGATTACAAAGTCAGTCAATTAATATGCATTGTGAAGAAGCAACATAGAACATAGTCGCTTATTTATACATTCAGGTAGAAGTTGTTCAGTAAATGATGGGCAGGTCTGTCCTGACTTAAAGGTATGCTTTTACAAGTCATACAGAAAATAAAATTTAAGGTGATTCCACAATACCCAATTGTAAAACATACAGAGCAGATAAAAGATCACTTGTGGCAATTTGTTAAATACCCTATTAGCCCTTTTCCATTTTTCTGGTGAGAAACTTGTCATCAAATTGGTGCAGTCTATCAGGTACAATAATCCAAATGATTCTCACAATTAATTTTGGCAAATGCACAAGTCACACAAATGATGTAAAGTGCCCCCTGTTGTGTCCATGTGCGTCCTAATATCCTACGTATTAATTCCCTGCTGTAAGCAATCTTAATTCGAGACGAGTATAGTCTCAAAGGAAAGGAAAGTTCGTCATCCATGCCTTCATAATCTATGGCAAGACTTACTAGCATAATGGTTAAGGTTGGCTTTGGAATCTTCTTCATCACTGTTGAATTCAAGGTCCTTCAAGTCATCTAGATAGAAATGGTAACCATAGAAGCAAAATGTTAACAATTCAATCTTATGATCAACAATAATTTACATTCTGGACAAACTCTTATGCTGCTTAAAACCTATATGATTTGTATTTTCTAACATATTCAACAAATGTCATATCAAAATTTAAAAAGTTGCCATGCACATAATGAACGCAACTAAAAATATATGATAGGCAGCATGCTAAACAATGCATGGATAAACTTAGCTATCACGTGGACATCATGTGAACAATCTATGCTGTATATAATGGTATGACATCAATGAATTCGTGCATGCAATGTAGGCCTGGGCAAATCAATATGCCTGTAGAAAGTGTTGGACTTCAAGCATGCAATGTAGGCCTGGTCAAATCAATATATGATTCTTGTAGAAAGTGATGAAAAAGGGGAATTTCAAATCTTAATGATTTATTCAAAGACGTTTTCAGAATGACTCTAGGGCACTCAAAGTATACGAACATGAAGGGTCTCGAAATGAAAGCAAAGCATTGACAAGATATGATCTATATTATTACAACATCATATAACCACCATCTTAATTTTTGTTATAATCAGGTTACAGTTAGATAATCATTTGCCATTAACTCATGTGTTGAGGAATGAGATTTATAAATTGCAAATATGCCTTCACTATAAATATAAAGCCAGTCTAAAACTTTGATGAAAATCTGCACCTTTGGTTCTTTGCCGCCCGCGCCGGACTTGTCAGATTTACCTGTATTGGCCCATCCCCAGCGGAGTGGCCAATGATTTTCTGTTTATTCTTTGTGCTAGACATCACGGTCTACCACTGATTATTTCCGGTTATATGATTTTGTTCTTCACCCATTCAAGATCGATTCTTTTGCCACACATAGAAACTACATGGGTTTTTGTGATAGCGGTTTAATTGTTATGCAGTGATTGGCCGTGATGCATATGCTATCTCATGGAATTTCCTCTGGGGTCAGGAGCACTGGAGAATGATAAACCAGACTAGAGTATCAACTCACACGAGATTGATAAAGAAGCAGGGTTCAGTATGTATGATTATTATCATGGAGCAAAGTCATTCCCACCACCACCATCTACACCTAGCAAGAATGTTCCCCCACAAGTGTTTGCTGCTTGCTACCCACAAGCAATACCTATTGCTGATGTGATGAAATACTCAGTGGCGTAGCCAGGGGGGTACAAAACGCACGCCATCGGTACATTCGTGATTTTGACCTTGCAATTTTTTTGGCCCGTTTTGAAACAACCACATTGTACTCCCCCCCCCCCCCCCCCCCCCCCCCACATCAAGATTTTGAGCTGACTGAAGAAAACAAATTGGCTACTTTTTACTATTTTTTTGCCAGTACATCATGCCTTTTGTTGGTACAACTATGTCTTGCCCCCCCCTCCCCCCCCCCCCCCCCCTCTGTTGCAAAAAGCTGGCTACGCCACTCGAAATACTGCACTTAAGATATTACATGTAGTCATCAACACAGCATGTCATGTGATCACCATTGGATGGTACATGGTGTGATACCAACATTTGGTCTAGACTAGGTTCCCCACGTCCCTCTATTTGGTCGCCATCTTCAAAAAGTGAAATGTATTATGCACTTTGTAAATATCAAAATCTTGTCCGTACTTTGGGTATTGACTTCCATAATACATGCATACTGAAGACTGTTTAATTTCATGAAAATCAACTTATTGGCAGAGAATTTATGCATCAACGTTTCTGTCTTTGTATTTGTGTAAAGCACACTATCATTTACGTGTCTGGCTGACGTGGTTTTTCGGAAAATTACAGATCATTGACGTAATTGATTACAGATCGTTGACATAATTGATTGAATTGATGTAACTTTCTTACTTTGTATATCAAAGCCATTTAAAAAAGCACTTTTAAGGGC
The DNA here is from genome assembly GCA_035610835.1 of Ophiura sarsii. NCBI lineage: Eukaryota > Metazoa > Echinodermata > Ophiuroidea > Amphilepidida > Ophiuridae > Ophiura > Ophiura sarsii. The sequence goes on along the minus strand of CM069451.1, from coordinate 32,365,003 downwards.
GACGAAAAAAACACACCCTTTTAAACGGGCAAACGAACCTCCCAAGTAGGGATGGTCACTCCTACGTTTTTGTGCACGTTTTTTCTTCAACATTTTCGTTGGTAAATTTCAACAATATTTAACATTTTATAACAATCTAGATGAAGTTCAAAACTGAAGCATATTTTTCCCCCCAAAATGTTGTGAAAAGTTTCAAAATATTTTGTAAAAAAAATTGAAAAAAAAACCAATTGAAAAAAAGAAGTAAATATGGGTTGGTTGGGCCCATAGAACAGGGTTTCCCCCTGTTGCCTAACTGCTTTCTTTGCGATCCATTTTCCAAAAATCACCTTGACTGCTCTATTTGTGGAATATTTTGCCACATACAGCTGTCAAATTTGAGCCAGGTTTGCAAGTCGCAGTGAGGAAAGTGGGTGTCTATAGAAGCAGAGGCATATAATACACTGCTTCAAGACTAATTATTCAGGAAAGAAAAGAAAGTAGAGAAATGCAATAGAACTGTGTTCCTGTTGCTGCTACATGTCTCAAAAGCCCTTATGAATATCTGATCTTTCGCCCTGATAACGAAAGAGACCAGGCTTGTGACCATGTATGTTTAAGGTCTTTGTTAAATTCATTCATGACAGTTTATCTGAGTCTTTATATCATTTAAAATCTAATTCTGTTATTTCTGAGGGAGAATTATTTCTCAAAACATGAAATTCACAAAAATAAGACAACCCTTATAAATAAAAGAATATTAAAATAATTAACAGAAATATATATTATTTTATGCTTATTATATAATAATAATTAATTAAATAATTATATAATTGTTATAACTTATTATGTTACTGGAGTCACAACGATTGACTATTTATGATACTTATATATTATATGAAAAACAACTTCTTCTAGAACTTGTTTTACATAAAAAGTATGCAACACAGAAATAGGTCTAGTAGGTCAGCTATACAAGGGCTAGGCTACCAAGAGCATAGCATAGATAAATAGTACTGTGCAATATACACTAGAACAAGACCAGGAGAAATGTGTCAGTCGGATATTGTTGTAATAATCGAGTAGAGATATAGGGAAAGTACTTATTTCATACAAGTAAATTAATCACACTGTACATATTGTATATATCATGTTCCTACTTCAACGGTTACAATTTCAATTTTTGAGAAGAATTCATTCAACTGGATACAAAGATGGATGAACAGATGAACTCTGCAGACAGTTATGTGATTTAAATTGGGTTTGCATTACAAACGGTATTGAAGGTTCTGTAAAATTGTTAATTGTAGTGCTACCAACACTCCCTTGATTGCGTCATTGATAAGCTGAATTTTCAATACAAGGTAGGGTAACATGGGGTAATATGGGACACGGGGTAAAGTGGGACAGTGGTTTTCGGAGATACTTTTTTATCTTAAAATAGTCAAATTGTGCCCATTTTTGTAACAAAAAAGCTTTGATATATTGTCTTTTTATATTTGCATCCAATTTTAAGTATCATCCTTCGTGAAACGGGACACTTCAGAGGGTCGTAAGCCTTAGGCGTCGAAATTGATGTTGCATTTCACCAATGCTACTAAGCATAGGTCACGACTTGACACTAAATATCTATGAATCAATGCCCCGGATTTTAGTTTCTCAAAGTGGAAAATAACGTCTAAACCACTTTCTATCAAATAAGACAACAATTTGCTACTGTTTCCTTCCAAGATCATTAAAAAGTGTTTTTCAGAAATGTGCCTCATTGGGGTAAGATGGGACAAGGTTACATTCATGTTAAAAGTCTATCTTTGTCCCATCTTCCCCCGCGTCCCATCTTGCCCCACCACTGTCAGCACATAGTAAATCAATGGCGTCCCATCTTACCCCTGTGGGGGAAGATGGGACAAAAAATTAAGAAACATTTTATCGCCTGGGGTAAGAAGGGACACCTTGATAAAATAATGAAGCCGGAGGCCGACAGGCACAATTTTTGGTGAAACTAAAGTCTTGTTAAGGCTCTTGGTGATACCTTTTGCTTTGGTGGGGTCACTTGTCGGATATTCGTATTACAGCTGAGTAAAATTAGGTGTCCCATCTTACCCCTTAGGTGTCCCGTATTACCCCATGTTACCCTACTGTAAAACCACTTAATTTTGGAAGGGATGTGGATTTGCGAAATTAAATACGAGCGAAATTGTCAATTTTGCATTGAAAGTAACAGTAAATTTTTCGGATTCACAAAATGAAATGCTCGCTAAAATAGCAGTAATTTTTAATCCGCGAAATAAATTATCCACAAAATTATAGTGTTTTACAGTATCATGTGTCCTGTAAAGGATTTATTTTGCATTGAATGTTTCTGAAAGTGTCACACTCATTGCAATGGTATTATCATTGAAGTAATATGGGAGTCTAATTATAACCGGTCTCTGAAAAATCTTATGTATACTAGCTACATGAGCTACAGCAATATATGGGATATAGCAAATTCTAAATGCTAAAACAAAAATATAAGCAAAACCATCATAATACGTTCACAGCGGCGTACAAACTAATTAGTGCAAAATAAAAGGCTGCAAAGCAGCAGCAGCAGCAGTAGCGGCAAAACAAAACCACAAAAAGCTGTAAAACAAAAATGATAATATAGCGCCACCTTTTGACTTCCTAGCTTCCATTTCTAGTGTTCGTGTTTCCTCCAGTAATCGGTTGTGTCGGTTTGAAGGCAGGGACATTTCCATACTGGTCAGCGGCTGTTTGCTGGTGGCGGCACCCGCTGGTAAGGCTCGATGTTGTAATGAAACTGATGAAACATTGAGGGCAGCACAGCATGAGGGAAGGGGAGGGGAAGCTTGGTTAGAATTGAAACTTAAAATTTAAAATATTTAAGTAAAAGCCACCACTCTTTTAACTTTAATGCTTTCGTCGCAGCAATCGTCTGCAGTTTCAAAATTTCACAAAGTGTTTCAAAAATGTCAAAATTATTGAGTTCCAACACCACATTTGGATTCACCATGAAAAATGCATTAAAATAAGTACAAACATGCCTAGTATTGGTTCAGTAATGCTTGAAAGTTGGGAATGAATTCTGAAAAAGCTGTTTTTTATATGGAAAACTAATAGCTGTGCGGAAAGTGTTAACCCTGTTTTACACACTGGTTAAGAACATAAGAGGTGAGCTTGGGGCTTACCCCTAAGCTCGACCAATGAGCGTGTGGATCAGGCAGTACGCAATGAACGCGAATGTTAAGTTAAAATCGTTAAAGGTATGGTGGTTTAGACTTTTGTATACTCTTCGCAAATAAAATCTGAATACAAATGATTTGATGGGTATAAGTTACAGGTGTAGGCCTTTTAGATCCTCATTTCTTCCTTTTTCTTCTTTTTCCTCCCAAAGTTTGTTCCAGGATCGGATTAGTTAGTTAATTAATCGTTCACATCTTTCAGGAAGCGGCCTCCAAAAGGTATTGCATCGGTACTTCATAACGTTACAAGAACAAAAGACAAATTAAATTTGATGGTATTATTGAATAATTAAACAAATACTGGATTCAGATATACAATTCCTTTGGAATTTTTAAACTTCAGCAGACACTTGATTTGAAATAATTTGGTTACAATTTGATTTGAAATATATCTATTTCTGCTCCATACAAAATAATTAGAAAAAAAAAGTATATCAACTTTCCCAATTTTATTTGCAAAGAGTATATATGATCATCAATTACTTAACTCAAGGCAGAACAAATTAATCAAATTATTTAACTGATTGATGAATAAAACGAAATAATGAGATGAGCAAAAACAAAATTACACTTGATGCCATGAATTATTGGTAAGCATTCAAAATATAAAATTGATAACCACAAGCTGTTTCCAAGACATTAAAACATGAGCTTAACATAAGATGGATGTTAATGAAATACACGTATAGGCTACTTTGTAGCAATTATGAACAAATTAGAACAGTCAATATTAATATGAAAATAATTCAAACTTAATTAAGTGCATGGAAATTAATCTCTTAGCTACTGCGCTGACTTAGGATGTTATAAATAAGATAACTCCACTACAATTATTTCATGGGGAAAAGTTAACTTTTTAAACTTGAAAATGAATTTACAACCGAATTGACGATCGAAAGACTATTATTTGTTACTATAGCGTTATAGCCTTCCACTGAGTTATCTTTGTGATGTCAAAGATTTGCAGCCTCCTTTGTTGTGTGGAATTTGAAACAAGTGATACACCAAAACATTTCAACTGATTATCTAAACAAATAATAAAAAATCGGTATAATGCTTATCATAATGCTACCTTTTTTTTAAATTGTAGAAAAAGTATATTATCAGGGATGCCTCTGGGTCTTTGAAAAAATCTGAAAATAGGCTGGTCCTGCTGGGGTTCAAGCGTGGTTAAAGCGGGGTTCAAGGGGAAACGCCTCCTGCCAGGGATTGAGACCCACCTCCAGCCCCCCCCCCCACACCCCTCCAACAAAACTCCACGGAAACAGCGTTTCCAGAAAAAAAAGTGTAAACAAACCCACTTTTTTAATTTTTTTTTTAATCTTTTTTTTGTGGAAAAAATTCAAAAATTTGGCGGGAAAATCTATATAAAAAATCAAAACAAAAAAAATCAGAATTCCGATTTAAATTGGAAAAGTGGCATCCCTGTATTATATAGCTATCATCACTGCACAAACCAACTCTATATTGTGGATAATTGGCCATGCACGTCACTGGTCCGTAAGTAAGGACTTGATTAATATCAAACACATCTGTTAAAATAATCAGTGGGGATGGTCATGAAATGCATGATGGGTAATCCTACCTTGTCATCCCAAAATTGTTAATGATTGTGTAGGAGTGTAAGGCCAAATTAAAAAAAAAACATGTTAAGCATCCCCGCCCGCTTCCTTTTTAGGGGCCGCCTCCTTTTTTTATTTATTACAAAAACAACAATTTATTTTTTTATTTTTTTTATTTTTCTATTTTTGTTTTAAATCATGTTTTTTAACTTTAGCACACCTTGTATAAAGCTGTTTGCCCTGTGAAATAAACAAGTTCTCTATGTCTCAGAACTCTGGACAAAACATAATTTTTGTCTCATTTTCTGTTTCATCTTGCCCATAAGAAGACAATATGTAATTTCTTGAGTCCAAGTGGCGAAAAAATAGCCTGGCCAGCTATGTTGAAAAAATGTGTTGGGCGGCCATTTTGGAAACAAAAGAGAAAGAAGAAAAAAAGGGCCTCCTCCTTCCTTTTTTTCAAACAGGCAGGACGCTAAACATGTTTTATTTTGCCTACTATGAATATAATCAAAAGGATGCATTTGAACCTGTCGAAGTTTCAAGGGTTTTCATAATAATATTCTCTTGTACCTAAAACTTTACCTTTTTGGTTTATCATAAAATGGATGAATTAGTTATCGAACCAAACCGAAACGCTGCAACAATATACTCCATTTCACCGTAAGTATGAATGTGACGTCAGAGTGTATTCCAACAAGCACAGTCAATTACTGGGTGCATTTAGTACATTTTGTTACCCGTCACATCAAAATGGACACGTTGGAGGCCCAAGTCAATTCTGAGTTATTGGTATGATTTGAAAGAGTACATTTTAAGTTTTGAAATGATACCATGTTGAAGGTAATCAGACTTTGTAATCACAAGATATGAATTGAAGAAGCATATTTTTTTCTTTCTATTAATTTCTTTATATTTCACCAAATATATTGGCCTCTATCTCAAAGCTGTGTTTGCCGACAACATGTCCATTTTGATGTGACTGGTCACATTTGTACTTCCGGAATGGAGTATAGCAACAGGGCTAGAGGGAGTTCAGCTTAAAACTTCCAAGAGACCAAAGAAGCTCTAATTTGATTGGTTCCTTAGATCATTATATCATGTGGTCAACCTATCAGACACTGTAATATGAAATTGCAAACTTACTTTCACTTTGTGACATACTGTTGTGAGCAAAACCAGGTATTTCTTCGTCTGAAAATAAATAAAATAAAAGTATAACAAAACAATTAGAATTATTCTTTATTGTCAATACAATCAGCTATGGAGAAAAGATTTGAGATAGAAATACATTTTAACCAATCTTTTGTACACGTTTCTGAAAAACAGTATTACAAATAAAATGTCACCATAATATAATACAAGAAATTGCCCGAAAGGTTTGGGGTTGCTTTTGCAGCTTTTTAGCATCATTAGACATTAGGCCAACTATTTAGAAAGAAAATTTAACACTTGGCAGGCGTCTGCAGATGACATTCCAAACTTCCACAAAATGTCAACATTATTTAATTTCATTACCATATTTGAAATCACCATGAAAAATGCATTGAAATAAGTACAAACATGCCTGGTATTGGTTCAGCAATCCTTACGATAGAGTTTGAAAGTTGGGAAAGGTTTATGAAAAATCTGTTTTGTATATGGTAAAACTAATAGCTGCATGGAAAGTGTAAAGAAGCCATATACTGTAAAAGCCAATATTTGTGCGTACAGATATTTTCGCGCATTTTGATATCATAGATATTTCGCCAAGTGTTTTTTTTTGCGGGCGACCTTCTGGATGCACTGTGTGAATGCTGAAAACAATATTTTTGTGTGGTATAAATAATTTTTAAATATTTTCCGCGAAAAGCACATAAACTAAAACCACCGCGAAAATGTCAGCTTTTACAGTATTCTAATGTCTATTATAATGTTGGCTGCATTGAACTTTAAAATCTACCAAACTCACATGATGGTACTCAAACGATTTGTATGAACATTCTGTGCATTACTCAAACATACATCCATTATGTTTTGAAAGAAATATTCACATATGATTATTGATTTAAAAAAGAAATCATGCCTGCACCTTCCTTGTTTGTTAAAAACCTAAGCCACCTTGGACAGGCATGAGATACAACAAATGTAGGGTAGAAGAGAATAGGCTAAAAAATGGCTTAAACCCGGGGAGGGGGGGTGTACATAGTGGATATGAGGTTACAGGGATGTGCCGCCAAATAGGGGGCTTAAAAGTGTCAAATCAGCAAAACAACCCACTGGGGCCAAAAATGTATAAGGTATATATATTTCACAAACCAGAACGGCTGAAATTAGCTTATAGGTTGAACAATCTTAGGTAAGCGCTGTTTCCCAACCGCCGAGAGGAGGCACCACGGAATGTATACTTCATGAAACCATCAAAAGTCAAATTCATGAAGTATACAATTTATTCCGCAGAACGTCCTCCCGGCGGTTTGGAAACGGTGCTTAGCACAATCTTATGACCGCTGAAAGAAACAATAAACATGGACGTCTTGCATACATAATCTCCATTTTCAGTTATAGGTGACCCCGGAGATACCCCTTTTGCCGTTGACACCAAAGCAAAACGTTTATCATTTGTACGCTCTACTCAACCACACACACTAGATCATTCCTAGTGACCGTGTGATGCCGTGTAAACGACTGTTGTTTACATTAGCAAAATGTCCAAAATTTCGCAAAATGTTTCACTTGATTTTCGGACTTTCGACTGTGAAAAACATGTGACAACTTTCATTGTGTGTAAATATGATAGCATGTGTATGTAGAGGAATCCCTTGGGCAAATATTCTATTCGATGGTACCATATCAGGGAGGTACAAAAAGGGCTATATTTTGACCGTTTTGGTGATGGTGCAATCTGAAATTTGTTGACTTCATGACGTTTGTTGTCAATGGCATGTGACGTCATTCTGGGGTCACCTATAAGATACACTACCAATCCAATATTATTTGTCTACTTTATTATATTTCTACAATTAAAATTCAACAGCAGCCGATCTCTAAAATAATAAAACTACGCACACCCTTGACATGAATCCTCTTCCCCAGGAATGAAATAATTAGAAATGCCAATTTATATTTTGACCATTCTATTTGTATACCTGTTTTTTCATTGGGCAGCATATATTTCGCATAAAGATATATGTACTCCCACAGTAGATGTTATGAACATGGGAAGTCCTCATTTTCAACTTCAACATTATAAGAATGGTGTTGTGCCATATAAAATAAAATCATATCAATGTAACACACA